>OZ024742.1:271510128-271590128 GCA_964016885.1 Eledone cirrhosa | reverse complement strand
GTTTTGAGCAAGGGTGGCAGAATAACCGGAGGCAGCAGACATCCAGACATACAGACAGATATTATAAGGGCGCGTCTTGGACGCAGAGCGAATTGTAGGAAGTGAAGTAATGCAGACATACAGAGATACATACATATATTTTAAGGGCGTGATATTATATATATATGTGTATTTATCTAAATAGAGAAAGACTAAGAATTATAGAGTGACATCGCTAAATCGCCTAATACGTTCCCTAGGGCATTGTAAATGTGAAATGGTTTTTGCTCAGAACACTCCCTGGAACATACGTATTAAATGTGTAAGGTTTGAAAACAGTCGGGTGCGTGCTCCTCTAGTTTTAGGGATTCAAACTCACACACACACAGACAGACATCCTCAGTTTTATATATATAGTTTATAAGTTATTTTATATTAGATGTTTTCAAAGATGAGAATTATTTTATATATGTATTTAGATAGTATTAGCTATATCAATGCATGTGTTAAAGTCTATATAGTGATTTAGGAATAAAAAATATTATTACAGAGATCATAAGTATATTTAGAAACATTATCAAAATTATCAGAAAAAAAATATATTTCAAAATATCATTGAAAACCATGAAAAAGAATATCGTTTGAAAAATATTAGATAAAAAAAAAAATATCATTTAAAAATCACCACAACATCTCGACAAAACCTAGTGAGGACATATAAAATGTAAACAAGTGAAATATATCCTATAGATTAAAGATACTTCTGAAAGTCATTCTTTGGCAGTGTCTGCAGGAACTGAATAATTCTTTCTTTTTGTTAATAGAGTTTTGGCAGGTAAGTATATAACATATTTCTTTAATACACAAATGCCAAATTCTTGAGAGAGCCATATTTCGGTATGCGGGCGCTTTCGAAATCATTGCCCAAGAGATTGAATAGTCAATATTATTTTCTTTTAAGTACCAAATTAGATGTGAAAGTGATGTAGAAAGTCTTTTATCGGATCTATTAAAGGTATGTTTATGATTATACCAGCCTTCTTTAAATTTTGTAGAAGTGGCTCTTATATAGTTATATATTTAATCTCTAGTGTTTACTGTGCATTTGTATACCTAGTTTTTATATAGGCAATTATCTGTAAAGGGCAATTTGATTCGTCTCTACAGTTACAATTTTCAGAATTATTGTTACTATGAACGGTACTATTATTATTAGTATTAATATTGTTATTATTAATAGTAATATTGTTATCTTGGTTTATTTGGTTTGGGTTTAAATTTAAGTTTCTATTATTAATTCTATTTATATTTTGACCTATGTTCATCGTAGCAGAGCAAGATAGTTTAATAGTATGTCTGTTAAAAATAGAATGGTATCTATGGGATTTAAGAAAACACTTATCTAACGCATTGAAAAATAGGTTTTCTACAGGTGTTTTAATGCCTATCGAGAATGGGGGAGAGTACCAAATACTATTTCTAGTTCTAGTTATTTTGTTTGATTTACTATTTATATTTAATTACTTATTATTATTATTATTATTATTATTATTATTATTATTATTATTACAGTTGCATTTATCTTGCTTTATGTTCATACGAGTTATCACCAAGTCACAACCAGTGACCTCAAGAGACAACAAGGTCCGCCATGTTCAAGGAAGAACATACATACTCACACATGCATCTTTAGTGTTTAGACTTGTGATGTACTTATATTGACAGAATCTTCCTTAGTAAAATGGGCAGTTCCCATTAGTACTATCTTTTGTATTTCTCCTATACGCGGGTTTCCTGGGATCTGCGATAAGTAATCATTAGACCCCTTAGGTATCATTCCCAGAGCGCCTACAACCACTGGTATTGTTTTAGTTCTCAATTTCCACATTTTTCCAATTTCTATCTCCAGGTCCTTATACTTGCTCAATTTTTCAAATGTTTTTATAGATACATTCTTGTCTATTGGAACGGAATATCAATTAGCAGGCATACCCTCTTTTTAAAGTCCTTCAATATTATATGGGGTCTATTTGCATCTATTTTTCGTTCTGTTTGGATGCTAAAGTTCCACCAGATTGAGATGTGATCTTTTTCAAGTATGGGAGGTGGTTGATGCTATCATCAATTCTTTTGATGGGGCAGGTCAAAATGCTTACACATTATCCAATGTATGTTTTGTGCAGCTCTGTCATGCCTGTTTAGGTATTCGGTTGGAGCTATAAGACTGCACATTGAAATTATATGGTCAATGGTCTCTGGTTGTTTTTTGCATACACGGCATAGTGGGCTGCATCCATTTTTTATTATGTTGGCTTGGTAATTTTTTGTTGGCAAACACTGATTTTGTGCTGATATAATCAATCCTTCAGTCTCCGATTTCAGTCCAGAGGATGCCAACCACTGATGGGTTAAAGTTTGTCAACATCAGGATTGTTAGCTCGTTCTGGGTATTTTCCATACAGAGGCTTTTCTTGCCATTCCTTAGCCAGTTTCTGTAGCAGTTCTTTCTTTGCAGTTACTTTTACCTGCTTTGCTTTTTCTGTGTTTTCCATTTCAGCAGTAAATGGGACTTCTGAAATTTGTAGTCCATTACTGTATCTTTCTGCATCTTTTGTAATGGAATATGATCTTTTGATGCTTTCGTGTTTCAAAACGAGTTTGATCATCCAATCATGTGATTCCCTTAGATATGTAGATAATCCAATTGTTGCAGTTTTCAACGCAATGTCTAACTGGATTAACCCACGTCCTCTTTCTTTCCTAGGGTGATATATTCTATCTATATCTGCCTTAGGGTGATGCATTCTGTGCATGGTTAAGAATTTTCGAATTTTTGTATCGAGCCTACGGATCTCTGTGCTTAACCAGTTGATGACATTGTAACTGTAGGTTACTACTGGTATGGCAAGCGTGTTTATGGCATCGATCCTATTACTTGCATTCAATTCCGTTCTTAAGATTGCTCTTACTCTGCGGTAACATTCCTTTCTTATCCTTTCCCTCATTGTTGAGTGCTTGATTCCGTCTCCTTCACAAACACCTAGATATTTGTAAGTTTTTTCTTGATCAAGTTCTCTTATCACGTTCCCCCGATCAAGATTAATGTCTGAACTCTTCAGCAGCTTTCCTCTGGTGAACGTTGCTTTGGCGCATATATCTAGTCCAAAGTCCATGTGTATTCAGTTAGGACTGATGTTAAAATTTTATAGATTGTGGTCAAGCAAGTTATCGGTCTGTAATTTTTGGGATTGTTTGTCTCATCATTCTTCGGAAGCAGGAATGTAATGCCGTTAACTAGCCATGATGGTATCTTTTCTGGCTCCTTTACTATTTCATTGTAAAGTTGGGCTAACAGTTCATGAGACTCAGAGAAGGCATTTATCCAAAAGTTTTGTATTTTGTCTTTTCCTGGGGATTTCCATTTGCTGGTTTTTCTTAGAGCCAAGCGCAACTGTTCAACTGTTATATTTTCCCATGTTTGTTCCTCAGGGTGAGCTGTATCTTTCATTTGTCAGTCTATCCATGGGGCATGTATGTTATGAACTTTTTCTTCGGCCCAGATGTTTTCCCAGAATTCTTGCACTTCCTCCTTGGGTGGTATTGATTTAGCAGTTATTGTTGACTTACCAATTTTTCTGTAGAAGTTTCTTTGGTTGTTTTTGAACATATTATTGTCCTTATAGAATCTAGATCGTTTTTCAAAGCGCCTTATACGAGCTGCTTTGGCCGACACTTTTTGCTTGATTTTTTCTATCAGCATGACTATGTCACATGTTGATTTTATACTGTACTTTTTTTTCAATTTTCTAAGTTTAGTTTGTTTAACATGTTCACCTACTTCATAGTTTGTTAAAATTCCTATGTCAGATCGGAGAAGGTTTATTTGGCGATTGATATTCTCTTGCCAAGTAGATTTCTTGTGGGAATTCCTTTGTTCTTTCATCTTCACTCCACATAAGTGAGTGGTGACTTTAGCCGATGCATAATAGAGATGATTTAAATCAGTAATGTTTAGTTTGTTTGTGATGATAATGTTTTTGAGAATTATGTTAGTCTTGTGTATTATCTGTTGGTTCTGTTTGGAGTTCTGGATCTTAGGGAGGGTGTCTCGTTGCCCCATGTAAGATTCTTTCATTTTCATCCATTCGATCATAATTTCATCCTTCAAGTTGGCAAGTTCATTCTCATTCATTTCTTTATCATTTACGATCTCATTATTTTCATTTGGAGTTTCATCCTGAGCATGCACTCCCTCCACTTTTTCGATCCTTTCTTTAATTTGTTCTGTTGCCAGTGATTCCGCCCCAACCCTGGGGTTCGAAGTGTTACAGTTTACCTCGTTTTCACTGACACATGTTTCATTTTCCCTTCGCTGACTTTGTGCTAATAGCTTGATCTGATCAATTTCTATATCAGTTAGTAACTTTTTTCTTACAATATTTCTTCGTATATTGGCTAGTTTGCTACTGTCAATATAGCCTCTGTTTTCGGGATGTTTCTTTTTCCAGTTGATATATGTCTGTTCTGTATTCGATGTATTTGATGGGCAGTACATGGCAGTGTAGAAAGCCTCAAGGACTTCTTTATTATCTTCCCTTGACCATTTTTCTCTCTTTTTCTTTAGATTTCTTGGTGGTGAGCATGGAGTGCCAACAGTAGGAGTATTCCGGTTATGGGAGGTCTCCAGCTCCGAAGTGATGGGAAGGTTTGAACCATTAGCTGATTTTTCGACCCCAGTCTGGTTCCTCTCTGAGGGACGCGGCCCTTTTTTACCCGGGTGACGGCCGATCCGGTATGAGATTTTATCATTAGACATTTACTTTATTTTGTCGCGTTTTATCCTTATCCGCCAAGGGGTAATCATTTCGTGTTACCACTTCTAGAACGAGTGTCAACCAAGACTAGAGGGGTCGTTCTCCCCTAGAGACACGGCTATTCCCCGCCGGTCGCCATTATTATTATTATTATTATTATTATTATTATTATTATTATTATTATTATTATTATTATTATTATAGTGGTGGATTGACAGTGTCGGTAGAGGGTCGGACGCCATGCTTTCCAGCATAGTTACGTCTCTTTACGATCTGAGTTCAAATCCCGCCGAGGTTGACTTTGCCTTTCATCCTTACAGGGTCGATAAAATAAAGTACCAGTAATGCACTGGGTAATTGCTGGCCTTGTGCCTAAAGTAGAAATAATTATTATTATAGTGAAGGGTGGTGAATTGGCAGTATCGGTAGAGGGTTAGACGCCATGCTTTGACGCATAGAGTTAAGGCCCTTGCCATTCTAAGTTCAAATCCCGCCGAGGTTAACTTTGCATTTCATCCTTACGGGGTGGATAACATAAAGTACCAGTAATGTACTGGGTAATTGCTGGCCTTGTGCCAATAGTAGAAACAATTATTATTATAGTGAATTCTAGGATGATTTTGAATGTTATTGTTATCTACTTATTTTATTCATGTAGCCAGCTCTATGTAAAGCATCATTGTAATATTCTGCCTCATTATCAAAAATATTTTTATTAGCTGAAATGCGTGAAATTCATTGCTGGACACTATTGTCAATAGTATTTTTTACATTTCTACGATGGTTAGAATGGAAGCTTACCTAGTTTAGATTTCCATTTGTCCTATGGAAAGGGTGATATAGACCCGAAGTAAGGTTTAAAGTTACATCTAAGAAGTTAACAGTTTTATTATTATTCTCAATTTCTAATTTGAGGTTGTAATTATTGAAAAATTCTATGTTAGATTTTTTTTTCCTATTAAGTTAGCTATTGTTATGGTTTTCGACTATAAGTAACATATCGCCGCGATATAAACCTCCGGCCATCTCTGGCATTTTTCAATGTAGTACATTAAGAATAAATATTCCAACGAGGTATGTTACTTGAACTGGGTCAGATGATCCCAGTGTGATGTCAAAATTGTTCTGTCTGTCAGCCCTTGTCCAGAGATGGTTATTAAATTCAATTAGGGCTTTGCGTGCGGTTAAAATGATATTTATTTCTTCACTAGATAAGCCGGTATATCTTGAAGCATAAATAAGTGCCTTATTAGGTTAGGGGTAATTGAGGAGTACTAATTAACAATATCCATTTGTATAAATGTTTTCTTATGTTTTAATGTAATGTCTACAAACCAATCTATTACTTCATTTGTACCGTTCCATAGTTTAGGATGTGATTTTTCTTAAGTACTGCTATAATCCTATCTAGTATATGTTTGCTAATTATGCCTAAATCAGATTTAGATGGTTAGATGAGTCTAACTGGTACTTCAACGTCGAAGTTTCTTTTGTGGTCTTTCATATTAATCCTCGGTTTCATAGGCACAAATGGTTCAGTCTTATTTTGAGTGCCTAATTTATAAATAATTTCCGAAGCTTCTTTATTTAAGGTTGATAGATATTCATCTGAGTTTTTTTTTTTTATAGTTTTTCCTTAATTCATTCAATATCAAATTATTATAAGCCTCTTTTTCTATACCGTATAAGTTATTGGTTTTGTCCGATTTTACAAGGATCTTCTTTGTATTTTCCAGATTGTCTATTTTGTTTTTGAGGTCTTTGAGGTATTCCTGGCCTATAAATTGGTTCTTTTTTAAGATAAAAATTCTTTATTATGGAGATTATTTCATTTTCAAATTCTGCTAATAGTTTGTTGAAAGGTTGATTTGAAAATAAGATCAAATTATATTTGGATTTAATTTTGGCCGTTTCCGATTTGTCATGAAAATGGTAAGCTCGCCATTTAAGACTCCTTATGAAAGAATCGGATTTTTCTATTAGTTGTTTTAAATATTCCCTATTTTTAGGTAAGGGTACATCCTAGAGAGATGAAGAGACCTTAAAAGATTCCATTATTATATATTTACATATGTTGTATATTTCTTTAAAAGTAGATTCTAGAATTAAATGATAAAGGTAACATAATTATTTTAACTAAGAATCATTGGTGTTATCTTTTCCTTTATAATGTAACACCCTTAACATTCATTCTACGTAACAACTAAATGTTACATCAATATTTATTTACGTTGAATTAATACATTTTTTGTCAATGTTTCCTATATTGATTGAACTATTTGAATGTACAAGATAATGTCAAATAAAATGTATAACTACGTCCTTTGCTTAATTATATATCGAAAATGTAAACAAAAAGTTCTTCGTAACATATATAAAAAAAATTTAAATTATCAATCTAGTGAAATTAACAACACAAATATTTATATAAATATTTATATAAATACTTATATAAATAACTGGTTGTAATATAATAAACTAAAATATACTTACAACCTTAAAATATACTTTAAAATATTATCTATATAATATTATAATGATTTGAATAGATCCAATAATTAGTTGTATATCTCAAATTTTAAAAATATTAAATTGGTATTCTACCCCTTCAACACATTTTTAACTCTCAGGCAGTATCGGTAGAGGGTCGGACGCCATGCTTTGACGCATAGAGTTACGGCCCTTGCCATTCTGAGTTCAAATCCCGCCGAGGTTAACTTTGCCTTTCATCCTTACGGGGTCGATAAAATAAAGTACCAGTAATACACTGGGAAATTGCTGGCCTTGTGCCAAAAGTAGAAACAATTATTTTATTGGTGGATTGGCAGTATCGGTGGAGGGTCGGACGCCATGCTTTCCAGCATAGTTACGTCCCTTTACGATCTGAGTTCAAATCCCGCCGAGGTTGACTTTGCCTTTCATCCTTACGGGGTCGATAAAATAAAGTACCAGTAATATACTGGATAATTGCTGGCCTTGTGCCTAAAGTAGAAACAATTATTTTATTGCCATTCTGAGTTCAAATCCCGCCGAGGTTAACTTTGCCTTTCATCCTTACGGGGTCGATAAAATAAAGTACCAGTAATACACTGGGTAATTGCTGGCCTTGTGCCTAACGTAGAAACAATTATTTTATAGATACGGTGGAGGGTCGGACGCCATGCTTTCCAGCATAGTTACGTCCCTTTACGATCAGAGTTCAAATCCCGCCGAGGTTGACTTTGCCTTTCATCCTTACGGGGTCGATACAATAAAGTACCAGTAATGCATTGGTAAGTGCTGACCTTGTAGCTAAAGTCGAAACAATTATTTTATAGATACTACGGTGGGTTGGCAGTATCGGTAGAGGGTCGGACGCCATGCTTTGTAGCAAAGAGTTACGGCCCTTGCCATTCTGAGTTCAAATCCCGCCGAGGTTAACTTTGGTTTTCATCCTTACGGGTTCGATAAAATAAGTACCAGTAATTTACTGGGTAATTGCTGGCCTTGTGCCAAAAGTAGAAACAATTATTTTATAGATACTACCAAAATATATGATTATATAATTAAATATAATAATATCACACTCTTTACACCATCACTGATATGATTCATACAATTTTATCTTAATAATAATAGTGTATTTCTAACTAAAATGTTTTCTCATAATTATTCCTTAAATTTCTTACACCCTAATATTAATATTAGTCTCTCTTTCTTTTTCTTCTTCCCTTTATAAATTATCCTAATATTTATTTAAATTTATCTAGCGTCTAAATATAATTGTTTCTACTCTAGGCACAAGGCCAGCAATTACCCAGTGCATTACTGGTACTTTATTTTATCGACCCCGTAAGGATGAAAGGCAAAGTCAATCTAGCGTCTAAATATAATGATCTTTTTTCAGCCTTACGTTTGAACCTCATGTACATATTCATCCTAAAGATTTGAAATTTTTCTTTCACTATCCAAACTGAACCTGAACCGATAAGGTCGGGTTTCGTGGGTATGTCACCATTTATAAAACAAATTTTGTATTTTATCTGATGAGATGGTACCAAAATGTTGGTTCCCTTGAAATATATATAATAAAATAAATATGGTTTCATAAATATAGTTTCCAATTATTAATATCATTAATATTATACTCCAGAAACCTGTAGAATGGTTCGAATCTGTTATAAATACATTTGTTGAATAACTGAATAACCAACAAATTACCTATCTCTTTGCTTATATATATATATATATATATATATATATATATATATATATATATATATATATATATATATATATATATATATATATATATATATATATTGTTATGATTTGGGATGGTCATGTTGCCAATAAGAAACACACGAACCAGTCGTTTTCACACCAATTTATTATAAATTTAATTTATATTACATTGGAGTGAAAGCAACTGGTGCGTGGGTTTCTTATTGGCAACCTCACCCTCCCAAAACATAACAATATCGGTTTTATCACACGTTTTCAGATAAAGAATCTTGCTAAACAAATTCAGAAACGAAATATATATATATATATCTATATATATATATATATAACTGCACTAACAGATGTTGCATAATAAACCATTAAAATCTGGGTAAATATATTTTCCCTTTGGAATATCTTGATGTTCTTTCCTCGTGTAGATGTCATATATACTGTCTACAGGATTATTCCTGATCTTTCGTTTCAATAGCATAAGATTCCACTCTGTATTGAATTCTTGAATCATTAGATGTATACTGACAACCAAAATAATTTGGCTTGGGTTGACTCTGTACGAATGAAACGTCAATAAATTACTTTAACTATTTCCAATAGATTGGTCTCTTTAAGAAAACGTGTTCAAGCGTTTAATTTAGGTCTTATTGAACATTTCATTAGTTATTCACACTGCGAACTCCCATATCGATATCTCATAAAGCCAGACGAAACTGGGATTCATTTCGGAAAATGCCTGCTAAGTAAGCTACTCCAGCCCAAGTACTTATGCAATTACTCTTAATGTGTACCACTACATTCCGAATAAATATAGTTTTTCCCCTTGGTATTTGTTGTTGTCTACTATAAAAAGTTATACACACCGTCTGAATGATTATTGCTAGTCGTTCTTTTCAATGTTTCAAGTGTTCAATCTAAACCAAAGAATTCATTTCTTGAATTAATGAGTGTATAGGGATTTATCTCAAATAATTCGACTTGTGTCAACATTCTGCAGAGGCTGCTTCGGTAAATTAATATATATGCGTGTGTGTGTGTATATATATATATATATATATATATATATATATATATATATACGTGTGGGTGTATGTGTGTGGGTGTAGTTTTGTGTGTATGTGTGCGTATATATATATATATATATATATATATATATATACGCACACATACACACAAAACTACACCCACACACATACACCCACACATATATATATAATTGTAGGCAATGTATGTAACTATAGTAATTACTTGAGTTTCGTCGATAAGCACTCAATGCTATTAGTAGCGTCCGTTTGTGTGGGGTTTGTATTTCTGTGTATTCCAAGTTTAAGGCGCCTGTAACGTGCAGGGTGTAAATACAAATAAGCAAAAACGAAGTCAATGCTGCACCATTAATCTATATATTAATTTCAACAATGTCAGTATTCCGTGTGTCATAATTCTCGATTATCATTGGTTCATAGGTTTCAAACGACTCCGCCCACCTCAACGATGCTAAACTTAAATTAATATGCGTAATGCCAATAAGGGAGTGAGAGGGGAGAGTAAGAAACAGAGAGGCAAAGTGAACGCTGTAACTATTACCATGTGTGCGTGTATATGTACGTGCGCGTGTGTTTATGTGTGTGTTCGTGCGTGCGGCGTTCCACAGAAAGTAAAAGCAATTCGACTTTATCAAACAGTGAACTACAGCGGCGACGGCGTTCAGCCAGGAATGAAGAAAAACGGGCCGAACAGCGCCATCGGAACACAGAACTTCAGAGGCGAAGACGTGCCAGCATGAAATAAGAGGAGCTGGCTGAACAATGCCAACGAAACACTGGAGCCAAACAGCGACGGCGTACTGCGATGGTTGAAGACGAACTGGTTGAGCATCATCTTTTATATTAATTATCTATATCTATATTTACATATAATATAAAAGATTGGAACGTCCATCATCCTTTTAAGAAACGTAGAACAACCCCGTCTATGCAATGATACACGTTTTAAAGTCAGGTAGAAGATGAACCATCACCTAGAGGTCACTATTCTAGGTGGGAGCACCTAGCATTGTTCATATACGATGCACAAACGGTACAAAGAAGAATCAGGTCTATCTGGAATATGTTTTTACTGTTTTTTTTATCGCACAGACACCACGGACTCGCCTCATACTGTAACCAGACAAACATCCAATACAGTCATTTTCTCTTTTACCTTCTTCTCTTATCATCTGTTTACCCGGGAAAAGCTGGGTACGTCAGCTAGTAATCTTTATTTGCATATGAACATTGTTTCGATATCAATCAACTCAGAATACAACCGTAATGAACGGAGCCCGACTCTGCGTTCACATATCGCATCAGATATCAAAACAATTGTCATATGTAAATAAAGTTTATTCATTGTGCTCCCTTGACAACGTTGCTTTTTTGACAAGTCTCATGTCTGCGGATCTCTGAATTATGTTTTCTTCGTGAAGACACTATGAAGAGCTTTGTGATAGAGGTTGTTGTTCCTTTTTATCGATTCTCATTTCTCGTATATCTCGTTGTATATTATCTTCTCTTTCAAAAGAAAACATGAGCTCATTATTCTTAGACGGATATTTATATGAACATCTCATTATCATCTTAACACAGTTCTCCACGATAATAAGATCATATTTGCCTTCAACTCTTTTGAGTATAGTCTATAAACATCACACTTCTTACGAAACATACTGTGGATAATCACTAATATATTTGTTTTTCTTTCCAGTTCTTTTACATTCCATTTAAGAATCCCCGCACTGTTCATTACAATAGACATAGCTCGTCAGATTTCTGCACTTATGGCATTTCTACTCTTCAGATGTAATTTTAGAATGTTCTTTAGTCACCGTATATATTCACATCTTATCATCTCCTTAATTTTATTGTAATTGACGTTATTTGTCTCAAGGACACTATACACCTCTTTGGTGTCGATCCCCTTTATTATCTCATCCGTTGCTATCTCGATTCCTTTCGTTGGTTCTCTTCAATTTACCTCTCCTCATCAATAGGATTTCATATTTATTAACTTCAAATTCCATTGACTCTATAAAGTTAGACATGGTCTGGGCCATTACTGGCCGAAAACTACCAAAGTTATCAAAGTTATATCATGGCTGAATATAAGGACAGTGTTCACATTTACGTACATATCCATGATCTTTCTGTAGAGTTTTAGACCATCTGTGAATTTAAGGTGGTTAATAGTCAATTCTCCTCTTCCTTAGTCGGATTCTGTCTCAAAACAATACGTTTGAGAAGGGGATGACGGTAAGGACAAACAATAAATGAGAGATTATCTCCTTGAAATATACCTCCCTTGATTTTAACATTTCCCAAACATTCTCTCCCTATTGTAAACTCTGTTTCCCATATCTACGTGCTACTAGTTACAAGAAGTTAGATGTTGTGCACCACACTCAAGATTTCCAGACATTTCGTTATCCAAGGATGAAGAACGATGTGAATGCTTTCTTGTATACATCCGATGGTAAGACTATTATGCCTCCTATTACAGTACCTTATTATTACATTGTCAATAAGTAACATGGCTATAGTACCACGGGTTCCTTTTCGGCATCCTGTCTGTTCCTCTGGCAATTGCTCGTTTATGTCGAGTGTGTGGAAAATTTCATAGGACATAATGCTTCTTAGCAATTTCCACACCAAGGACAGACATGTGATAGGCCTAAATGTCGTAATTTGCCTTGACTTGGTTTTTCATTAACAGATCCGTGGTACATTCTGTCAACTACGATCTTTCACCTGACACAAGTAGATATTGAACATGACTGTCAGTATCGGGTGCGAAGATGTATTTTTATTCCAATATCCTTGCACAACAACCGGTCCAGGTATTTTCCTGTTGGGTAATTGTTTGGCTTGCTGTTTAACTTAGTTGTCGTTTTTTTTAATATTTTGTCTACAAATCTTAGATTCATAACATTTTCACTAAAATTATTCATTTCATTCACCATCAAATTCATATTTTCATCAAAATTTAACCCTAGCCCGCCAACGTCCATTTTCTCAATGGCTATATCTTTATTCACTACGGTATTTGTTCATTGTCTTCGTTGGTTACTTCCTCGGGTCTCCCAACCATATCACCTTCATTTTCTACTGGCGTTTTCGTCTGATTCTCTCCGCTTTATACAGGTTCATTTGCCTGGTGTACTCCACCTTCCATTTCCAATTTAATCTCTCTACTTAGTTCCCCCATTTCTAACTCGCTTATCTTTACATAAGCTCTTATTGAATGAGCCTGATCTACTAGTTTTTGGTCACCCAATTAAAGGAGACCGATATTGTTCTAGATATTATGTATTCGTTGTCTATAACTTAATCTTGGTAGGATCACGTTTCAGATAACATTCCATTACAGTTTTATTCAATTCATCCATCCGAGTGGTTCTTATCTCGTGCTTTCTTTCTCCCACACCAGTAAGATGTGAATGATAACCAGATGACTGCTGTTGCTGGGCCAGGGAGCACTTGCAGATTGAAAGTCCTTCACATGACGTTCTAGCCTCCTTTACACAGTTATATGAACATATTAATTTCGTTATTTAAGTAACATAAAGAGGTTTTCCCTAGGACCAGTGTTTTTAACGCGATACCGTCACTGGAACAATTTATGTAACCCACATGACCCGTGTTGTCATTATTATCATTAAACATCGTCGTGTCCTATTTAATGGGGTTTTTTATGAGTGCCTTGTGTGGCTAATGTTGAAATAATTATTAACATATATTTTAAATTGTTATTTTTTCTACTGCTTCTGTGTGGTTTTGGTTATAGTGATCGTGGTGAGCTGGGTGTCATATTTATTGTTTGTTGACAGTGTTTTTTTGTGGTTATTGTTCCCTTTTATCAGGGAGAGTAACGCTAGTCTATAAATAGATTGATGTTTACTTGATGATGTCACTTGTGTTTCTACAGTTGTTATTGCTGTTTTCTTCGGCTAATCTAAACTTTGCAGCGAAGGCGGTGCAGGTGGGGTGTTACATTTCTGTATGTCTCACTAATATATATCTGCTATTACTGCTACTACATTTGGCACAAGGCCAGCAATTATTCCAGTGCATTACTGGTACTGTATTTTATCGAACCCGTAAGGATGAAAGGTTAACTTTGCCTTTCATCCTTACGGAGTCGATAAAATAAGGTACCAGTAATGCACTGGAGTAAATGCTGGCCTTATGCCAAAAGTAGAAACAGTTATTACTGCTACTAGACAAGTTGACATCTAACTTCCTCCCGCTTCCTTATTATTTTGGTTCTCTCATTTTTATATTTCATTTTATTGAATATAACAATCATGGAGACACCACGACACGTCTCCGAAACTGTATATACATGTAGAGACGCAGAGAGCAGTTTGAACGTCCGTTGTCTACAGGTAGACGACATGCAAAATAAACAAAACAAAATCGTTTTTACGGTAAGAATGGACAACCGAAAATGTTATCAATGACAAAAACAACAACATCAACAACAACAACAACAACAACAACAACCACAACAATAGCAGCAGCAACAACACCAGAAACGAATCAAGTGAACAAAAGAACGGCAACAACTCCAACAGCTCCAAGAAAAATAACGAATTTAAAATAACTACACCAACTCCAAACGCCAGAATGACAATAAAAACACCAATAACACGAACAACATAAAGGAAAAGGAAAACAAGACCAATGACACTGACCAAACCAACAACAGCAGCATCACCATCATCAATAAAAATGTGACCAAGAAGAGCAACACGAATAGCAGCAAAAAGGCTTTCGCTGCTGCAGCAGCAAAGAAAAAGATATGATAGCATGGGCCTTAGCGAAAAAAATGAAAATTGTATGCCCAGACATGGCGGCTAATTAGACGTGAGCAAAACTGAACCAACTTAACCGTCCCAGCAGAGAAAATGGAAGCGGTAGAATGGAGGACAATTATGTTCAGATGCATTTCGGCGCATACTCGCAAAGCGGGCAGACGAAGAAAGAGGCTGTGCTGAAATGTATGAGACTAAGTACATGAATAAGGGTAGAAAATTCGGCACAATTTCGGTGCTGCTTAAGTCGGATGCCCCCGCTATGAAACACTCAGTAACACCCTGCAATGTATTTATGAACCCGTCTCACATGGGAATGAAAACGGTTCGAGTGTGCATTCCCAGGATTCTACCAGGAATGGAACTCTGCTGGATCCTGGGATGCGGGATTGAAGAAGGGACAATTTTTATGCCAAGTAATTTCCTCAACGCATTTGCGGTTGCTTTGAGGACATTGTTGATTTGGTGAAGTTTCTTCGCCTCAAAGAATGGGATCACTTTCATTACCTTAGCTGTTGTTTCTTTTATCTTGTTCATGTCTTCAAATCTTAGATCCATAGGTTTTCCACTATCATCGCTCCTTTCATCTACCACTAAGTTCAGGATATCAACCAAATCTTGCCCTAGCCCGTCAGCATTCATTTCCTCAGGTCTCTCAACCTCTTCACCTTCATTTTCCTCTGGCTCGTTTGCCTGGCATACTCCACTCTCCATTTCCAACTTCATCTTTCTGTTCAGTTCCTCCAGTTCCAACTCGCTTATCTATACATTAGTTCTTATTACCCGAGCCTGCCCCACCGATTTTTGTTCATCTAATTTAAATAGACAAATCTCGTTCCAGATGTTATTCATCCGTTTGCATGAGGTTTTCCATGAGGTTACGCTTCAGGTAACATTTCATGACAGTTCTATTCAATTCTTCCGTTGGTTCTTGTCCCTCTCCTTTTTCTTCCTCCAACACCAGCAGTATTTGGATGACAGCCAGGTCCCTGCTGCTGGGCCAGGGAGCACTTGCTGGGTGAGAGTATTTCACATGATTTTCCAGTCTCTTTTTCATCGTTATTCAAACTGTATAGGTTCGACATTTAAACACTCATATCGAGGAATGGTGAATGTATGGTTACATAACCACCCCTGATTCCATCACCCCCGGTGGTTTTAGCGTGGAACCATCACACTGTAGATGAACATAAATAAATAAACAAATAAATAAATAAAAACATAGAAAAATAAAAATAAGTTTCATTATAATGTTTGAAAGGCCAGTACATCGGTTACTAGTGTGGTTGTTGCTGCTGCAGCTGTTTTTTTTAATTTTAGCTACGCTTAGCTCGTATTCATAGCTACGATGGGGAGGGGGTAGGGATTGTTGCGTTCAACACTTTTGAAATTTGTTTTTCTTTTGATGTTGCGTTAGATTTTGTCTTTGTTATTTTCTGTAATTGTTCGACTTGTTGCTTATCATTATTATATGCTTTCAAGCATAGTTACGTCCCTTTACGATCTGAGTTCAAATCCCGCCGAGGTTGACTTTGCCTTTCATCCTTACGGGGTCGATAAAATAAAGTACCAGTAATGAACTGGTTAATTGCTGGCCTTGTGCCTAAAGTAGAAACAATTATTATTATTATATTATATTAAAGACGGTGAATTGGCAGTATCGGTAGAGGGTCGGACGCCATGCTTTGATGCATAGTGTTACGGCCTTTGCCATTCTGAGTTCAAATCCCACCGTGGTTAACTTTGCCTTTCATCCTTACGGGGTCGATAAAATAAAGTACCAGTAATCTACTGGGTTATTGCTGGCCTTGTGCCAAAAGTAGAAACAATTATTATTATTATATTATACTTTAGATTTGACATCGTTTAAACTAAACATTTTCAGACATTTTAGAGATACAACGACAATAATTATTATGCTGTTATTGTTAGCTGTTTGACCGGGTCACTAAATCAGTCTATTTATATCTTTTGGTGACTTCCTCGTTTCTAATCATGTGTAGTGGCACTACTACCTTCCCCCTCTTAACAGAAGCTAGTGAGTAAATAGTGGTGTTAGCGATGATGGAGTGGTGACGGTGGTGATGGGCTAGTAGTACTGTAGTGCTGATGTTGTTGGTGCTGCTGGTTTGTCTCTAGCTAAATGTTGTGGTAGTGGTAGTGGTGGCGACAGCGGTGGTGGTGTTGGTGGTGAAATTATTTGGCTGTTGTTTTCTTCCTTTTGTGGCCATTTGAAACCATTTTTTTGTTACTATAATTATTATAATTATTATTATGAAGACGTACAAGTCTGCGGGTAAAAAGGTACGTAACTTTAAGCTGTTTTAAAGTATTATTTTCTGTATTTTCTGGTCGTTAGCGAAGCATAAGGTACCCACCTCGGTTCCAAGGAATGGAGATCTCTCAATATTCGGGCTTCAAGCCCGAATATTCAGATTTATTTTTAAAAAACTTCGAAAATATCGCTTCCCCACCATAAAATATGGAAATGTTCGACCTTGAAACGGTAAATAACGTTCAGGTCAAAAGTTCGAAAACAGCCACTGTAGATCTCACCACAACTACTACTACTACTACTACTACTACTACTACTACTACTACTACTACTACATCGACCATTCCACAACCGCTCCCTTCTGTGATAGTAGCAGTATCATCTGAAAACGACATCACCACCACCACCACAACAACAACAACGACAATAACACCCACAGCCTCAATGTAAACACGGATGGCGGTGGTAACAGTAACAATAAACAAAACAATAACAAAAATCAAATAACAACAGCATGAACGACAACACCAATAACAAGAGCATCAGAGGCACCACATTTGCTGCAGCAGCAGCGAAAACAAAGCGCTTGTTGAATGTTGATATTAGCGATAAAGACGAACAGTTGGCCCAGTGGAGAAGTCCTGGGCAAATCTAACCATCTCGGACGAGGCAATAGCGGCCAGGCAAAGGAGGACGGTGTACTTTCGATGCATTTCAGTGCAGACACGGAAAGTGGAGTTGCCAGCAAAGCAGAGGTCGAAGCTGCTTTGAAGTGCATCGGAAGTGACATAGAGTATAAAGCAAGGGCCAAGCAGTTCGGTACCAAGTCGGTACTGTTCAAAACCGAGGCCATTGCTATTAAGCACTCGGTGACCCCCGGCAGGGCGAAAGCATTATCATACACCCGCCATACATGGGCCAAAGGACAGTAAAGGTCCACATTCCCAGGATCCCACCAGGAAAGAACATATGGTGGCTCCTGGAATGCGTAATCGAGGAAGGGACAAACACTACCCTCCTGGATATCAAAAGAACAGAGAGAGAATACTGGTCGGAATGGATTTGGAGATTTTCCTCCAAATGAAGCCAGAGGACATCAACAACTTACCGGATTTTGCCCGTCTGCAGGACGGGACAACAATCCAAGAAATCACTGAGTGAAGAAGGCCGCACTGATTCGTCTGCGGGGAGGGAAGCAACGCATCTGCAAGCCTTCAGCCCTCAGCTCAAAAATGCAGGGGGTCAAAAACCTTGTTTGTTGCAAAAACCAGTGTCAGCACGGAAAGCTGCACCACCACCACCGAAAATAAGACTAACAATGACACGGGTAACCCCACCTACATCAAAAACAGTCGACCACCACCAGCACCGAAACCAGTCCAAGGGGAAAACGAGGAGAGCTCTCCCACTTTCCCTACCTATCCAATTATATACATACACAAAACAATAAATGCACACACAGACGCAGATACACTCACATCCACAGATCCTTCTGTCTTCCAGCAGTGAAGATGAAGGAAAACCCAAAAGTGCCAAAAAACAAAAGAGAAAACTCACCAAAAAAAAAAAGACCCAACAAAAAATACAGACACCACTAACGCAAACACTTTCTCAGTAACAACACCAACATCAACATCACCCCTCTCCCACAATCTTCGAAACGAAAACAACCTAGACAAACACAAGAACAAATAACCACACAGACACATGAAATTGCAGACACAACACCTACAACAAACACAGACATATCCGAAACAACACCACCAAAACCATCACCACCACAGTTACCAAAACGAAAAAAAAAAACACACCAACAATCATTAAAAACTTCGTACTTGTCAGAAGGGCGAACGATAAATTGATAGCCCACGTAGGACGAAGCGAGAACATCCAAATAGAGGGTGAGATATTTCAATTGAACACATTTTGCGTGCCAGAAGATTTGCTTCTGGTGCGAATGTCGCTCGATTCCTACAAAGAAATTCGAGAGAGTTTTCCTCAAGACGCGGGAAACCCGAACGTGAAACCCACATCAAGACTTTTAAAGGGGTTCCCAAAAGAAACCCCACAAACCATGGAGGTCGAACCACCTGATCTTCACAAGACCCCGGGAGGTAAGTAAACCTTCCCTCTCTCTTTTAATTTGCCAGCATGGCCATATTAAGAGTAGGAAGTTTAAATGTTCGCGGCGTGGTGTCACCCTGGAAGCAGAGTCACCTGCTCAACGACCTCATGTCTCTGGAAATAGATGTGATTGCGCGTACTAGTCCTCATTTTCGACGACTATCAGACCTTCGCATCTGTTAGCAGGCCGAGAATAGGAGGTGGTGTGGCAATGCTGTTTAGGAAAGGCCTAGATCTCAAGGTAAGGTTGATCTTCCGGGACCCGGACGGTAAGTTGGTGGTCCTGGATGTGAGCAGTAGCGGTGGTGCCTTTAGACCGCTGGCCGTCTATGCCCCTACTGGGGCCAGACGACCGGATTTCTTTAGGCACCTGGAAACCTTTCTGTGTACGTCCCGCCCTCTAATGTTTGCGGGGGACTGGAACGGCATCTTAGACACACGCTGGGCTCGTGTGGGAGTAGCTGATAGGAGCGGGGGGTGCAAAAGCCTCAAACACCTAATCAGCCAGTTCCAACTGACTGACAGGTATCGAGTAGATTTCCAAAATTCGCCAGTGTGGGCGTGGACCAACCGCATAGTGTCATCTAGATCGTATATAGACAGGATCCTCTTAGGAAAATAGATAGAAATAGTGTAGACTACTCAATTTTTAAAACGTTTGCCTATTCAGATGACAAATGTGTGATCTGTTTAGTCGACCAAGATAAAACGCGTAGGTTGGGACCGGGTTACTGGAAGCTGAACATGTCATTTCCGGCACGTAAGACTTACAGAGACCGAGTTAACAATATAGTTAAGCAAATGTTGACAGAGGGGATCATCAACAACAGATGGTGGGGTGCTCTCAAAAGAGAGATTAGAGTAACTTCGATAGAGTTCAGCAAAGAACTAGCGATAGAGAAAAATAGAAAGCCGGGGTAGCTGGCAGATAAGTCAGAAGAGGCTATTTGTAATGGCATTGCAACTGACGTGCTAACGGCGAGAATGACATTAGACCATTTCTTCAATGCGAAACACGAAGGTTGCATTGTCAGAGCTAAGGCGCGTGCGCTGAGAAACGAGGGAACCAAAGCTGTTCGATGGGCCCGCGTGGCGGAGGTGCAGCGTGGTAATAAAACCACAATTCGGTCTTTGGCGGACCGTGACAGACACGAGATAAACGATTCCAAGCGGTGTGTGAGGTCTTTTGCCAGCACTTTGCTCGGTTATTAGAGGAGAATGGGGTGTCAGAGAGAGTAGCGGATTTCAGTCCCTACTTCGACCACTTGACCCGCACCTCGATGCTCGACGTTGAGCGCTGCGAAAGCCCATTACTTCAGCCGAATTTCGGGACGTCCTTGTCGGCTGCATGAGGAGCAAGTCACCCGGTTTGGATGGCCTGCCCTACGAGCTTTACGTAAATATGCCAGACTTGTTCTCCGATCTCCTCGAAGCACTCTACTGCAACTGATGAGGAAAGAGGAGAACAAAAGGTATACATTACACAACTTCAGGCCCATAACTCTGCCCAACACAGAGTTTAAGATTTTGGCCAAGATGTTAGAAAATTGATTGGCGCTTGTCGTCGAGGATTTGGTTGGGGAGGCGCAAACTTGTGCAATCCCAGCCAGGTCCATACACGATAATCTCGACCTCATGCGATACACCATAGAGAGGGTAGCGTGTAAACCTGGTTTCGGTGTGCCACTGATCAATTTATATCAATCGAAAGCATTCGTTAGGGTCGACCATCTGTATCTGGAGTTTGTCCTCAAAGCAGTTGGATAGGTCCTGTCTTCAGAAGCTAGATCGCTGCAATGCACAGCGGCACAAGCTCGGTGGTCAAGGTTAATGGTCACCTCTCGGAGCCATTTCGGCTCTCCCGATCGGTTCGTCAAGGGTGCCTTCTCTCTTCCCTTCTTCGAGCCTTTACTGCGGAAGCTGGAGCTGTTGCAGGGCATCCCGCTCGAACTGGGACGTGGAAAGGTGGTGTCGGCTTATGCGGAAGACATCACCGTCATGGTGTCGGACAACTCAGTAATCGAGGTGGTCGGCACCTTATTGAAGGAATATGAAATGTTGACAGGAGCCAAAATTAACCCGGAAAAGTCGGTAGGCTTGCAGCTTGGAACGTGGAGAGGCAAAGTTATGCCGTCCAACAGCGTCGTTAGGCGCTGGATGGATGGGGCCTTAAAGTTGCTCGGGGTTTGGTTCAGACCAGATCTCCAGGTGAAAAAGAATTGGGACGAGGTAACGAGCAGAGTAGCCAGTCTCACCCAAAAATGGGTTGGGAGGAAGCTATCACTGAAAGGTCGCGCGGAGGTGGCGAATGCGTACATGGCGTCAGTCATCTACTACCGCCTGACAGATGTGCCTTGCCTCCGCTCTCGCTTCATCAAGATGGCACGGCTCCTCATCAAATTCTTGTGGAAGGGATAAGTTCCGTTGGTGAGGCGGTCCATCTGCTGCCAGCACCCTCTACGCGGAGGGCTGGGCATGCCGTGGCTAATGATGTGCAAACACGCGCTGAGGCTGCGACATCTCCAGATATTCTGCCTAAATGGTGAAGAAGTGTGGTCGCCGTTTATCAACCGGGCCTTTCCGCAGCTCGTTTCTTTGACTGAGCTGAAGTCCTGGGTCAAGAAGAGACCGAGACTGGGTGACTGGCACCTGGAATGTTGCCAGGCACTCACTGCCCTCTACCAAGCGGGCAGTGCGATCAGTGGAACTTCCACCTCGAGTTCTATAGAGGATTAGTGGTGGGTAAGTGCGATGAAGCATTCGAAGAAGCTTTGGGCCTCGACGAAGTCGAACTGACCAGTCTGTACCGGAGGACTTTCGAGCCATGGACGATGGACAATTTCCAGTAATCCTTCGTTTGGCAGTGCTACCGCGGGGCACTGCCGGTTTGGTATAACATCTAAAGGAACGGAAGTGCTGTCAGACGGACCTGCCCAAGATCCGCACAGCGCAACGAAACCGTTCTGCACGCACTTGTCCAATGTCCGTGCATTACTGACTTGTGGAGTTATGTCGAACAGCTACTGTCGCATGTGGAACGGATCCGGCTATCGGCCGAGTCCATAGAGAAGATCGACCCGCCGCATTCCTTAGGTCAGGAAGAGCAGGCAATGTTCCTCTGTCTCGTGGCCGTTACGAAAGTGGTATGTTGGGTCAGATTAAAAGGACTGAAGACAGACACTTTTCTCTTCGGCCAATCCCTCATCAACTTCTACAAGTTTCACCTGGAAAGGAAGGTGAGGGTGGAGAGAGAAGTGCCCCCCCCCCAGTACATTTGCTGAAATGTGGATGAATGTGGCGAGAATGGCCCGTGCGAATGGGCCTACTCCATGCGCCTATAGGCTAGCTAACTTTAAGAGAGGGGTGCTCTCCCTGGGTGCCCTAGAAGTACAGGGTGGTTCAGGATTAGTGGGGTACCTGAGTCACCCCTGGCTCGTCCACCGACTGTAGGGGAATTTATTGTTATATTTATGCATAGATTATTTTATATTTATTATATCTACATTGTTAAATTTGTTTTGCCATTGTGCCCCTTTCCCGACCTTATTGTAAACCCCCACTGTCCCTGTCTTTGTATTGTCCCCTACATGTCGGCCCTTGTGGCTAATAAATGAAATCATTATTATACTTTGCCTTTCATGCTTACGGGGTCGATAAAATAAAGTACCAATAATGTACTGGATAATTACTGGCCTTGTGCCTAAAGTAGAAACAATTATTATTATTATTATTATTGTTTTTATTTTCTTTCATTATTGCACATTTATTATAATTAATAGAAAAACAACCTTTTACATATATACACATGTGCATATGCATATGTAAATACAAGGAGGGTATCAATCTTACAGAGATAGTGCTCTTCTCAATACGTGTGCAGTACAAGCCAAAACAATTTTTTGCACCTCGTGCAGAGAGCGTAAACCAGGAATAATTCGCAAATATTGTTCTGTTCCTTTCTTGATCATTCCCAGTCTTCCCACAATCACTGGTATTGTACCGGCCTTGAGGTGCCACATTTTCTCAATTTCAATAAGCAGATCTTTATATTTTCGTAGCTTGTCAAATTTTTTTGCCGCGATATTGTGATGACATGGGATGCTCATATCTATCAATAAACAGACCTTGTTATATTGTTCGTTTACAATGATGTCAGGTCTATTTGCTTTTATGGTCCTGTCAGTATGTACAAGAAAGTCCCAGAGAATTGTTACTTTTTCTCCTTCAGTTACAGCCTCAGTGCGATGATTGTACCACTTGTCTTCAGCTTTGATTTTGTAATGCCGACATTTTACCCAGTATAGATATTGGCCAACTCTGTCATGTCTATATTTGTATTCTACTGGTGCTAAAACTTTACATCCAGAGACTAAGTGATCCACTGTTTCAACCCCAGCATTGCAGAATCGGCACTTTGGGTTTAGTCCATCTCTCATCTTATTGGCCTGGTAATTACGAGTCAATAAGCTTTGATCTTGGGCAGCTAAGATGAATCCTTCACTCTCTGCCTATAGTCCTGAACTACGTAGCCACTGATGGGCGTGCTTTTGGTCAATATCGGATTGTTTGCTACGTGCCACATATTAGCCATGCAGATGTTTCTGCTCCCAGTTTGATGCTAATTATCCTTGCCCTTTTGATTTTGCCAGGGATTTTATGTGCCTAGCAGCATCAGTTGCAACAGTTACTTTAGTCTGTCCAGCCTGGGTATCAAGCATGAGATCACTAGCATATTTTTTGCTCTCCTTCAAGATAGAATGAAGCTTCTTACTTCTCTCATGCTTTTCAACAAGTTCCAGCATACAGTCGTTAGTTGTTTCAAGGTATTTGTCCAGTCCAATGATGGTGGTCTTGTAAGCAAGTTCAAATTGGATCAGGCCACGGCCCCCTTGAGTTCTAGGAAGGTAAAGACGTTCTACATCTGCTTTTGGGTGGTGCATCCTATCACAGGTCAGTAGCTTACGGACTTTGGTGTCGATTATTTTGATTTCACTCATATTCCAGTTCAACACACCGAAGCTATAAGAGACAACTGGGACTGCCAAAAAATGTATGACTAGTCCCTTTTTACGAGCGTTTAGTTCTGATGTCAGAACTTCACGTACTCTCATGTAATATTATTTCCTCATCCTCTCTTTCATACTTGCATGCTGTATGACAGAGCCCTCATTAATCCCTAAGTATTTATAGGTGTGTTCCTGCTCAAGTTCCTTTATGATTGTTTCAGCATCCAATTCAACTGAGTCTGAGTTGACAATCTTCCCCTTCTCGAAAGTGGCTTTAGCACACTTATCAAGTCCAAACTCCATCCTGATGTCATTGCTAAGCGTTTTTACTGTCCGCAAAAGGCCTTCCAGTTCGTCATTATCTTTGCAATATAGCTTCAAATCATCCATATAAAATAGGTGGCTTACATTTGTTGTTGTCAATTAACTGTACCCTGTTCTATTAAGTTCGGATGTAAGGGGTATTAAAACTATGCAGAAAAGCAAGGGTGATAGTGAGTCACCCTGGAATATACCACAGTTGATGTTTATATTCCTAGAGCACAGTACCCCAGTGGAATGAGACAATTGGAGATTTGTGTTCCATAATGATATATTGTGTTTCAGGAAGTTTGAGATGACTGGTGAGATTTTGAAGATGTCCAGTGATTTCAGAATCCATGAGTGTGGTATGATGGTAAAGGCTTTTTATAATCGATCCATGCAGAACTGAGATTTCTGTCTTTATTCTGACAGTTCTCAAGGATCATACGATTAATCAAAAGTTGATCTTTGCAACAATCAACAATATGAACCTCGTCGGCACACTTTTTATTCAATGAGGAAAAGATTGTTCTCCTCCAAAACACGTATGCAATTTGTGATCTGTGAGATCGACATAGACAGACCTCATAGACAAGGACCCGGTTACTGGAAGCAGAACGCGTCTTAACCTGCGCCTTTATTATTATTATTTTTTCTTTTTTTTTACATCCTCTGTTTTTTTTTACATGCAGAAATGTCCATTTGTACCGGCCTTTATTGTCCTGTACTATCCTTAATGTCTACTTTATGTAAAACATTGTGGTTAATAAAGAAAGTATTATAATTATTATTATTATTATTATTATTATTCAAATCCCGCTGAGGTTGATTTTGCCTTTCATCCTTACGGGGTCGATAAAATAAAGTACCAGTAATGCACTGGGTAATTGCTGGCCTTGTGCCTAACGTAGAAACAATTATTATTATTATTATTATTCCACACTACTGGGGAATTTTTCATTGTTTCAATTTTCATTTTTATTGTTTATATATATATGTCGACTTCACACTCGTCCCAAGCTATTGTGGCCAGAGACTCGTAAAGATCAGGGTGACCCACGTTCCACCGGCCATCGAAATTCCCTGGCTAATAGCGGCTGTCCTCGCCGGCATCGAAGCCAACACGAAAATAATAGCTGTAGCAAAAGAAAAGCAGGAAAACTGGTCCGGATCTGGGATGGAGCTCCTGATCCAAGCGGACCAAAAAAGCATTGAGGAGATCCCAGAGGTAATAGACCTCACTGACGGCAGCCACCTCACGGTAATTGTCGAGGGCAGAAGACCTAGGTGTGTCGTTTGTGGTGAAGGAACCCACCTAAGGGCTTTCTGCCCTCAGGCTAAAAGGTTGAGGCCACCTCTCCTACCCACCCCAGTGACACAACCATCAACACCACTAGTAGCAGAGATGGCAGCAACAACTGTAGCAGCAACAGCAGAAGCAACTATAACAGCAACAACCCCAGCAACAGTAGCAAAACCAACACCACTACCACCACCAGCAAAACCAACACCACCACCACCCAACGCTTCAGAACTAGCACCAGCGCCTACACCATCCACCACACCACAACCAAAACTAACGGCTGTGGAGGATTTTCCACTCCCCGGCCTATCACAACTGGAGACAGATTGTGACGACGAGGAGTGGGAAACGATATCCGGAAAAAAAAAAGAAACCAAAAAAGAAAAAATTCTCTTCCTTCCCCCTCCAAAAACAAAATACAGAGGGAAACAAATAAACTAAGAAACAAAAAAGTTAGGACAGATATGCCACCATCCACACCAGCATCACCAACCCCATCAACCCAAACACCAACACCATCACCATCATTAACTCCAACACCACCATCACCTACACCACAAAAGTCACCAAAATGCGAAACAGAAACAAACCCACAACAAACGCAAACAAAACAAATCAACCAAAACGATACACACTACACAGCATTAAATTTGAACAACAAGCAATTATTACACTACATCCAACACAACACCAGCATCACAGAAAAAGACTACACAACAGCCCCAAAATTCACACCACCTCCACACATACAAATCACTCGCATCACACAGAAAACGTACATGACACTAAAACAAAAATTCCCCAAAGACATCGGAGACTACCGACAAGCACTCTCCAGGAGGATATATAAGGACATCCTTCCTGAGGAGGCCACAAGCAGTGAAAAGGATGGAAAAACCGTCCTTCCCTACGAGAAGTAAGGTAAGTGGTCTTTCCCATCTTTTCCACTCCTTTTCAAGATGACCTCACTCAGAATAGGCAGCATAAATGCGCGTGGCTTGGGGTCGTCATGGAAGCAGGGCCACCTGCTCAACGACCTCAGGTCACTAAACATAGATGTAGTGGCCATCAGCGAGACCAGAATCTCCGAAGCACAGGCTTTCGCACCGATCTTCGGCGGCTACGATGTGTACGCATCTCCCAGCCGTCCGGGATCGGGGGGTGGAGTTGCTGTGCTTTTTCGGAGAGGTTTGGATCTTGCAATACGGGCCATCTTCCTGGACCCAGAAGGTAAGTTGGTGGTGCTAGACGTGACCAGCGGAGACGGCCAAGCTTTCAGGTTAGTGGCCGTCTATGCCCCGACAGGAGCAGGGCGGCTTGATTTCTAGGGTCATCCAGATCATATCTAGATAGAGTATTTTGTAGGGAAATAGATAGGTCTAGCATAGGCTGTCCACAATTCAAGATAGTCAGCTACACGGACCACAAATTCGTGATCTGTGTGCTTGACTTAGATAGGCTTCATAGACGAGGACCCGGCTACTGGAAGCTAAACGCGTCCTTACCAGCGCGCAAGGCCTACAGAGACCGGATTAGCGAACTAGTTAAGCGGGCGTTGACAGGGGCCATCGTTAACAACAAGTGGTGGTTTGCTCTGAAAAGAGCAATTAAATAGAGTCCATTAGGTTTAGTGAGACTTTAGCAATAGAGAAAAATAGAGCAGAGGGAGAATTAGTTAGAAAATTAGATGAGGCGCTTAGCAAAGGCATCGCGACCGACGTACTTGCGGCGAAATTGGCCCTTGACCAATTCTTCAATGCAAAGCACGAAGGCTGCGTTGTCAGAGCTAGGGTGCGTGCTCTCAGACACGAGGGGACAAAAGCCGTTCAATGGGCCCGAGTGGCGGAGGCGCGTCGTGGCAACAAAGCCACGATCCGGTCTTTGGTGGACCACGACGGGCGCATGCTACTCGATCCCGGGCAAATGTGTGAAGCTTTTCAGTGACACTTCGCTCAACTGTTCGGGGGCAGTGGCGGGCCGGATTGAGGGATGGATTTAGTGTCTACCTCGGCGGACTGCCGCGGCTTTCGGCCACTGAGGCGGAGTTATGCGAAAAGCCGATAACAACCGCTGAAGTACGGGATGCAATGGCTAGTTGCACAAGGGGTAAATCGCCTGGTTTAGATGGTCTGCCCTATGAACTTTACGTACAAATGCCAGACTTGTTCGGAGGCCTCTTGGCGGACGTCTATTGCAACTGGCAACAGAACGGGAGAATTCCCAGCTCTGTGAGCCGAGGAGCGGTGGAGCTGCTGAGAAAGGATCCGAACAAGGGGGATAACATAGATAATTTTAGGCCCATAACTCTGCTAAACACAGAGTTCAAGATTTTGGCTAAGGTGCTAGCAAAGAGGTTGGCGCTTGCCGTTGGTGGTCTGGTGGGAGAGGCACAGACATGCGCCATTCCCGACAGATCCATTCACGACAACCTCCACCTCATGCGATACATCGTAGAGAGGGTAGCTAGGGAACCTGGCACGGGTTGGTCTTTGATCAATTTAGATCAGTCGAAAGCCTTCGATAGGGTCGACCATCGTTACCTAGCGGCAGTCCTGAGGGCGGCTGGCTTTGGGCACGTCTTCAGAGGCTGGATCGCTGCCATGCACAGCGACATCTGCTCTGTAGTGAGAGTGAACGGTCACCTTGCGGAACCGTTCAACATCATGCGCTCGGTCCGCCAAGGATGTCTCCTCTCGTCCCTATTGTACGTATTGACTCTCGAGCCATTACTGCACAAACTGGAGACGTTGAGGGGGGTCCCGCGCGAACTAGGATGCGGAAGATCCGTGTCAGCATATGCCGACGATGTCACCGTAGTGGTGTCGAACGCCAAACACATCGAGGCGATCGGCACTACACTAAGAGAATACGAAGCGGTGACAGGAGCAATGATCAACCAGGAAAAGTCAGTGGGCCTGCAGCTCGGCCCCTGGAGAGGCAGGTCCATGCCGTCCAACAGCGTTGTCGGGCGCTGGACGGACGGACCGGTTAAATTGCTAGGGGTCTGGTTCGGTCCAGACCTCTAGACGGACAAAAACTGGGACGAAGTGACGAGCAGGGTGGCTTCTCTCACCCAGAAATGGGCCGAGAGGAAGCTATCCCTGAAAGGTCGAGCGGAGGTGGCGAATGCGTACATCGCATCCGTCATCTACTACCGCCTGACCGTCGTACCTTGTCCTAAGCCCCGCCTGACTGCGCTGGAGCGTTTGCTCTTTCGCTTCTTGTGGAAGGGACGCGCTCCGATGGTCAGGCGGTCCATCTGCTGTCAACACCCGCTACGTGGAGGGCTGGGAATGCCGTGGCTGATGATGCGCAGACACGCGCTCAGGCTACGACATCTCCACCTCTTCCTCGACGGTGATCAGGTGTGGTCGCCGTTTGCTAGACACGTTTTTCCCCAGCTCGTCTCCTTGACGGAGCTGCAGTCCTGGGTCAAGCGAAGACCGAGAGGGAGCGCTTGGAGACTGGAATGTCTTCAGGCGCTCACAGCTCTCGACCAATCGGGCAATGTGATCGGTGGAAACTCCACCTTGGCGTTCTATAGGGGATTAGTGGAGGGGAAGAGCGACGACGTACTTGGAGAAAATCTAGGCGTCGACGAAAATCAACTAGCCAATCTCTTCGGAAGGACTTTCGGGCCGGTGCCTATGGACAACTTCCAGAAATCCCTGGCCTGGCAGTGCTGCCGGGGTGCATTGCCAGTTCGGGATAAACTTTACAGGCATGGAGGTGCCGTCAGCCGGGCATGTCCGAGATGCGCACAGGGCGACGAAACCGTCCTGCACGCACTGGTCCAGTGTCCGAGCATTGCTGACTTGTGGGTTTATGTCGAACACCTGCTGTCACGTGTAGGACGGATCCAGCTATCAGCTGAGTCCATCGTGAGGATTGCCCCGCCCTCTTCCTTTAGCCGGGAAGGGCAGGCAGTTTTTATCTGTCTGGAGGCCATGGCGAAAGAGATAGTATGGTGGACACGTTTGAAAGGGCTGAAGACGAGCACTTACCTCTTCGGTGATGCCCTGATTAACTTTTTCAAATTTCATCTGAAAAGGAAAATCAGGGTAGAGAGGGAAGTGCTCTCTTCCCAGCATTTTGTTGAAAGATGGGTGAGAGAAGCAAGTATGGCCCGAATGAATGGGCCTTCTCTGAGTATGTGTCTGTAAATTAAAGGTGGAAAACTGGGAGAGGGCACTTGCCCTGGTGGTCAGGGGCACTGTGGTCTTTTAATGGGATTTCTCCACAAATGTCCCTCGGAAGTCTCCCCCCTATTGGGGAATTTTTCTTTTTTATTTTATTTCATCCTCTGTTTTTTTTACACGCAGAAATGCCCATTTGTACCGTCCTGTATTGTCATGTACTGTCCTTAATGTCTACTTTATGTAAACCCTTGTGGTTAATAAAGAAAACATTATTATTATTATTATTATTATTATTATTATTATTATTATTATTATTATTATTATAGTTGCATTTATCTTGCTTTATGTTCATACGAGTTATCACCAAGTCACAACGAGTGACTTGTGATGTAATTATATTGACAGAATCTTCCTTAGTATATGGGCAGTTCCCGTTAGTACTATCTTTTGTATGTTCTCCTATACGCGGGTTTCCTGGGATTTGCAATAAGTAATCATTAGAGCCGTTAGGTATCATTCCTAGACCACTGGTATTGTTTTAGTTCTCAATTTCCACATTTTTCCAATTTCTATCTCCAGATCCTTATACTTGCTCAATTTTTCAAATGTTTTTATAGATACATTCTTGTCTATTGGAACGGAATATCAATTAGCAGGCATACCCTCTTTTAAAAGTCCTTCAGTATTATATCAGCTCTATTTGTATCTATGTTTCGGTCTGTTTGGATGCTAAAGTTCCACAAGATTGAGATGTCATCTTTTTCAATTATTTTGATGGGGCAGGTCAAAATGCTTACACATTATCCAATGTATGTATTGTGCAGCTCTGTCATGCCTGTTTAGGTATTCGGTTGGAGCTATAGGACGGCACATTGAAACTATATGATCAATGGTTGTTTTTTTACATACACGGCATAATGGGTTGAATCCATTTTTTATTATGTTGGCTTCGTAATTATTTGTTGGCAGACACTGATCTTGTGCTGAAATAATCAGTCCTTCAGTCTCCGATTTCAGTTCAGCGGATGCCAACCACTGATGGGTTAAAGTTTTGTCAACATCAGGATTGTTAGCTCTTTCTGGGTATTTTCCATACAGCGGCTTTTCTTGCCATTTCTTAGCCAGTTTCTGTAGTCAGTTCTTTCTTTGCAGTTACTTTTATCTGCTTTGCTTTTTCAGTGTTTTCATTTCAGCATTAAATGAAACTTCTGAAATGTGTAGTTCATTACTGTATCTTTGTGATCTTTTGTAATGGGGTATGATCTTTTCATGCTTCATGTTTGATCATCCAATTATGTGATTCCCTTAGATATGTAGATAATCAAATTGTTGCAGTTTTCAAAGCAATATCTAACCGGATTAATCCACGCCCTCCTTCTTTCCTCGGGAGATATATTCAATCCATCTCTAAGTTAAGGTTATGCATTCCATGCATGGTTAAGAATTTTCTAAATTTGTTATCGAGCCTACGTTTCTCTGTGCTTGACCAGTTGATGACATTGAACGTGTAGGTTACTACTGGTATGGCAAGCGTGTTTATGGTATCGAGCATTTTCTGTGCATTCAATTCCGTTCATAAGACTGCTCTTACTCTGCATAACATTTCTTCCTTATCCTTTCGTTTCATCTGGATCAAGTTCTCTTATCACACTCCCCCGATAAAAATTAATGTCTGAACTTTTCAGGAGCTTACCTCTGGTGAACGTGGCATGGGCGCATTCGTCTAGACCAAACGGCATTTTATTATCATCACTGAACTGCTTGGCAGTGGATTATCACCCTTGCAATTGCTCGTTATTTTTGTCAAATAGTTTCAGGTCATCCATCTAGAACAAGTGAATAATAGTTTTGTCATAGACTTTATATCCATGATTTGTTTCATTGCGCATTTTACTTAATGGTATAAATGCTAAACAGAATAAAAGCGGTGATAAAGAGTCACCCTGAAACATTCCACAATTAATATTAACTTCTCCGTTTTCCATGTCTTCATACTGAATGTCAGGAACCTCCTGTCAGCAGGAGATATTTTGAAAATATCTAAACACTTTTCAATCCAACTGTGTGACAAACTATCGAATGCTTTTTTGCAATCTATCCAATCAATTGATAGATATATTTTCTATTATATAAATCTGCCAGTATCATTTTGTTAACCAAAAGCTGATCCTTACAGCCATATGAACCTCGTTTACATCCTTTCTGCTCATTAGGAAATAGATCATTGTTATCAGGTGATCTTATGCACATTCAGTTAGGACTGATGTTAAAATTGTATACATTGTGGTCAAGCAAATTATCGGTCTGTAATTTTTGTGATTGTTTGTCTCATCATTCTTCGGAAGTAGGAATGTAATGCCGTTAACTAGCCATGATGGTATCTTTTCTGGCTCCTTAACCATTTCATTGTAAAGTTGGGCTAACAGCTCATGGGACTCTGCGAAGGCATTTATCCAAACATTTGGTATTTGTCTTTCCTTGGGAATTTCCATTTCCTGGATTTTCTAAGAGCTAAACGCAGATTTTCAACTGATTTATTTTCTCATGTTTGTTCCTCAAGGTGAAGTGTTTCATCCAATTGTCTGTCTATCTATGGGGCATATATATTATGAACTTTTTCTTCGGCCAAGATCTTTTCCCAGAATTCTTGCACTTCCTCCCTGGGTGGTATTGACGGGGTCAGTTGAATTTTATTGAAACTGTTATATAGTAATTTTTACATTGTTCCCTAGCTAAAGAACCCCTCTTTAAAAGGAGGTGGATTTTTAACTATCTCGCGCAATTAGGGGCTGAATTTGTATTTTTTTACAATCATGGCCCCTAATTTTATTCTTTAAAAAAACATGGCGAACAAAAGTAAACTCTCCAGTGGGAGGACGACCGGGTGGTTCAGAGAGCAGAACAGCCGATTCCGTCCAATCACAAGACAGGGACAAGAACAACAGAAACAACAGCAGCAGCAGCAGCAGCAGCAGCAGCAGCAACAGTGGCAGTGGTGGTGACAACAGCTACAGCAGCCACTTGATCAGTAGCAGCAGGCACTTGAACAGAGTGCCGTGTCAATCTACTATGAACATTTTCCGTCATTAGAAGAATAGATAGGCACCGCCGCCACCTCCATCTTAATAACAACAACAACAGCAGCAACAGCCATAGATAATCTTGGAAGCAACAATTGTAACAGCAGGAACACAGGGGAAAAAGAGACTAACAAGACGACCACCAACAACAACAACAACAAACACAGCAACAAAGGCAAGACTAGCGGCGAGTCAGCACAGCAGACGGCAGCGACATCGTTGGCGAAAGCGGCAAAAAATGTCGAGCGTGTACACATCAACAGCACGGAGATAAAGCAAGCCAGGATCTTGGTTAAAAAGACCGGACTAAGGGTACGTCTCACAGGCCCAGATAATACAATGAAGAACAAGCTTTTGTGTTCGGTCAGTTTTCGCACAATTGGATTAAAATCGCGCCGAGTCGAACGGGCTTCGTAGTTGCAGGTCCAAAGGTCTATGGGTGCCGTCTGGGCACAGAAAACATACATAGCCCGAGGGTTGTGGAATGTCACTATGGATTTGCTCTTAACTACACCAGAAGAAGCCAGAGCACACTCCATTGCACCACTCAGCAGTGACGAAATAATAATGATGCCCACATACTGCGACCAGAGAGTCGTGAGGTTTCGTGTAACCCAAAAAATAGGTCAAGCATAGGCTGTCCACGATTCCAGATAGTCGTCTACACGGACCACACAGTCGTGATTTGTGTGGTTGATTTAGATAGGCTTCATAGACAGGGATACGGCTACTGGCAAAAGCCAATTACAGCCGCTGAAGTACGGGAGGCAATGACTGGCTGCACAATAGGTAAATCACCTGGTTTAGATGGTCTGCTCTACGAACTTTACGTACTGTGCCAGACTTGTTGGGCGACCTCTTGGCGGACGTCTAATGCAACAGGCAACAAAACGTGAGAATACCCAGCGCTGTGAGCCGAGGATCGGCGACGTTGCTGATAAATGAGCCAAACAAGGGGAATAACATAGATAACGTCAAGCCAATAACTCTGCTAAACTTAGAGTTGAAGATTTTGGCCAAGTTGCTAGCAAAAATGTTGGCGCTTGTCGTCGGTGGTCTGCTGGGTGAGGCGCAGACATGCGTCATTCCAGACAGATGCATCCACGATAACATCCACCTCATGCGATACATCGTGGAAGATAGTAGCTAGGGAACATGGCACGGGGTGTCCTTGATCAATTTACATCAGTCGAAAGCTTTCGATAGAGTCGACCATCGTTATGTGGCGGCAGTCATGAAGGCGGCTGGTTCTGGGCCCGTCTTCAGAGACTGGATCGCTGCCATTCACAGCGACATCTACTCTGTAGTGACAGTTAACGGTCACCTTTCAGAACCGTTCAACATCATGCACTCGGTTCACCAAGGATGTCCCCTCTCATCCCGGATGTACGTATTGACTCGCTGGAGACGTTGAGTGCTGACACCCGCGAACTGGTTGCGGAAGAACCGTGTCAGCATATGCAAACGACGTCACCGTAGTTGTGTCGAATGCCAAAAACATCGAGGCGATCGGCACCCCACAAACATGATATGATGCGATGACAGGAGCAATGATCAACCAGGAAAAGTCGGTGGGCCTGCATCTTGGCACCTGGAGAGACAGGTCCATGCCGTCAAACAACGTCGTCGGGCGCTGCACGGACGGGCCAGTTCAATTGCTAGGGTCTGGTTCAGTCCGAAAAAAAACCGGGACGAGGTGACGAGCAGAGTGGCCTCTCACCCAGAAATGGACCGAGAGGAAGCTATCCCTGAAATATCGAGCGGAGGTAGCGAACGCTTACATCGCGTCCGTTATCTACTACCGCATGACTGTCGTGCCTTGTACTAAGCCTCGCTATTATTATTATCTTTTGCTACGAACGTGTTCACATTGCCTCTGGAAGTTTAGTTAGTTTGAGTTGTTTCACGTACTGTATATAATGTCCCATGCATTGCCCATTGTAAAGGCGACCCCATATTATTTGGGCCTTTTGGCGCAACTATTTGAACTCTGTTATTGTTTTAATTTTCGTATAAAAAAAAAACAACATGGCTGAGTCACGCTTCCCAGTTTTAGGTCTTCTGTGACTTAAAAGTGACTTAAAAGTTGAGAGGAGGGATATGGTAGACACAACTTGCACCATTAGTAACACAAGTAATGAGATATTTAATACAAACACAGCATGCAACAACAAATGTAATAACACCACCACAAAAACGTAAATAATGAGAGCAACAGTGAGAACACTAACAGTGTAACAGTGGCAACCAAATCGCAGACGACAGGAACAACCAGAAAATTAACAACTCCACCAACAAGAACATAAACAGCGACAGAACTAACAGTAACAAAGATAAAAGGAAATAAATTAACATGAAGAAAAACACCAACTGCAGTAACGCAACAACAAGAAGAACGACAACAACACCACAACAAAGGCAATACCACCACCACCAACAACAACAACAACAGAAACGACAACAACAGAAACGACAACAACAGAAACGAAAAGTTTAAGGAGGTACTTCCATATGGTCTGGCATTTGCAGCCCCTCTCTTCTGAGTGAGACACTCGAGATACCCAAGGGTGCGATAAATATAATCAATCGCAGGGCAGATTCCTTTGGTACATGTCGACTCCTAAGTAGGTTGTTTTTTGCATACACGGCATAATGGGCTGCATCCATTTTTTATTTTGTTGGCTTGGAAATTTTTTGTTGGCAGACACTGATCTTGTGCTGATATAATCAGTCCTTCAGTCTCCGATTTCAGTCCAGAGGATGCCAACCACTGATGGGTTAAAGTTTTGTCAACATCAGGATTGTTAGCTCGCTCTGGGTGTTTTCCATACAAAGGCTTTTCTTGCCATTTCTTAGCCAGTTTCTGTAGCAGTTCTTTCTTTGCAGTTACTTTTACCTGCTTTGCTATTTCTGTGCTTTCCATTTCAGCAGTAAATGGGACTTCTGAAATGTGTAGTCCATTACTGTATCTTTGTGCATCTTTTGTAATGGAATATGATCTTTTGATGCTTTCGTGTTTCAAAACGAGTTTGATCATCCAATCATGTGATTCCCTTAGATATGTAGATAATCCAATTGTTGCAGTTTTCAACGCAATGTCTAACTGGATTAACCCACGTCCTTCTTCTTGCCTAGGGAGATATATTCTATCTATATCTGCCTTAGGGTGATGCATTCTGTGCATGGTTAAGAATTTTCGAATTTTTGTATCGAGCCTACGGATCTCTGTGCTTGACCAGTTGATGACATTGTAACTGTAGGTTACTACTGGTATGGCATGCGTGTTTATGGCATCGATCCTATTCCTTGCATTCAATTCCGTTCTTAAGATTGCTCTTACTCTGCGGTAACATTCCTTCCTTACCCTTTCCCTCATTGTCGAGTGCTTGATTCCGTCTCCTTCACAAACACCTAGATATTTGTAAGTTTTTTCTTGATCAAGTTCTCTTATCACGTTCCCCCGATCAAGATTAATGTCTGAACTCTTCAGCAGCTTTCCTCTGGTGAACGTTGCTTTGGCGCATTTGTCTAGTCCAAACTCCATTTTAATGTCATCACTGAACTGCTCCACAGTGGATAATAGCCCTTGCAATTGTTCAACATTTTTTGCAAATGGTTTCAGTTTATCCTTGTAGAACAAGTGATTAATGGTTTTGTCATAGACTTTATATCCATGTTTTGTTTCATTGAGAATTTTACTTAATGGTATAAGTGCGATGCAGAATAAAAGTGGTGATAAAGAGTCACCCTGAAAAATTCCACAATTAATATTAACTTCTCCAGCTTCCAGTGATTTTGTTTCACTATTCAAAAGGAGTGTCGTTTTCCATGTATTCATACTGAATGACAAAAACCTCCAGACAACGGGGGATATTTTGAAAATCTCTTATTATTATTATTATTATTATTATTGTTGTTGTTATTCCTTGAATCTCAGTCATTGATGTTGGTTAACTGGAAAGTCCGTTAGATTGAATATCAAGCCACTACCTGCAGCCTCAGATATTCAGGACGTATCGGAGGGTTCTTGCTGTTCCAAGCAAGCATGCCTTTTGAAGCGTTCCAAAAAGCGTGAAGGGGCCGATTTTCTTTAACCATCCCTGGAAACTTTTGGAGATAGTCCCCAGTGCGCCTATGACAATCGGGATCACTTTGACTTCATGGCAGTTCCAAATACTTTTCACCTCCCACTTTAGGTCCTGGTATCGGTTAATTTTCTCCCTCTCCTTCTCTTGCACTCTCGTGTCGAACGGGCAGGCCACATCCACAATCAGGCACGATCTTTTTTCTTTGTCCACAACCACCAGGTCAGGTCTATTGTGTTCCAGTTTTTTGTCCGTCTGTATCCTAAAATCCCACAGCACCTTCACCTGATTGTTCTCCATCACCGCCTCTGGCCTATGCTCATACCATTTCTCAGAATGTGGTAAATTGTTTACTTTGCACAGGTGCCAGTGGATCACCCTGCCCATCACATCGTGTCTCCAGCCCTTATAGTGGGTCTGGGCTAGGTGTTTACACTCGGACACAATGTGAGCCACAGTCTCCTCTCTCTCTCCACAGATCCTGCACAGTGGGCTAGCCTCCTCCTTGTAGATATGGTGCTTCAACCACTTCGATTTGAGGGCCTGCTCCTACGCAGCCATTAGCATTCCTTCTGTAGCCTTTTTAAGGTCTCCTCTTATCAACCAGTTCCATGTCTGTGGATCTCTAAATTCAGTTTTCTCAAAGAAGGTACTATGAAGGGATTTTCCCTTAAGGCTGCTCTTCCTCCTTGATGTTATTTCCTCCTTGGACATCCCCTGGCCTACTGTCCCCTCCTTCAGTACAGTTCTGAGCATTGGCTCCTTACTATAGGTCACGTATTTGTATAGGTTGTTTTTCTCCATCTGAACACAGTCCTCTATGCTGATAAGACCTCTTCCACCCTCAGATCTCCTTAGGTAGAGTCTATCGACATCACTCCTCTTGTGGAACATGTTGTAGATAGTCAATAGCTTCCTAGTCTTCCTATCCATTTCTTTTTGTTCAGCAACATTCCATCTCAGAATTCCCGCACTGTACCTGATAATAGACACAGCTCGGGAATTTACTGCGCTTATGGCATTTCTGCTGTTCAGATGTGACTTCAATACGCTCCTTACTCTGCGAATGTATTCAGTTCTTAACAATTCCTTCATTTGTTTGTTCTTTATGCCATCAGCCTCCAGAACGCCCAAATACTTGTATCCTTCCTCAGAGTCAATTTCCTTTATCATCTCACCTGTTGGTATCTGGATCCCGTTACTTCTGCTCAACCTACCCCTCTTCATCACAATGACTCCACATTTACCAATACCAAACTGCATACATATATCACTGCTGAAAATACGGACAGTGTCAACAAGCACATCCAACTCCTTCTCACTTTTCCCGAAGAGCTTAAGATCGTCCATGAAGAGGAGGTGATTGATGGTAAGCTCTCCCCTTCCCAACTTGTATCCTGCTCTCACTTTTCGCAGCATAATGGTCAAGGGCATCAGGGCAAGGACAAACAACAGAGGGGACAGGCTATCTCCCTGGAAGATACCTCTCTTGATCTTCACGCTTCCCAAGGATACTCCAGTTGATGTCAACTCTGTCTCCCAGGACCCCATACTCCTGCCTAGCAACTGTCTGATGTTATCTGCCACCCTGAAGATCTCCAGGCTCTTGGTGATCCAGGAATGAGGCACCATGTCAAATGCCTTTCTGTAGTCTATCCATCCCATGGCAAGATCAGTGTGTCTCCTCCTGCAATTCCCCATTACCATCTTATCAATAAGCAACTGGTCCTTTGTACCACGTGACTTCTTTCGGCATCCTTTCTGTTCGTCCGGTAACAAGTTGTTTGTGTGGAGGTGATGGTAGATTTCCTCAGACACAATGCTCGTCAACAGTTTCCACATTACGGACAGACATATTATTATTATTATTATTATTATTATTATTATTATTATTATTATTATTATTATTATTATTATTATCCTTACTACTATTTTTAACACACACACAGACATACATATATATATATATATATATATATATATATATATATATATATATATATATATATATATATATATATATATATATATATATATATATATATAGAGAGAGAGAGAGAGAGAGAGAGAGGATAACAATATATCGTTGAATGTGATCCGATAAGAGTTTGTGAAAACTACTTATCATGGATAGTTTAAACGTACGTGGATGGCGAGTTCATGACTTCGCTTGTATTCCTATGTATTACTACAACTTAGTTTTACTTAAGGTAGGCCACATAGGGCGACTCAGATACATAACAGATGCAAAAAATAGAAACACACTTAATGTTAGTAATTCTTCCCACCACCATAGAAGCAACAATCCTAGGACTAAATGCATAAATTGGCAGCATACACGTAATTTAATTGAATAGAATGCTAATACAAAAACTCCTAGTAGTCATAGAAGATGCAGAAATAGAAACTACTTATGGTTTAATCCAATTTTTAACTCCTCTATTAAAACTAAGCTTCCTTTCACCTCCTTTAAATTAGTTGACAAGCACTTCCCTAAAATTCATAAATATAATAAAATCTGTAATAGAAAAACTATCAAACCATCATACTCCATTGCCAACAACATAGAATCGCACATTCACAAAATTAACTACAAAAGAATTCATAATTCAAGGAGCCCGCAATTAAGTACCATATCACCAAATACAAAACACACGCATATTACATCATCGCAACCGAACACACGCCCGAGCGCACCACCACAATACATCAACAAACCTAATTCGCAGCCCATGCATAACAATCTACAAAATCATATAGTAGAACCGTCGCATAGGAAAGCATCTTTATGCAACTGCCACTTACCTGACAAATGCCCTCTACTAAACAGATGCCTGAAGAAAAATGTAGTATGCCTGTGTACTATAAACTCAGGTAGCCTGGCATGGTATTACATTGGTTCCACGGCTGGTAAATGTAAAAAACGATGGTACGTGCATAGGCATTCGATGATTAATAAAAATCAATCAAATACAACAACTCTCGCCAACAAAATCTGGCAACTCAGAAATGCAAGCATTGAATACGAGATCAGTTGGACAATACTGTCAAGAGCAAAGGCCTATCACACTGGTATGTCCCATTGCAGGCTCTGTAATATGGAGCTCTTCCAAATTCTTAATTTCAGTAAAACCCTTCTTAACAGTAGAATTGAACGAACTATTTGTTTGCCGGCACAAATCAGCAATGAAATTCGAGAACTTTAGACCAACTTAATTCCATTTACTATTCCTTATCCCTTTTATACTATTAGAATCTATTACGATATCAAATTATCAGCACCATCGTCACCTTTATAATTACCAAGGAACAACTTCAGAACCTTTGTATTTATATTTTTTTTATACACCTCTATCTTTCACCATTTGTCTTTGCATTTCTCTACTTAAACCTATTTCACCTCGATCATTTATCTTATCATGTAATACATCTTAAACTAGTTAATTTACTTATTAAAATATCCAATACACACATAAATACATCCAATGTTATAATATTTTCAACTTTACATGTATCCTTATTTAATAATCATCAATAACTATTCACAATAACATTAACAACATTAATACTACGCTTATTAATCTCTTCAACGCATTTATTTATTTATTTATTTATTTATTTATTTATTTATCTGTTTCTTTGCTTAAATCTCTATTTTCCCCTTACTTTGAACCTTGTATTAATGTATATTCGTCCGTCTGTTTATCTTCCTCTTTCTCTTCTCTCTATCTCTGCCTGTATTCATCAACAATCACTATCTCTACCTGATTTACTCTTCATTCTTCATCTTTCTCTCTCACTTTCTCTTTTTCCTTATTCATACTTCTTCTTCTCTGCCTTTACTACATCTATCCCCCTCTTTTCTGCCTATCTGTATCATTATTATTAATATTATCTTTATTTTGATGTGATAGTTTGATTTCGTAATTTTGCCGGTTATGCATTTAACTGTATTTTCGTTTTCTCTTTCGTCGTTCTTTTCCCCCCTTCTTTCCATCTGTCCACTTCCTTTATTTCTCTCTATATCTTTATCATTAATACTATTATTGATGTAGTAATTTGAATTTATAAATTTAGCGTTACGCATATATTTTGTATAGTTTCCGACGAAATGTTGAAGGTTGCATGTATTTTAAATTGAGTGCCACTATCTTCAGTGTTTAGCAGAACACTATCATAGAAACAATTGTCAGACTGTAAATAGATCTAATTGTTTGTACTGTTGACCATGTTCTTCTTCACTTTATATATATATATATATATATATATATATATATATATATATATATATATATATATATATATATATATATATATATATATATATAAATGAAAGTATAGAAATATATATATATATATATATATAGACGGAAAACATGAAACGAAATTTCATTTCTCAATATTAGTACGGCTGTTACTTAAATATAAGTATGTATACGTACATACATATATGTATACAGACGTACAGTAGTATGTATATATATATACATACATGCACATATATATATATATATGTACGTATGGATTCACCGAACATTTATTATAATGCTCGGTGTGTTTGTAAACAAACATCCCTAATTAAGCCGTACAGTGTTATAGCAACCATCGTTGCCATACGTACATATATCCATACGTACATATATATATGTGTGCATGTATGTATATATATATATATATATATATATATATATATATATATATATATATATATATATATATATATATATATATATATATACATACTACTGTACGTTTGTATACATATATGTATGTACGTATACATACTTATATTTATGTAACAGCCGTACTAAGAGTGAGAAAGGAAATTTCGTTTCGTTTTTTTTCCGTTTATCGTTTTCGGTACCCCGGCCGATTAACTCTGTCGATATACAAATTAGGATGCTCAGCCGTTAAAATGCATAAGGAAAGTATAAACTTTCAGACGTTCAATCAGCTGTCAGGAAGGTATACGTTGCTGACGATAGCTAATAGGCTTGAAACTAGTACAGCGTTCCTTTGTCAGTGTTGAACAAATGAGCAAAGATGGTTGTAAGACACTGTACGGCTTAATTCGGGATGTTTGTTTACAAACACACCGAGCATTATAATAAATGTTCGCTGAATCCATACGTACATATATATATATATATGTGTGCATGTATATATATATATACATACTACTGTACGTCTGTATACATATATGTATGTACGTATACATACTGATATATATATATATATATATATATATATATATATATATATATGTATATATATATATATATATATATATATATATATATATATATATATATATATATATATATATATATATATATAATTAAAAGCCTGAAGAATAGTCAGACAAAATTCATCAAATTTTTTCTTCTCTGTCGGTATAAATCAACTAGTTAAACAATCATTTATATGGAGCTAAGTTTAAAATGTGACTTTGAAGAAATAACATATAAATCTTCTCGATATTCCCCCATGAGAAATTTTCAGATAAGATTTACCTCGTATTCGGTCTTAGTCCATAGAAATTAACTATCAAATAATCAATTAATCGGAACTATGTCTAAAATGTAAATTTGAAGAAAATAAAAAGATAAATGTCACAAAAATTCTCACAGTCCCGACTATTAATAGTTTCACTCGTACTTTCTTGAAATGTCTAATCTTTGCATTATCCATGTGGCTCCGAACTTTCCAAGGGACTCCATCAGTTAGGACCGAAATTTAGAAATTGATCGCCGTCAGTAACGAATTCAAAAGCGGTAAAAACACCACATGGCTAGCGCTCAAAATAGATGTGTTGTGAAGGGTAGGCCGGTGGTACGTAAGTTCATTGCTACAAGAAGCATTTAGTTACCGACTAAGGTTCACTCAACCGTAAGGAATTAGTTTGGATATAATTTATCCTAAGGAAAACGAAATTGTAGACAGAGGATAGATAGTGAAAACCAGAGAGCAGAGATCTGTGGTGTATGTAGATACCCATTGTGAATTCTGCCGGTGAATATTATCTTGCTAAATAGCTAGTAGTTAAAAACGTGGATTATAACTGAGGACGTTAGACTGGGGGGAAGTCCCAAGCGAAGTAAGGTTTGGCACGACCGCTAAGTTAGTGTGACTCATGAATATCTTTAGATGCTAATCGAGCCAAGAGGAGTAGAGAGAGATGAGATAGGTCTAGTGTGCGGGGCTCGTGTATCTTCGACTCACTATGTTAAGGTTGCTATCCACATAGCTTGATGAAATTTCCCCTACTTAGGAGTCGACATGTACCAAAGGAATCTGCCCTGCGATTGATTATATTTATCGCACCCTTGTGTATCTCGAGTGTCTCACTCAGAAGAGAGGGGCTGCAAATGCCAGACCATATGGAAGTACCTCCGCTAGACCTATCTATTTCCCTACAAAATACTCTATCTAGATATGATCTGGATGACCCTATGAAATTTGTCCAAGTCCACATTGGCACATTCGGGAAATCTAATCGGTACCTGTGAGACAGTTCAAAACGCCTGAGCAGGTTGGTGAGACTCTTGCACCCTCTTCCCCTAACTGCTAATCCCACACAGTCCCAGCGTGAATCTAAGATCCCGTTCCAGTCGCCCACTAACACTAAAGAGCGGGTCGGACGAAGAAAGGTCTCCAGACGCCGGAAGAAATCAGGCCGCCCTGCTCCTGTCGGGGCATAGACGGCCACTAGCCTGAAAGCTTGCCCATCTCCGCTGGTCACGTCCAGCACCACCAACTTACCTTCTGGGTCCAGGGAGATGGTTCGTATGGCGAGATCCAAACCACTCCGAAAAAGCACAGCAACTCCACCCCCGATCCCGGACGGCTGGGAGAAGCGTACACATCGTAGCCGCCGAAGATCGGTGCGAAGGCCCATGCTTCGGAGATTCTGGTCTCGCTGATGGCCATTACATCTATGTTTAGTGACCTGAGGTCGTTGAGCAGGTGACCCTGCTTCCATGACGACCCCAAGCCACGGGCATTTATGCTGCCTATTCTGAGTGAGGTCATGCTGAAATGGAGTGGAAAAGATGGGAAAGACCACTTACCTTACTTCTCGTAGAGGAAGGACGGTTTCTCCATCCTTTTCACTGATTGTGGCCTCCTCAGGAAGGATGTCCTTATAAATCCCCCTGGAGAGTGCTTGTCGGAAGTCTCCGATATCTTTGGGGACTTTTTGTTTTAGTGCGATGTACGTTTTCTGTGTGATGCGAGTGATTTGTATGTGTGGAGGTGGTGTGAACTTTTGGGTTGTTGTGTAGTCTTTTGGATGTTTTGTTTTGTTTGTGTTTGTTGTGGGTTTGTTTCTGTTTCGCTTCTTGTTGACTTTTGTGGTGTAGGTGATAGTGGTGTTGGGGTTAATGATGGTGATGGTTTTGGTGTTTGGGGTGATGGGGTTGATGATGCTGGTGTGGATGGTGGCGTATCTGTCATAACTTTTTTGCTTGATAGTTTATTTGTTTCCCTCTGTATTTTGTTTTTGGAGGGGGAGGGAGGAAGATATTTTTTTCTTTTTTGGTTTCTTCTTTTCTTTTTTCCTGATACCGTTTCCCACTCCTCGTCGTGACAATCTGTCTCCAGTTGTGATAGGCCGGGGAGTGGAAAATCCTCCACAGGCGTTAGTTTTGGTTGTGGCGTGGTGGATGGTGTAGGCGCTGGTGCTAGTTCTGGCGCGTTGGGTGGTGGTGGTGGTGTTGGTTTTGCTACTGTTGATGGGGTTGTTGCTGTTACAGTTGCTTCTGTTGTTGCTGCTACAGTTGTTGCTGCCATCTCTGCTGCTAGTGGTGTTGATGGTTGAGTCACTGGGGTGGGTAGGAGAGGTGGCCTAAACCTTTTAACCTGAGGGCAGAAAGCCCTTAGGTGGTTACTTCACCACAAACGACACACCTAGGCCTTCTGCCCTCGACAATTACGGTGAGGTGGCTACGCCAATGAGGTCTATTACCTCTGGGATCTCCTCAATGCTTTTTTGGTCCGCTTGGATCAAGATCTACATCCCAGATCTGGACCAGTTCTCCTGCTTATCTTTCACTATTTCGATTATCTTGGTGTTGGCTTCGATGCCGGCGAGGACGGCAGCTATTGACCAGAGAATTTCGATGGGCGGTGGAACGTGGGTGACCCTGATCTTTACGAGTCTCTGGCCACAATAGCTTAGGACGAGGGTGAAGTCGTCACTTCTTAATGGTGCCATGGAGTGTTCTCTAGCCTCCTGTGGTGTTTCAAAGAACACGTCCACGGTTCCATACTTCTGCCCACGTCTGATGTGGGTTTTATTTGCCGACACATGTCCCAAAGCTTTTGGGATTTGGGACTCGAATGCCCGTTCCACTTGGCGCGATTTTATATTAATTGTTCGATAAGACACGGTGCATAGGCGCCGATGCTCCATTTTATTAGGTGGGGTGGGTGGGTGGCTGACGCTGTACCCATCTTTGTTTACCATTTGTCTGGCTTCTTCTAATTCCTCCTGAGTTACCTGAAATGCTTCGCACTGTTTTGCTACTCTGGCAAAACTCAGGGTGGTTTTCTTAATGTCATTGTTGCTGTTGTTGTTATCGTTTTTTTGTTATTATTAATTTTAGTTTCAGTTGTGGTGGTTGTGGCGTCAGTGATGTTCGGTGTGGAAGAGTTCATTTTGGTTGAATTCATTTCGATATCACGAGTTAATTTATTTTTTTCTTTTGTTTCTATTGTCGCTGTGGTGGTGGTGGGGGTGGCGGTTTTAACACCTGCAGTCATTGGTAATGGCGGGAAATGAATGTCTGCCTGAGACAAATTTAAAATATTGCTACTGCTTATATTTTTAGTGTTGGCAAACTTAGTAATATTTACAATGGTGGTGTCGGTGTGAGGTGTTAGTTTGTGAGGAAGGCTGTCAGCTTCGTGTGGCATTGAGTCATCTATGTTTTTTTCATAGAAAGTTTTTTTTAATAATTATAAAAGTTTAAATTTTGGGCTCAAGGCCCCAATCTTTTTGAGTGTCCTTTTCGGAAAATAATGTATGTGCACTTATATACAGTCAATAATAAAAATTTTCCATAAATGGCAATTTTTAACAAACGAAAACAACAAACCTTTGCGGAGCTCACGATGATACGATTTACTACGTAGGTCGCCAATAATAATAATAATAATAATAATAATAATAATTGTTTCTTTATTGGCCATAAGGGCTAACACGAATAAAAACATTAGAGACGGCACAGAACAGTACAGGACGATATAAAGAGGGTTTTGGTCGTGTAAACAGGTTCTAACAAAATGGGGCTAGACTTTAAAAGAATTGAAACAACAAAAATTCTCCAAAATGGGGTAAAACTCCGAGGGTCACTCGTGGCGAAAGCCACACAAAAAGGCCACGGTCACCCTGACCACCAGGGCAAGCGCCCTCTCTCACTTTTCCCACTTCTCAGTCTACAGGCGCATACTCAGAGCGGGCCTGTTCACTCGGAGCAGAATCGCCACTTTCACCCACCTTTCAACAAACTTACTGGAAGACAGCTCTTGCCTCTCCACCCTGATTTTCCTCTCCAAGTGAAACTTGAAAAAGTTAATCAGGAATTGGCTGGAGAGGCTGTGTCCCTCTTTAACCCTTTCAACCTTGTCCACCACACAATCTCTTTCGACATAAGCCCACAAGTCAGCAATCCTCGGACACTGAACGATGCGCGCAGGACGGTTTTGTCGCCCTTCGCGCATCTGGGATAGGTTCGGCTGACAGCAGCTCCGTGCCTGTAGAGCTTAACCCGAACCGACAACCCTCCCCGATACCACTGCTAGGCCAGGGATTTCTGGAAGTTGTCCATAGGCCCCGGTCTGAAATTTCTCTTGAAGAGAGCGAACAGCTGATCGTCTTTGACGCCCAGCGTCTTTCCGTGAACCTCGTCGCTTTACCACCACTAGGCCTCTGTAGAACGCCGAGGTGGATGTGCCACCGATAGTAGTGCCCAGCTGGTAGAGCGCGGTGAGCGCCTGGAGACATTCAGTTTCCAAACGCTATCCCTCGGGTTTTTCCTGATCCAGACTGCAGCTCCGTCAAGGAGAGGAGCTGAGGAAAAGCGCGTCTGGGAAACGGCGCCCACACCTATTCACTGTCAATGAAGGACCAGAGATGACGCAGCCTCAGCGCATGTTTGTGCATCATCAGCCACGGCATGCCTAGGTTGAGAGAAAATGGATCGTCTGGCCATGGGAGCATGTCCCTTCCACAAAATGCGGAAGAGAAGGCGCTCCATTTTGGTCAGAGATGGGGGGGGGACAAGGTACCACGATCAGGCAGTAGCAGATGAAAAACGCGATGAACACGTTCGCTAAATCAGCCCGACATTTCAGAGACACCCTCCTCTCGGCCCATTTCCATATGGACGTCTGGACCGAAATAGACCCCGACCAATTTAACCGGCCATTCCGCCCAGCGCCCCACGACGCTCTTGGACGGCATGGACTGCCTCTTCAGGTGCCGAGTTGCAAGACGACAGACTTTTTCTGGTTTATCTTTGCTCCTGTCACCGCTTCGTATTCCTTGAGAGCGGAGCCGTGGACCTGGACGAGCTTGGTGTTCGAGAAAACCACGGTGACGTCGTCGGCGTAGCCGACATGTATATCCCGCATCCCAGTTTGCGAGGGTCCCCATCATGGTCTCCAAATTGTGCAGTAATGGCTCGAGGACCGAGCCCATGATGCTGAACGGCTGCGACAGGTGACCATTCACCCTCACGATCGAGGAGATATTGCTGTGCATCGCAGCGATCCAGCCCATAAAAACGGGCCGAATCCGGCCGCCTTGAGGACCGCAGCCAAGTACCGATGGTCGACTATATCAAATGCTTAAGATTGATCCCAGTTGATCAAGGCCGCACCCGTGGCAGGTTCCTTAACCCCCCCCCCCACACACACACACTATCTATGATGTATTGCATGAGATGGAGGTTGTCGTGGATGGATCTGTTCGGAATGGCGCATGTTTCCGCTTCTCCAACCAGATCACCGAAGACAAGCGCCTATCTCTTTGCTAACAGCTTTGCTAAAATCTTGAACTCTGCGTTTAGCAGAGTTATGAACCTGATGTTGTCTATAATGTCACCTTTGTTCGGGTCTTTTCTCAGCAGCGCCACCGCTCCCCGTCTCACAAAACTGGGAATGCTCCCATTCTACTGCCAATTGCAGTAGACATCTGCCAAGAAGTCGTCGAACAAGTCTTGCATAAATGCTTAAAGCTCGTAGGGCAGATCATCCAAACCTGGTGATTTACCCCTCGTGCAGTCAGATATCGCTTCCCGTATTTCACCTGCTGTTATCAGCTTTTCGTAGCACTGCCTTGCGGTCGTCCAGGGCCGCGGCAGTCCGTCGTGGTATGAACCGAAGTCCATACTACCACCCAGCATCTTCCGAAGAATAGAGCAAAGTGCTGTTAAAAAGCCTCACACATCTGCTCGGCTTCGAGCAACATGAGCCCGTTTTAATCAGGCAAATACTGAATTGTGGATTTGTTGCCACGTTGCGCCTCCACCACCCGGGCCCATTGAAGGAATGTCGTCCCCTTGTGTCTCAGAGCACGCGCTGTAACACTGACAACGCAGCCTTCATGCTTTGCGTTGAAGAATTGGTCGAGTGCCAATCTCGCCACAAGCACATCGGTTGCGATGCCTGTCCTAAACGCCTCTTCTAGCTTTCTAACTAGCTTTCCCTTTACACTATTTTCCTCAATCACTACTCCTTTGCTAAACGTTATCGATTCTACTCTAATAGCCCTTTTCAGGGTGAACCACCACCTGTTGTTGACGATCGCACCCTTCAACGCACGCTTAACTAATTCGATAATCCTGTCTCTGTAAGCTTTGCTAGCCGGAACGCCGTGTTCAGCTTCCAGTAACCAGGCCCTTGCCTATGGAGTCTATCTAAGTCAAACTCACAGATCACAAATGTGTGGTCCGTGTAGTCGACTACTTTAAATTGTGGACAACCTACTCTAACTTTATGTTTCCCTACAGAATACTCTGTCTAAATACGATCTGGATGACCCGATGCCGTTTGCCCATGTCTAAATTGGCACATTCGGATAATCCAGTCAATACCTGTCAGACAATTCAAAACGTCTGAGCAGGTTTTGGGGCTTTTACAACCTCTCCACCCCTATCTACTAACCCCACATACTCCCAGAGTGCATCTAAGATACCGTTCCAGTTGCCCACTAACACTAAAGAGCGAGACGTTCCAAGAAAGGTCTCTAGACGTCTAAAGAAATCTGGCCGTCCTGCCCCTGTTCGGGCGTAGACGGCTACTAGCCTGAAAGCATTGCCTTCGCTGCCGGTCACGTCCAGCACCACCTACTTACCTTCTGGGTAGAGGAAGATGGCCCGTACGTCAAGATCCAAGCCTCTCCGAAATAGCACATCAAATCGTCTTCCCGATCCCGGACGACTGAGAGATACGTATACATCGAGAAAGGATCTCTTACCTTGATCGTCTGGGGAAGGGACAGTAGAACCGTCCCTTTGGCCGGTCATGGATGTCTCCAAGATGATATCGGTATATATTCTTTTGAGGAGTGACCTCCTGAAATCTTCAACTGCTTTGGGGAATGTTTGCTTTAATTGTTTATAGTCTTCCAGTTTAATTTCGACAAATGTAATATTTTGGGGTAATGTTCTTTGTTTTGGTGGGGTGGGATAATTTAAGTCTGTAATGTCTGTGTGTTGTTTTATATGTTCCATTAATCTTTTGTGTGTGATATTTATGGCTGTGTGCTTTTTGGGGGAGGTGTTGATTTTGTTGCTGTTTTCTTGTTGTTGCTGTTGGGTGTGTGTGTGCTTTGTTGTGTTTGCGATGTTGGTGTTTTTGGTGATGCTGCTGGTGGTGTGGTTGTTGTTGGTGTTGGTGGTGATGGCGGTGGCGTTGCTGCAACTCTCCTTACAGTCTTTACTCCTCTTTCTTTGCCTTTGTTTTTAGAGGGAGAAGCTGTGATTTTTTTGTTCTTTTTGTTGACAACCGTTTTCCACTCCTTAGCTGCCTCATACTCCGTGTCCGACTGTGAGAGGTCGGGGAGGGGTATGAGTTCTAGCATCTCATTTGTATTTGTTGTTGTTGTTGTTGTTGGTGGTGGTGGTGGTGGTTGAGCCTGGTCTGCCGTTCTTGTCACAGGTGAAGCTAGTACAACTGTTTCTGCTGCTGCAGTTTCCGCCACTGCTTTTGTTGTCCGTGGCATTGGTGTGGGTGCCACGGACGTTGTGCTCCTATTACCTGTAGAGTATCCCGTCTTTTTCGCTAACTGCTCTGTTTCTGATGACAGCTGTTCCGGCATTGAGAGGAGGTGGAACTTGGCCTTTGTTATTTTCTGTGGACAGAAAGCTCTGAGGTGAGACTTCGATCAACAGTTGAATGGCTTTGGGCGCCTTCCTTCAACAGATATGGGAAGTTGGGAGCCATTCCTGAGGTCTATTACGTCGGGAATAGTGCTGATGCAGTCTTAGTAAGGTTTCGATGGGCATCTCCATTCCAATACCGAACCAGTCCGCTCTCCCAGAATGATGTACCTGCAGAATGGTTGTTCTATTCTCGTTGCCCGCAAGAACAGACACCACCGGCCAAGGCAGCCGTACTTAGGCGGGACCTGGGTTACCTCGAACTTTGCAATTCCCCCCCCCCCCCCTGTAAAACGGGACTATCGTTATGTCATCACTCCGTATGATCCTCAGTGAGTGCGATTTTGCTTCCACGTTGGTAACAAAAAGGACGTCTACAGTAGCATGTTTCTTGCCACGAGTTATGTGAGTTTTCCGAACCTACACAGTTCTCAAGGCCTTCTGGATTTGGGCTTCCGAGGCTCTCTCCACACGACACGATTTCGTGGCAATCGTGCGGTATGACAATGTGCGTCGCTCTTAACCCTCGGGGAAGTCAGTTGGTGGTTTCAAGGACACTGAAAATTCAGTTCTGGCTACCATGTGTCTTGCGACCGCCATCTCCTCTTCTGTGGTAAGGACTGTTTCTACATTGCGAGCCACCTTTGCAAAAGAGATGGTCCTTTTGTTGCTACTGCTACAAACGGTGTTGTTGGTGTTGCTCCTGCTGCTGCTACTGTAACCACAAGTGTTATTGTTAATACTCCCACTGCTGTTACCTCCTTTGTTGTCAAATGCATCAGCAAAAACCGCTGCTCGACCGCCGCATGATGAAGAAGAGAAATAAATAGTCTTTGCCTGACTTTCACTATATGACGAAGAAGAAGACGAAAAGGAAAGCGAGACCCCACGCTGACAGATGGGTGAGTAAAAAGAAGGTTGAGCATGATACCTTGCTGAAGAAGTAATTTTTGTGTAGAAACATGGTAGAGAAACAGATTTTTTGAATGACGCCACTTTTCTTTTTTTTGTTGTGGGCGTATTTGCTAAATGCAAAGTTCAAACTGATGTTCAGCCCCGAAGGACTAAATACCGGTAATTTCGACCCCTTCAAACACAAAACAATATAATTTTTTTACAATAAGTTCGCAATTAAAACTGTTGAAATATCACAAAAAAACGGGAACAAGATTGCCTTCGTCGTGTATACTGCCACAATAATAATAACAATAATAATAATAATAATAATAATAATAATAATAATAATAATAATAATAATAATTGTTTCTTCTATTGGCACAAGGCCAGCAATTACCCAGTACGTTACTGGTACTTTATTTTATCGACCCCCGCAAGGATGAAAAGCAAAGTTAACTTCGGCGGGATTTTAACTCAGAAATATATATATATGTCTGTGAGCGCGTGTATGTATGTGTATATACCGATACTGTCAATTGCGTCAAAGTGTATATATATATATATATATTATTTAATTAATTCTTCATAGAGTCAAAAAGTGACCGGTTGCAACATATATGTCTATAACTTTATGTATATGTAAACCATTATATTTAATAATCTCCCGTTAGGTTGAGATACAATTTGGCGATATTTGGCTGCGCTTTCTAGCAACAAGCCTACCCGCCGTAAGCAACCAATCACATTCTTTCTAGCTTGACCACAGCCACATTGCGATTCTTAGCCATTTTAAAATCTAATTTTGGCGCGATCACGTTGGAAAACTAAATGTCTAATTTTGAGTTTACTCTTGATGAATCCTAACTCAAGACATTCCTATTAATTGGATGTCTAAAAATACGGATGAAACCATGGTAGAGATATAATTACGGTATGTACACATTTCTTCTAAGTTTAATTTTACACCTAATTGTGTATGGTTGATGGTATATTTAGTCAGTTTCTACATGCTGTCGAAATGTTGGATAAATACTCTATTGGGGCCACCGCGAAGAGGCCACTTTCGGTTATTTGTCGGAGATTTCTTCATAAGAGCCTTTCTTCTTATAGCTTGGTCTAATTGATTTTTTATATGGTTAATTATGCTAATTGGGAGAGGAAATGGTATATATTTTATCTAATAATTCTAAGGAGATGATTTATGATATATTGTTCTGATTATTTAATTTATTAATTCTTCATAGAGCCAAAAAGTGACCGGTTGCAATATATATATATATATATAAATTTATGTATATGTAAACCATTATATTTAATAATCTCCCGTTAGGTTGAGATACAATTTGGCGATATTTGGCTGCGCTTTCTAGCAACAAGCCTACCCACCGTAAGCAACCAATCACATTGTTTCCAGCTTGACCACAGCCACATGGAGATTCTTAGCCATTTTTTAATCTAATTTTGGCGCGATCACGTTGGTAAACTAAATGTCTAATTTTGAGTTTGTCTCCTGGTGAATCCTAACTCAAGACATTCCTATTAATTGGATGTCTAAAAATACGGATGAAACCACGGTAGAGATATAATTACGGTATGTACACATTTCTTCTAAGTTTAATTTTACACCTAATTGTGTATGGTTGATGGTATATTTAGTCAGTTCTACATGCTGTCGAAATGTTGGATAAATACTCAATTGGGGCCACCGCGAAGAGGCCACTTTCGGTTATTTGTCGGAGATTTCTTCATAAGAGCCTTTCTTCTTATAGCTTGGTCTAATTGATTTGTTATATGGTTAATTATGCTAATTGGGAGAGGAAATGGTATGTATTTTATCTAATAATTCTAAGGACATGATTTATGATATATATATATATATATATATATATATATATATATATATATATATATATATATATATATATATATATATATATATATATATATATATATATATATATATATATATATATGTGTATATATATGTTAGTTAAGCAAATCAAGACCTGAAATTTCAGAAGGAAAATATTATTAAAATATTGTCAATATATTTTAGTTTGATGTAAGGAATGTAGATAATAATAATAATAATATTAATAATAATAATGTCCGTTTACAATTCTTACGCTACTCCATATAATATTTCTGGATCAAATGATTATATATCATTATTGATCTGGTTCAGTTAGAAATAATTAACATAGGTAAAGATAGAGCAGCTCATCGGAACTGCAAAAGGAATATAAATTAAAATAAGGAAAGAATGTTACATAAATGTAATGTTCCATATATTGGTATTTCACCATGGTGCCCTGCGTATATCAATTGTCTCCCATAGTCGAGCAGTATTCTTCTGTCGAGGCTGCATTGTATGAGATCTGCCTATGGGTAACAAGATGGCCGCCAATGGACATATTTACCTTACTAATTAGAGGGTGGTTTCAGGGGAAGTAACTCCTCGAGAGATTAGAAATTCTGGGTAGTTTATAGTTAAGTGCTATTTTAAAAAAAATTTAATTGAGAGACAATGTAAGGTAGGTAACCTATAATTATCTAAGTTAGTTATAGCTATTTAACTTATTAGCTACAAGTAAAAATGGGGCTAGATGACTATGTTGGGTCAAATATTCTGTTGGAGAAGGAATTAGCCCTTCGATGTTGACAGCTAATAGTTACCTCCGTTTTATCGTTAATCGGTAGAGGTCGTGATAGAGTTATGTAATAAGCTTCGGTAAGACAAACGTCACAAGATTTTCTTCGTCCATTGAACGGTTGGGCACTAACCAAGATACCCCATGTTAATGAGTGTTCAATCTTGGTTAATTTAATGTTTTCAATCAGCCCAGCTAGAGATGTCGAACATCTGTTGGTAGGGTCTCGGAAGGAAAAAAGAGTGCGCGTTATAGCGTACCTTAAAAGGGTTAGAGGTAGTCCACATATAGGAGCTGGTATCCGAAGCAGTTTTAACCGGGCACCTACAGAATATGTTAGGTGTCCGGCAATGTCAATTTAGTATATGGAACATTACATTTATGTAACATTCTTTCCTTATTTAAATATATATTCCTTTTGAAGTTCTGATGAGCTGCGCTATCTTTATATATGTTAATTATTTCCAACTGAACCAGATCAATAATGATATATAATCATTTGATCCAGAAATATTATATGAAGTAGCGAAACAATTGTTATTATTATTATGGCAGTATCGGTAGAGGGTTGGACGCCATGCTTTCTAGCAAAGTTTCGTACCTTTACAGTCTGAGTTCAAATCCCGCCGAGGTTAACTTTGCCTTTCATACTTACGGGGTCGATAAAATAAAGTACCAGTAATGTACTGGGTAATTGCTGGCCTTGTGTCTAAAGTAGAAACAACTATTATTATTATATTCATTCCTTACACCAAACAAAAATATGTTCACAATCTTTTAATAATGTCTTCCTGGTCAAATTTACGGTCTTGATTTGCTTAACTAATGGATATTTCCAGCTCTGAGAACATAACCTCTGAATGAACCCAGCCACCTAGCTGCTTTCCACTGCATATTGCACATTGAGCACATGACTTTACGCTTTGGCTTCTAACTAATTCACCAATCTCTCATCTCCTATCTCCTCTCCTATCTCCATCTCTCTCTTTAAGATTGGTTACTCTTGAACTGTATATATATATATATATATATATATATATATATATATATATATATATATATATATATATGTGTAAAAGGTAAAATAAGAAAATTATAGTAATTAGCTTACTTACTTAAATTTCACTCCAACTAATTAGTTTCTGAAAGGGAATATGCATAGTCTCCAAATGGAGAGCATGGAGAAACCTTTTCTTCATCAGGGAGTCATTCTCAGCTAAGATACATAGCGATGCGCGGATACGGGGAACTTATACAAAATTAATAATTCAGTGGATGGAAAAGAGCAAGCGGGGATTAAATTCCAAGACACTGAAAAAATCACTGCCTTCTTCTTCGGTGGCAAATTCAAAACAATCAATCACGTGACATCGAGGTTAATCAATGAGGAGTGGGGTGTTAAAAAGACAGTAGCCAAGCTGTTACTATGAACTATAGTAGTAATTTTCGCAAATGTTTGCTCAACAAAATAATTTGGAGATAATTATAAAGAATTAGTTTATCTACCAACATATATATACAGATGTATATTCCCTTTCGGAAACTAATTAGTTGGAGTGAAATTTAAGTAAGTAAGCTAATCACTATAATTTTCTTATTTTACGTTTTTCATATAATTGTTCTTTATCCCCTTGCATTGAACCACAACGTTACTAAGACAGAACCTATATATTTGCTTGCATAGGTATACATCTGTATATATATGTTGGTAGATATACTAATTCTTTATATATATATATATAAAAGTTTACATATATATATATACATATATATACATATACGTGTTTTGCAACGGGTCACATTGGGGCTCAATGAAAATTTAATAAATTAAATAATCAGAGCTATATATCATAAAACATGTCTATAAAATCACAAGATAAAATATATACCATTTCCTCTCCCAATTAGCATAATTAACTATATAAAAAATCGAATAGACCAGGCTATAAGAATGAGGCTTCTATGAAGAAATCTCCAACAAATAACCGAAACTAGCCCTTCGCGTCGGCCGCAACGGAATATTTATCGAATATTTCGACCGCGAAATAGCCCAGATACAGTCAATTAAACAGAATTAGGTGTAAAATAAACTAGGAGAAAATAGAATACATTTAAATACCTCTACCATGGTTTCGTCCGCATTTTGAGATTTCCAATAATTATGTAATAACTATGTAACTCGAGCACCGGATTCATCAGGAAGTTTGCTCTGATCTAGACACTAACATTTTCCAAAGTGATCGCGCCAAGAATTCATTCAAAATAGCTATGAATCGTGACGTACTCGCGGTCAGGTTGGAAGAGATGTGGTAGTTGCTTACGGCTGGTGGCTTTTTTCTAGCCATGTATTCATTTTCTTATACCATTTTAAAGAGTCCGTCGAGCTGCCGAATATTGAGTCGGGTAAGATCGATGCAGATCGAACCTTGAACTGATCAGTGGCAAAACGCGCTTCACCTACCAATATATGTAATGAAGGAGTAACCAATCGTCCTTGTTATCCTTTCAATATATTACACTCTGCAGAGTTCACAGAAGTGAACCTAAACATCGAGTGCTCACCCGGGTGAACCTGCAGTAACTCCAAGTTACACTCCCTAGGTATATATTTTTTCTCGTACCTATTTATGCAGTTACATACAGATTTTAATGTACCCTAATATATTGTAAATTAATTAATTTATTTTATTTTATTATCATATTGTGTTTATATTCGTGTGTTTTTTTATGTGTGGACCTGTGCATGGGTATATGTACGTGTGTGTGTGTGTAGACGTGTATATATATATATACGTGGGTGGGTGCAGGGGTGTATATGGGCATGGGTGCGTGTGTGCATGAGCCTATATGCGTGTGTATGTGCAGACATGTGCATGTATGTACATATGTGGCGGAATGTGGGTGTCCCTGTGTATATATATATATGTGTGTGTATATATGAATATATATATGTATCTATGTCTATATAGGTGTGCGTATGTACGTATAGCCACGTATGAGTAGGTGTGTGTGTGGGTGTGTAAGTGTGTATATATATGTGTATATATATGTGTGTGTGGGGGGGTGCGGCTGCATGCATATGTGGGCCTCTATATGTGTGCATGTGTTTTTGTGCATGCATGTATGTGCTTATGTGCATCTCATGGGAATGTGTGCGGATGATTATATATGGAGTATATATGCCTTTTATTATTACTATTATTGTTGTTGTATTACTTTATCACATATCCTTTATATATATCCGTATATATCAGTATATGTACGTATGAATATGTTTATATGTGTGTTTGTGTGTCTATATATATATATATATATATATATATATATATATATATATATATATATATATATATATATATATATATATATATATCATAGTGTATATTATATTATAGTGTATATTTTATGGTACGGTAATTTACTGTTATTTTATGGTATATTGTGTTTTTTGTATTGCATAATATATTAGTAACTTTTAATTTACAGTTTTGTTTATATATGTATATGTGGAAGCACATGTGTGTGTAGGCAAATATGCATATGTGAAGGTGTATGCATGTGGAGGCACGTGGGCGTATGCATATGTAGATGTATATATGTCGGCATATGCGTAGGTATATGCGTATGTATATATGTGGCCGCACGTATGCATGTTAAGTTGTCGTTTTTTTTGTATATATATATATATATATATATGTGTGTGTGTATGTACGAGTGTATGTAATGTTTGTGTTGCGTATGTGTATTTGTATGTATGTGTGGGCATGTGTGCGTATATATATATATATATATGCGTGTATGTATATATGTGTATACACATGTGTGTGTATATCTATGTATTTGTATGTATGTGTGCGCGCGTATGTATGTATATATGTGTATGTGTGAGTAGGTCATGCTTATGCCACCGAATACATGGCGCGAATTAAGCAGCCGTCATAAGGCTTGTAGCGATATGTATCTACAAGTGGGTGTGACTGGGTCCGTGGAAGTGAGGGAGAGAGTGTGTGTGTATATATATATACATTTATATATGTATGTGCGTATGTGTGTGTCTGCGCATGTAGGCGTACGTGTGTTTATGCATAAATATGTATGTGTCTGCATGTGTGTGTTTATGTGTGTGTATATTAGTATGTGTGGGTGTTTACTCTGAAGTGTGAACAGACGTGTGAAATACTGAACCCAGCATGACTCCATCGAAATGGGTCGGACGGAAAATGGCTGATGACCCGTGTGACAGTAAATACTGACCAGAAATTGTGATGACGTGGGGTAAAATAATCAATGGCATGACAAGTGTGCAAGTAGGGTGTTTAGGGTGTGTTTGATGATAACACGCCAGTGATAAAATTTACTCCAGACGAAACACCCGTGTCTGAAAGAACCTGCAGAAATAGAATCAGCCATATCTATACAAGGACCATGTCTCGAGCTACCTGCCGGCGAAACAATTGTAACACGCAATAAATTAAGTCCCGATGCATCACTGATTTTTCGGTTTTTTTATACTATATATATATATATATATATATATATACATATATATATATAATATATATATATATATAATGACAATACAGATTATAATTTTAACAGTCTATTATTATCATTTCTGAATGAACCCATGTCTGTTTATATATGTGGAAATTTCACTAACAGCTCCAATACAATCGCTGAAAAACTAAGGTGTAGTGTGTTGTGGTAGTAGCATATTAAGACTACTGCCACTATTAATGAGGTCACAGATCCAAAGCACCCTTATATACAGTGTATATACAGCTATTATTGTTGGTTGCAAAACCGACCCTAACCAACCGATCTGATTCCAGGAAAATTGACCTGATAAATTCAATAGACTTTTTTATTGGAATGGTGAAACTAAATCTGACCAATGGGAGGGAGGTGAATGTTACTGATGCTTGAATTCATTCATTCTAAATCATTTACGAATGATAGAATCCAGTATTGAACTCTATGTCTTAAAATTTAACTGATGAAAATAAAACGAAGAAAACATAAGTGTATATATTTTAGAATGGATATACTCAAACAAATAATGTCATTGCTGGAGTTTAAAATGATGTGGCTGCGAGGAGAAATAACCACATAATTTCATAGCTTATCATGTCATATTAAGACATTGGAAATCCAATATTTAAGGTGAAAATACTATTCTATAAAAACAAACCAAAAACAGAACATGCCAGGCTTTACGTCAACATTTTGTATCAATTGAATTGTTATATTTTGGGATGTTGAGGTAGGTTTAAATTGCATCTGCAATTCAATAGCATGCTATGTTTATGAGTGTTCTATTGGCGGCATTAGATAGCGAACAGAAAGACGGATGCCATCTCAGAAGAAAGAAGTGAGATTCAGTTATATGGTGTACGGTGTGAAACGTAATTGGCTAGAATAAGCAGTTTCATTCGTCTTTTTTCTTGCATGTTTTGATGGTGGCTTTGGATTTTCTAATAAGGTTTGCTATTTGATTCGCTAAATGCCACCATTCTGTGTCTGTGATCTTCATCTAGTTGCCTTTTTTACCGTATGGGGCATGTTTGAGAATGTTTTCATTCATTTAAGATGTGTATGTACTCAACCACACAGTCAAAACAACATCCACCGCATGTGCGCGAATCGGCGAGATGGCATAATCTCGCAAATACTAATCCATATGTAGAAGTAATTAGGCAGGAATTCTTGTCAAATAGCCATCTCTTTGATAAGAATATTAGCTATGAAAGTCCTTGTTGGGCCACATATATACGAAGCCCACCTTTATAAAAGAATGCAACTGTTATGTTGTAGCTTGTGGGTAGCAGCCTCGGGGTTCATATGTTGGGAATGTTGCAACGTATTATGCATTTTAGGCCCGGCTAGTAAAATGTGCTGAGTAAAATTTACTTCCAGCATGTTTTGAATATACTTGGTATCAGTGATTCAATGATCTCTCTCTCTTTTTCTTTCTCTCTCTCTCTCTCTCTCTCTCTCTCTCTCTCTCTCTCTCTCTCTCTCTATATATATATATATATATATATATATATATATATATATATATATATATATATATATATATATAATATATATATATATATATATATATATATATATATATATATATATATATATATCCCTCTTTCGCTCTCTCTCTGTTGCTCTCTCTCTCTTACAATATTATGGCTAACTTGGTATCGGTAGGTAGATGCATGATTCGTGGAAGACAAATAAATTGCCCAGTAGTTTGTGGATGAATTGTTGCTAGTTCCGCCTTATTTCCAATTCTAACTTTCAAATCCATTTCAGAACGATGCCCCGTATTACTCGAATGTTTTAATCGGAGGCATATTTTTTTATTTGTCTTGGCTTATATATAACACTTTTTCATTCCAATTCTATGAGCAGATGGGATTATGGTGATTCAGCTAACTGACCCGAGGAAGGATGAACTAAACACAAGAGAGCAACGAAATCTAGGTAGTCTACAAATCAAAAACCAGTATTCCCAGTAAATTGAATTTCACAGGTAGACCTCAAGTCCGTTGAAAGGAGTGGTTAGAGAAGCAGACATATGCAGGGCTTTTGTTGCTGGGATGCGGATAATGTTGGGGTGTGTGACTAAAATAATGCATGCGCATATACCCTATAAAATATTTGTGAAAGAATTCCACACAGATTTGGTCACTTTTACATTTTACACGTAGAGCTAAAGTTTTTGGCAACTGGATTCCATGATGGAAAATAACTCCATAAATGCAACTTGTGGAGGATGTGAAATCTGTATTCCTTCTCAAGAAAGACGTTGCAACATAAATTTTATGTTTGCGTAATTGAAGTTTTAAATTCTTACACTAGTGAAACTATAATATTCATAATATGAGAAAAAATAATTTCAAATTGTATTTATAACTAGTAGTGGTACCCGGCGTTGCACGGGATAAGGTATTTTGTAATCGGGCCACCAACATACCTAATCGTGGAAAAACTGCATGCCTGGACAATATACAAAGAAAATAAACCGAATGCTCTGATGCAATTAGTATTAATTATGGTTCTCCTTCCACGTGGAGAAAATCGGCTTGGTGCATTTGTACTTTAATAATGTGGCATGAGTCAGCAGGACAGATATCACCAATTATGTCAGAGGGAAGTCTGCAATGCTTGAGCATGGCATGACGTGCAATCGGACAGCATGTGGAGCCTTCTCGAAGGAGTCCACCGCACCTTAGTAACTAAACGCAACTGGACAAACGTTTACCAAACTGTGGGTACAATTTAACACATTTTAAGAGGAATGGTGCAATAAAATTGGCTCCGAAGTGTGTGCGTGTATAAGTGGCAGCCCTAAACGAAAGGGTCGCCATAGGTTATTTCAAGGGCCCTTAAAAGGGCCTTGTAAGCCGTTTACTGACACCTCAGTAAGGAGAGGTAACCATCAACAATTTCAAGTGGTGGCATTAAAAAGGGCCATGTGAGCGTTAACCTGTAGCCCTTAATAGTGACTTTGCCTGCGTTCTCTGACATTTGGAGGGTGTTACGTTTGCTTCTGCTAGTAGCCATTAGAATGAATCAGAATGCGTTCGCGATCCGTTTAACAGCCATACATTGACGCGCCGAGTGTGATGCAGACACCAGACATACAGACAGATATTATAAGGGCGCGACGTTATATGTATGTATCTATCTAAAAAGTGAAAGATTAAGAATTATAGAGAGAGATCGCTAAATCGCCTAATGCCGTCCCTAGGGCATTGGAAATTTGAAATTGTTTTTGCTCAGAGCACTCCCTGAAACATAAGTATTACATGTATAAAGTTTCAAAACAGTCGGTTGGGTGTTTCTTGAGTTTTAGGGATTCAAACTCACACACACACATACAGACATCCTCAGATTTATATATATAGATTTCATTTGTAAATAATTATTTATTACCTGCTTCATTGGCTGTTGAGATAGGGTTATATTATTTCTATGTTTGTGTCTATGTGTGTTCAACTGAAGAAACAAATATTCAACATTTATTTATAGTTAATTGAGATAGAAACATATATTTAATACCAAAGGTTTTTAATACCAAAGGTTGTATAGAGTCTAGTTGCTGGTGTCTACATATTTGAAAGGACATGTGAATCAAAACAATACAAGTAGCAGAAGAAAAGTAAAATAGTAAATACAGAATTGGAAGATGAATCTACTATTATTCCTGCTTCAGCTAAAAACTACAAAACAATACCACAACAAAAAACTACTACTACTATTACTACTACTACTACTGCTACTACTACTACTACTGATGCTGCTACTACTACTACTACTACTACTACTACTACTACTACTACTACTACTACTACTGATGCTGCTACTACTACTACTACTACTATTACTACTACTACTACTTCTGCTGCTGTTGCTACTACATATTGCCTATGCAACATTATTCTGTACGATTTTGTTTCGTACCACAAAAAGAAGACGAATAATAATAATAATTATTATTATTTCAATTATTGGCCACAAGGGCCGAAATATAGGGGACAATACAAAAAACTGAGACCGTGGGGTTTTACAGAAAAATCGAGTAAACAATATGAATAACAATAACAAAGTAACAATAAAATTACAAGAAAAAATCCCCAATAGGGGGATGACCACACAGGGTTCGCTCTGGTACCCCACCAATCCTGAACGACCCGACGCTTCGAGAGCACCCTGGAAGAGCACCCCTCTACTCCTCAAATTTACCTACCTACAGCCGCATGACAAGAGTAGGCTCACTCACACGAGCCAATCTCGCCACATTCACCTACCTTTCAGCAAAAGTAAGGGGGGACAGCACTTCTCTCTCCACACTCACCTTCCTTTCCAAGTGAAACTTGAAAAAGATGATGAGGGATTGGCCGAAGAGAAAAGTGTCTGTCTTCAGTCCTTTCAACCTCATCCACCATACAACCTATTTCGCTACTGCCACCAGACAGAGGAAAATTGCCTGCCCTTCCTGGACAAAAGAAGGCGGCGGGTCGATCTTCACTATGGACTCGGCCGATGGCCGGATCCGTTCTACACGCGACAACAGCTGTTCAACATAAATCCTACAAGTCAGTAATGCACGGACACTGGAGGAGTGCGTGCAAAACGATTTCGTCGCTCTGCGCGCATCTCAGACAGGACCGTCTGACAGCACTTCCGTGCCTGTAGAGTTTAGCTCGAACCGGCAGTGCCCCCCGGTAGCACTGCCAAGCGAGTGATTTTTGGTAATTATCCATCGTCCCCGGCTCGAAAGTCCTCCAGTATAGACTGGTTAGTTCGACTTGGTTGACTCCCAGAGCCTCTCCTAGAGCGTCGTCGCACTTACCCACCACTGATGCTCTATAGATCTCGAGAGTGCAAGATCCACTGACCGCATTGCCCGACTGGTAGAGGGCAGTGAGTGCCTGGCAACATTCCAGATGCCAGTCACCTTGTCTCGGTCTCTTCTTGAAGCAGGACTGCAGCTCAGTCAAAGAAACGAGCTGCGGAAAGGCTCGTCTGACAAACGGCGACCACACCTGTTCATCGTTTAGGCAGAATATCTGGAGATGCCGCAGCCTCAGCGCGAGCCTGCGCATCATTAGCAACGGCACGCCCAGCCCTCCACGTAGAGGGTGCTGACAGCAGATGGACCGCCTCACCAGTGGAATCTGACCCCTCCACAACAATTTGAAGAGGAGCCGCTCCAAGATGGGCAAGCGCGAACGAAGCAAGGGACGACGGTCAGACGGTAGTAGATGACTGACGCAGTATACGCGTTCGCCACCTCCACCCGACCTTTCAGTGATAGCTTCATCCTAGCCCATTTCTGGGTGAGACTAGCTACCCTGCCGTCACCTCGTCCCAATTCTTATCCACCTGGAGGTCTGGCCCAAACCAAACCCCGAGCAACTTTACCGGTCTTTCCGTCCAGCGCCTAACGACGCTGTTGGACGGCATGGACATGCCTCTCCAGGTGCCGAGTTGCAAGCCCACCGACTTTTCCGAGTTAAGTTTTTCTCCCGTCAACCTTTCATATTCCTCCAATAAGTTGCCACCACCGCGATTTCTGAGGTGTCCGACACCATCACGGTGATGTCGTCCGCATAAGCCGACACAGCCTTTCCGCGTTCCGGTTCGAGCGGGATGCCCTGCAACAGATCCAGCTTCCACTTTAAAGGCTCGAGAGTCAATACGTACAGAAGGGAGGAGAGAGGGCCCCCTTGACCAACCGATCGGGAAACCTGAAACGGTCCGAGACGGGGCCATTCATTTTGACCATTAAGCAGGTGCCGTGGTGCATTGCAGCGATCCATCTCTGAAGACGGGGCCGAAGCCAGCCGCCCTGAGGACAGCCTCCAGGTACCAATAGTCGACCCTATCGAATGCTTTCGATTGATCTAAATTGATCAGAGCCCGACCGAAGCCAGGTTTACATCCTACCCTCTCTATGATGTATCAATTAGGTGGAACTTGTCGTGTATGGACCTGGTTGGGATTGCGCAAGTTTGCGCCTCCCCAACCAAATCCCCGACGACAAGCGCCAACCTCTTCGCTAACACCCTGGAGAAAATCTTAAACTCTGTGTGGAGCAGAGTTATGGGCCTGAAATTGTCTAATGTGTCCTTCTTGTTCTCGTCTTACCTTATCAGCGTCACTACGCTCCGGCTCACATAACTGGGAATACTCCTGTTTTGCTGCCAGTTGCAGTAGAGCGCTTCGAGGAGATTGGAGAACAAGTCTGGAATATTTACGTAAAGCTCGTAGAGCAGACCATCCAAACCGGGTGACTTGCGCCTCATGCAGCCGACAAGGGCATCCTGAATCTCGGCTGAAGAAATCGGCCTTTCGCAGCGCCCAGCGTCAGCCGCCGATATTTGAGGCAAGCCATCGAGGTAGGGATTGAAGTCCGCCACCATATCTCACCCGCGACTTCCCCCGAACAACCGAGCAAAATGTTGGCGAAAGGCCTCACACATCCGCTTGTAATCGCTCAGCTCGTGTCCCTCTCGGTCCGTTAAAGACCGAATCGTGGTTTTACTACCACGCTGCGCTTCTGCCACGCGGGCCCATCAAACAGCTTTGGTTCGCTCGTTTCTCAGAACACGCGCCTTAGCTCTGACAATGCAACCTTCGTGTTTCGGGGATTTTTGTTTTCCCTCATCTTCACTACTGGTAGATGAGGAGTCTGTCTCTATCAATGTGTCTGTGTGTGTGTTTATGTTTTTATTGGTGTGTGTATTTTTTTGCGGGAGGGGGGTTGACAACTATCCTCTTTTCCCCTCTGGGTGTTCAACGTTGGGGTTGGTCACTCTATAGTGTTGTCGCTGTTGGTCTTAACAGTGCTGGTGTTGGTTGTGGTCCTCGTCCCGCGTCGGCAGCAGTGGAGCCCTTCGACCCCTTGCATTTTTCAGCAGTTGAGGACAGAAGGTTCGCAAATGGGTTTTTTTCCCCACAAACAAAACAATGCGGCCTTTTCCCTCGGTCAGAATATGAATGACCAACCCATTCTGAAGGCGGATGTGGTCCGGGATTGTCTTCACATTCTCGGGCCTGATCTGGAGAAGTATCTCCAGGTCAACCCCGGACCAGTCCTCTCTGGCAGTTCTTGTCACTTCTATCGGGGCGGTATCCGTTCCCTCCACAATCACACATCCCAGAAGCCACCACATGTCAAGTCCTGGTGGGAGGGGTACATTATGACCTTGCTGGTTTTACAAGGAGTCATAGCGTGTTTCATAGGGACGGCTTCTGCCTTAAACAGCACCTAAATTGTGCGTACTCTCTGCCCCTCGCTATGTATTCGGTGTCACATCTGATGCATCTCAGCGCAACTTCAACATCTGCTTGTGGAATTAGGGCTGCTCTTTTGGTTTGTGCTGAGATGCATCTACAATGCACTGTTCTGCGCTCCACAGCCACACAAACAAATAAAATCACAACAAAACATATAAAACTTCGTGCTCGTCAGGAGGGCCTACAAGGAACTGATGGCCCTTGTAGCACGAAGTGAAGATATACAAAAAGAGGGGGAAATTTTTAAATCGAGCACATTTCGCATGCTAGAAGATTTGTTTCTTGTGCGAATGTCGCTCGATTTATACAAAGAGATACGAGAAAGCCTTCCTCGGGTCGTGGGAACCCCGAACGTAAAACCCACTTCAAGACTTTTAAAGGGGTTCCCAAAAGAAACCCCACCAACTATGGAGGTCGAACCACCCGACCATCATAAGAGCCCGGAAGGTAAGTAAACCTTACCTCTCTCTTTTTTTAACCTGCAAACATGGCCGTATTAAGAGTAGGAAGTTTAAATGTTAGAGGCCTGGGATCGTCCTGGAAGCAGGGTCATCTGCTCAACGACCTCAGGTCTCTAGAAATGGATGTAATTGCCGTCAAGGAGACCACACGCGCACACTAGCCCCGCATTTGCCACGACTATCAGATCTTCGCATGTATTAGTAGGCCGGGTATGGGAGGCGTGGTGGCAGTGCTGTTTAGGAAAGGCCTGGATCTCGAGATAAGGTCGACCTTCTGGGAACCGGCCGGAAAGTTGGTGGTCCTGGACGTGAACAATAACGAAGGTGATGCCCTTAGACTGGTGGCCGTCTATGCCCCTACTGGGGCAGGACGGCCGGACTTCTTTAGACGCCTGGAAGCCTTTCTGATTATGTCTCGCCCTTTACTATTAGCGGGGCTTGAACGGCATCTCACATGCACGCTAAGACTGTTTGGGAGTATCAGATAGGAGCTGGGGATGCAAAAGCCTCAAGAACCTGAACAACAAGTTCCAACTGCCTGAAGGTACCGACTAGATTTCCCTAATGCGCCAGTGTCGACCTGGTCTAAGCGCATAGGGTCATCTAGATCGTATATAGACAAGATATTCATTAGGAAAATAGACAGAAATAGCGTAATCTGTCCACGTTTTAACACAGTCGCCTATTCTGATCACAAGATTGTGATCTGTATGGTCGACCTAGATAAGACGCGTAGGTTAGAATCTGGTTACTGGAAGCTGAACATGTCATTTCCGGCACGTAAGGCTTACCGGGACCAGGTCAACAATTTAGTTAAGAAAAGGTTGACATGGGGAATCGTCAACAATATATAGCGGGGCCTCTCAAAAGAGAGATTAGGATAATGTCGATAGAGTTTAGCAAAGAAGTAACGTTAGAGAAAAATAGAAAGGAGGGGGAGTTGGTAGGTGAGTTAGACGAAGCTATTTGTAGTGGCATTGCAACTAACGTGCTAGCGGCGAGAATGGCATTAGAACATTTCTTCAATGCGAAACACGAAGGTTGCATTGTCAGAGCTAAGGTGCGTGCTCTGTAAGACAACGGAACCAAAGCTTTTCGATTGGCTCGCGTGGCAGAGGCGGAGCGTGGTAATAAAACCACGATTCGGTCTTTGACGGATCGAGATGGACATGATCTGAGCGATTCCAAGCGGATATGTGAGGCCTTTCGCCAACATTTTGCTCGGTTGTTCGGGGGAAATGGCGGGTCAGAGACGGTGGCGGACTTCAGTCCTTACCTCGATGACTTGCCGCAACTGTCGACGGCCGGCGCTGGGCGCTGCGATAGGCCGATTACTTCAGCTGAAATTCAGGATGCTCCTGTCGGCTGCTTGAGGCGGAATCATCCGGTTTCGATGGTCTGCCCTACGATCTTTACGTAAATATGCCAGACTTTTTCTCCAATCTCTTCGAAGCGCCCTACTGTAACTGGCAGCAGAAAAGGAGTATTCATAGTTCTGTAAGCTGTAGTGACGCTGATAAGGATAGTTGAGAAGAAGAGGGACACATTAGACAATTGCAGGTCCATAACTCTGCTCAATACAGAGTTTACGGGTGTTAGCGAAGAGGTTGGCGCTTGTCGTCTGGAATTTGGTTGAGGACGCGCAAACTTGCGCAATTCCAACCAGGTCCATCCACGACAGGCTCCACCTGATGCGATACATCATAGAGAGTGTAGGGTGTAAACCTGGCTTCGGTGGTGTTCTGATCAATTTAGATCAATCGAAAGTATTCGATAGGGTCGACCATCTGTACCTGGAGGCTTTCCTCAAGGCGGCTACCTTCTGCCCCCTCTACAGAAGCTGGATCGCTGCAATGCACAGCGGCACCTGCTCGGTGGTCAAAATGAATGGCCACCTCTCGGAACCGTTTCAGGTCTCTCGATCGGTCTGCCAAGGGTGCCGTCTCTCCTCCCTTCTGTAGGTATTGACTCTCGAGCCTTTAAAGTGGAAGCTGGAGCTGTTACAGGGCATCCCGCTCGAACCGGGGCGCGGAAAGGCTGTGTCGGCTTATGCAGCGGACATCACATTATGGTGTCGGACTCCTCAGAAATCGAGGTGATCGGCAACTCATTGGAGGAATATGAAAGGTTGACGGGAGTCAAACTTAACCCGGAAAAGTCGGTGGGCTTGCCACTCCACTCGGTACCTGGAAAAGCAAATGTCCATGCCGTCCAACAGCGTCGTCAGGCGCTGATTGGACGGACCAGTTAAAGTTGCTCTGGATTTGGTTCGGGCCAGACCTCAAGGTGGATAAGAATTGAGACGAGGTGACGGGAAGGTTAGCCAGTCTCAGCCAGAAATGTGCTGCGAGAAATCTATCACTGAAAGGTCGGGCGGAGGTGGCGAACGCGTACATCGCGTCCGTCATCAACTACCGTTTGACTGTCGTCCCTTGCCCCACTTCGCGCCTCGCCATTTTTAAAACAGCTCCTCTTCAAATTCTTGTGGAGGGCTCAGGTTCCGTTGGGGAGGCGGTCCATATACTGCCAGCACCCTCTACGTAGAGGGCTGGGCAAGCCGTGGCTAATGATGCGCAGACACGCGCTGAGGCTGCGGCATCTTCAGATATTCTGCCTAAACGGTGAACAGGTGTGGTCGCCGTTTGTCAAACGGGCCTTTCCGCAGCTCGTCACTTTGACTGAGCTGCAGTCCTGCGTCAAGAAGAGACTGGGTGCCTGGCATCTGGAATGTTGCCAGGCACTCACTGAGGACTCTAAGGAGTGATGACATAACGTTAGACAACTTCACTGCGGGGAAAAATTGCCAAAGGTCAAGGTAACCCAGGACCTGCCCTACGTACCCGTGCCTTGGCTGGTCGTGTCTGTTCTATCGGGCATCGCAGATAAAACAACCATTCTGCAGGTACAGAAGTCTGGGAGAGAGAACGTGTCGGTATTGGAATGGAGATGCTTATCCAAACCGGCAATGACTGCATCAGCGCTATTTCTGACGTAATATACCTCGGAAATGGCTCCCAACTTCCCATATCTGTTGAAGGTATCCAAAATGCTTCAACTGTAGATCAATGTCCCACCTCAGCGCATTCTGCCCACAGAAAATAACAAAGGCAAGGGCAACCCACCTTCCAATGCCGGAACTGCTGCCATCAGAAACAGAGCAGTCAGCGAAAAAGTCGGGAGCTTCTACAGAGATTAGGAAGACAACGTCCGTGACACCCACACCAAAACCACGGACAAAGAAAACAGTGACGGCAGCTGCAGCAACAGAAACAGTTGCACTAGCTGCACCTGTGCCAGGAGCGGCAGACCCGGCTCCAACACCACCACCACCACCAACAATAACAACAAAGACAAATGAGAGGGTAGAACTCATACCACTCGCCGACCTCTCACAGTCGGACATGGAGTGGAAAAAGTTTGTTAACGAAAAACAAAAAAGAACAAAAGCAAAAACACCACAGCTCCTCCCTGCAAAAGTGAAGGCAAAGAATGAAGAATAAATACTGCTAGGAGACTTGCAGCAACACCACCAAAATGACCATCACCACCACAATCATCACTATCATCAACACCCACAACACCACCAGCATCACCAAAAACACCAACAACACAAACACAACAAAGCACACATACTCAACAGCAACAGCAAGAAAACAACAACAAAACCACTCCTCCCCCCAAAAAGTACACATCCATAAACATTGCACACCAAGGACGAATGGGACACATAAAACACCACACTAATATTTAAGAGGTAAATTACCACACACCACCAAACACCAAGAACATTACCAAAAAACATTCACATTGTACAAATTAAACTCGAAAACTACAAACAATTGAAACAAAAATTCCCCAAAGCAGTTGAGGATTTCAGGGGGTCACTCTCCAAAGAATCTACAAATATATCGTCTTTGAGACACCCATGACCAGCCGAAGGGACGGCTCTACTGTCCCTTCCCCACGCGATCAAGGTAAGTGATCCTTTCTCACTTGCCCCGTTCCAACATGGCCGTACTTAGAGCAGGCAGTACATGGCCCGGGGTCATCTTGGAAGCAGGGTCACCTGCTCAACGACCTCAGGTCACTAAGCATAGATGTGGTGGCCATCAGCGAGACCAGAATTTCCGAAAACGAGCCTTCGCAACGAACTTCGGCGGCTACGATGAGTACGCATCTCCCAGCGGTCCAGGATCGGGGAGAGGAGCTGCTGTGCTTTTTCGGAGAGGCTTGGATCTCGCCATACGGGCCATCTTCCAGGACCCAGAAGGTAAGTCGGTGGTACTGGACATGACTAGCAGCATAGGAAATACCTTCAGGCTAGTAGCCGTCTATGCCCCAACACAAACCACAAAAACGTGACCTGTGAAGTTGACTTAGATAGACTCCATAGGCAAGGGCCCGGTTACTGGGAGCTGAACGCGTCTTTCCCAGCGCGCAAATCTTACAGAGACCAGATTAGCGAATTAGTTAAGCGTGCGTTGACGGGTGCGATCGTCAACAACAGGTGTTTTTTTTTTCCCTGAAAAGGGCTATTAGAGTAGAATCGATAAGGTTTAGCTAAGAGTAGTGATTGAGGAAAATATTGTAGAGGGAGAGTTAATTAGAAAGCTAGTAGAGGCGTTTAGGACAGGCATCGCAACAGACGTGGTGCGGCGAGATTGACATTCGACCAATTCTTCAACGCATAGCATGAAGGATACGTTGTCAGAGCTAGAGCGCGTGTTCAGAGACACGAGGGGACAGAGCCGTTCAATTGGGCCGGGTGGTGGAGGCATGACATGGAAACAAAGCCACAATACGGTATTTGTCTGATCAAAACGGGCGCATATTCCTCGAACCCGAGCAGATATGTGTGGCTTTTTAACAGCACTTTTCTCGATTGTACGGGGGCGGCGGCGGCGGACAGCATCGGAGTATGGACTTCGGTGCATAGCACAACGGACAGCCACGGCTCTCGGTGACCGCAGCCAATGCTGTGAAAGGCCGATAACAGCAGGTGAAATGCGGGAAGCAATGTCTAACTGCACGTTGGGTAAATTACCAGGTTTGGATGGTCTACCTACGAGCTTTATACGTACATGCTAGACTTGTTCGACGACCTCTTGGCAGATGTCTACTGAAACTGGCAGCAGAACGGGAGCATCCCCAGCTTTGTGAGACGGGGAACGGTGACGTTGTTGAGAAAGACCCGAAAAAAAGGACGTTATAGACAACTTTAGGCCCACAACTGTGCTATACACAGAGATCAAGATTTTGGCCAAGGTGTTAGCAAAGAGATTGGCGCTTACCATCGTTGATCTGGTGGGTGAGGCGCAGACATACGCCATTCCGGACAGATCCATACAATACAACCTCCATCTCATGCGATACACCACATAGAGTGCGTTTAAGGAAACTTGCAAGTTGGGGCCCTGATCAACTTGAATCAATCTAAAGCATTTGATAGAGTCGACCATCGGTACCTAGCTCCTGTCCTCGAGGATTTGAGCCCAGTTTCAGAGGCTGGATCACTGCAATGCACAGCGATATCTGCTCGAGCGTGAGGTTGAATGGTCACCTGTCACAGCCGTTCAGCATCATGCGCTCGGTCGGCCAAGGTTGTCCCCTCTCGTCCCTCTTTGTACGTACTGGCTCTCGAGCCATTACTGCACAAATTGGAGACCATGACGGGGGTACCTAACGAACTTGGATGCGGGAGATCCGTGTTGGTGTCGAGCACCGAACACGTCCAGATGCTCGGCACGGCTCTCAAGGAATACGAAGCGGTGACAGGAGCAAAGATAGACCAGGAAAAGTCGGTAGGCTTGCCAATCGTCCCTGGAGAGGCAAGCCCGTGCCCTCCGACAGCGTTGTGGGGCACTGGACGGAAGTACATGTTAAATTGCTCAGGTTCTGGTTCGGTCTGGACCTCCAGATGGAGAAAAACTGAAGCCAGGTGACGAGCAGGGTGGCTTCCTCACCCAGAAATGGGCTGAGAGGAGGCTGTCTCTGTCAGGTCGGGAGGAGGTGGAGAATGTGTACATCGCGTCCGTCATCAGCTACCGCCTGACCGTCGTACGTTGCCCCCGTCAAACTCTGACCAAAATGCAACGCCTTCTCTACCACCTTTTGTGGAAGGGACATGCTCCCATGGTAAGACGATCCATCTGCTGTCAGCACCCCTTGTGTGGAGAATTGGGCATGCGTGGCTGATGATGCGCAAACATGCGCTGGGGCTGCGACATCTCTGGTGTTTCCTTTACGGTGAGCAGGTGTGGTCGCCGTTTTCCAGACGCGCTTTTCCCCAGCTCGTTTCCTTGAGGGATCTGCAGTCCTGAATCAGAAAATGACCGAGGGATAGCGCTTGCAAGCTGGAATGTCTCCAAGAGCTCACCTCCCTCTATCAACTGGACACTGATATTGGTGGAACATCCACCTTGGCGTTCAATAGAGGGCTATTGGAGGGGAAGAGCGACGAATTTCTCGGGGAGTCCCTGGGCGTCGAAGATGATCGGCTCTTTGCTCTCTTCAAGAGAACTTTCAGCCCGGGGCCTATGGACAATTTCCAGAAATCACTGGCCTGGCAGTGCTACCAGGGAGCGTTACCGGTTCGAGATAAGCTCTACATGCACGGAGTGCTATCAGCCGAGTCTGTCCGAGATGCGCACATGAGGACGAAACCGTCCTGCACGCACTCGTTCAGTGCCCGTGGATTGCTGAATTGTGGAACTATGTCGAACAGTTTATGTCACGTGTAGGACGCATTCGGTTATCAGCTGAGTCCATTGTGCAGATAGCCCCGCCATCCTCCTTTAAAGGAGAGGAAGCGCAGGCAGTCTTCATCTGTCTGGTCGCCATGCCGAAAGAGATTGTGTCGTGGACAAGGTTGAAAGGGCTGAAGACGGACACTTTCCTCTCCGGCCAATCCCTGATTAACTTTTTCAAGTTTCACTTGAAGAGGAAAATCAGGGTGGAAAGGCAAGTGCTGTCTTCTTGTGAAGTTGTTGAAAGGTGGGTGAATGTGGCGAATCTGGTCCGAGTGAACGGGCTCACTCTGAGTATGCGCCTGTAGGCTGAGGAAAGGGAAGACTAAGAGAGGGCGCGTGCCCTGGTGGTCAGGGTGGCGGTTTTCTTTTGTGTGGTTTTCGCCAAGAGTGACCCTTGGAGGCTTCCCTCTTATTGGGGGATTTTTGATGTTTGAATTTAAGTTTATTTTACACGTTTCTGTATTTTATAATCTTTTTAAACGACCAAAACACACTTTGTATCGTCCTGTGTCGTCTGTAATGTTTTTCTTCATGTTAGCCCTTGTGGCCAATAAAGAAAACATTTGTGATTAATATTATTATTAATATTATTATTATTATTATTATTATTGTTCTTTGAGTCTCAGTCATTGATGTTACTTAACGGTAAAGTTTGTTGGAATGAATATCAAGCCACTACCTGCAGCCTCAGATATTCAGGACGTATCGGAGAGTTCTTGCTGTTCTCAGCAAGAATGCCTTTTGAAGCGTTCCAAAACGCGCCGTGGGGCCAATTTTCTTTAACCATCCCTAGAAACTTTTTGAGATAGTACCTAGTGCGACTTCTCTTGCACTCTCGTGTCGAATGGGGAGGCCACATCCACAATCCGGCACGATCTTTTGTCCTTGTCCAAAACCACCAGGTCAGCTCTATTGTGTTCCAGTTTCTTATCCGTCTGCATCCTAAAATCCCACAGCACCTTCACCTGATCGTTTTCTATCACCGACTCTGGCTTATGCTAATACCATTTCTAAGAATGTGTTAAATTGGTTACTTTCCATAGGTGCTAGTGGATCACCCTGCCCATCACATCATGTATCCAGTCTTTATAGTGAGTTCAGGCTAGGTGTTTGCACTCGGATACAATGTGAGCCACAGTCTCCTCTCTCTCTCCACAGATTCTGCACTGTGGGCTAGCCTCCCTCTTGTAAATATGGTGTTTCAACCACTTCGTTTTGAGGGCCTGCTCTTGCACAGCCATTAGCATTCCTTCTGTAGCCTTTTTAAGGTCTCCTCTTTTCAACCAGTTCCATGTCTGTGGATCTCTAAATTCAGTTTTCTGAAAAAAGGTACTATGAAGGGATTTTTCATGAAAGTTGCTCATTCTCCTTGTTGTTATTTCCTCCTTGGACATCCCCTGGTCTATTGTCCTTTCCTTCAGTACAATTCTGAGCATTGGCTCACTACTATCAGTCACGTATTTGTGAAGGTTGTTTTTCTCCATCTGAACACACTCCTCTATGATGATAAGACCTCTTCCACCTTTAGATCTCCTCAAGTAGAGTTTATCGACATCACTCCTTTTGTGGAACATGTTGTAGATAGTCAATAGCTTCCTAGTCTTCCTATCCATTTCTTTTTGTTCAGCAACATTCCATCTCAGAATTCCCGCACTGTACCTAATAATAGAAACAGCTCAGGAATTTATTGCACTTATGTGACTTTAATACGCTCCTTACTCTCCGAATATATTCAGATCTTATCAATTCCTTCATTTTATTGTCCTTGGTGTCATCAGCCTCCAGAACACCTAAATATTTGCATTCTTCATCAGTATCTGTTGCTAGCTGGATTCCGTTGCTCCAGCCCAATTTACCCACTCTTCATCACAAGGACTCCACACTTACTAATACCAAATTGCATACATATATCATTGCTGAAAATACGGACAGTGTCAACAAGCACATCCAACTCCTTCTCACTCATCCCGAAGAGTTTAAGATCGTCCATGAAGAGGAGGTGGTTGATGGTAAGCTCTCCCATTCCCAACTTGTATCCTGTTCTCACTTTTCGCAGCATAATGGTTATGGGGATCAGGGCAAGCACAAACAACAGAGGGTACAAACTATCTCCCTGGAAGATACCTCTCTTGATCTTCACGCCTCCCAAGGATTCTCCGCCCGATGTTAACTCTGTTTTCCAGGACTTCATACTTTTGCTGAACAACTGTCTGATGTTATCTGCCACCTTGAAGATCTCTAGGCTTTTGGTTCTCCAAGAATGAGGTACCATGTCGAATGAGTTTTTGTAGTCTATCCATCCCATGGCAAGATCAGTGTGCCTCCTCTTCTAATTTCTCATTAACTTATCATCAATAAGTAACTGGTCTTTTGTACAACGGGACTTCTTTCGGCATTCTTTCTGTTCGTCCGGTAACAAGTTGTTTATGTGGAGGTGATGGTAGATTTCCTCAGACACAATGCTTGTTAAAAGTTTCCACATTACGGACAGGCATGTGATAGGTCTATAGTTGGTAACATCATTACCCTTGATTCGGTCTTACATTACCAGAACTGTCGTACCTTTTGTCAACCACTTTGGTACCTCAACTGACATCAAGCAGTCATTGAACATGGTTGTTAGTATCGGGTGGAGGGATGTTATATTTTTAATACAATACCCATGCACACCATCTGGGTCTGGTGATTTCCAGTTGGTTAGATTGCTGGCCTGCCCCTTGAGAGTTTCAACTGTGATACTCAAATCAGTCTGTTGGTGTGCCTGTTCACTAAACTCCTTTTGTACTGTCTCAATCCACACTGCCTGATCATTATGTTTAACATCCTGTTCCAATATTCCTCTCCTGAATGTCTTAGTTTGTTCCGCCTCAGGGATCAAGTCGTTGTCTCTTTCTTTCCCTTCAAGCTGTCCAAACTACATCGTCTGGTTGTTGTCAAACATGCGGTTCTGTCTATACTGACTGACTCTTCTCTCGTATCGCCTAATCATGCGCTCTTTGCTACAATGCGTTGCTTCAGTTCCTCTATGATAATATTTAGCTTTTTCCTCCTAGTTTTGTACTTTATTTCCAGTCTATTTTTTGTGTCTATGTTTTGTAGTGTCCCATTCAGTAGGGACTCAAGCTTTCTACTGACATTTCTCATTACCCTGATTTAAGTATTCAGTCGTTTCTTCCATCAAGGTTCTGATCTTTCTTGTTTGTTGTTTCCTCTCGCTTTTATGCCAAGTAATGTCCTCACCGCATTTGCTGTTGCTTTGAGGATATTGTTGCACTGGTGAAGGTTCCTTGCCTCAATGTATGGGATGACTTTGTTTACCTTAGTTGTTATCTTTTAACTTTTTCCTGTCTACAAATCTTATGTTCATAGGTTTCCCACTGGCTCCTTTGCCTGGCATACTCTACTCTCCATTTCCAAATTAATCTCTGCTGAGTTCCTAATGTTCCAGCAGGCTTATCCAGCTATTAGTTCTTATTACCCGAGCCTGCCCGGACAATGTTTGTTCATCTCGTTCCAGTTGTTATGCATCCGTTTCCTATAGCATTTTTCCTTGGGGTTACACTTCAGGTAACATTGCATAACAGTTCTATTCAATTCCTTCTTCCAGTTGGTTCTGGTCCCTTTCCCTCTTCTCCTTCCGCCAACACCAGCAGTATTTGGATTACCGCCAGGTCCCTGATGCTGGACCAGGGTGCACCTGCTGGGTGAGAGTCTGTCACATGTCATTCCAGTCTCCACTTCACCGTTATTCGAAAGTTTAGGTTCGACATTTAAACACTCATATCGAGGATTGGTGAATGATGCGTTGTCACTTGATGAGAGTAAAAAAAAAATTGTAACATTATGTTCCATTTGAAATAAGAATTATTCTATCACAGTTGTTTAAATACATAAAAATCAAAAACTTACGGGAGCGATGCCATAACACTATATCCACCATGTACGTCTACTTCCCTATTTGTTATTATTATTATTATTATTAGAGGGGGTGGGGGTGAGTGGGGGAAAGGCGTGGGATGGGTATGGGGGGCATAAGGTGGATGGGGTTGTTAGGGAGGAGTGAGAGTAGCTTAAGGGCTTTGGTGGAGGTGAGGAAGGAGAAGTTGTGGTTGAGGTTTTGGATGAAGAGGAGCATGGAGTGGGCGAGGCGGGGGTGGCATGCGGAGGAGGGTGTGGGTCAGTTGGTAGTCAAGTTTGCGAATGATGGAGAGGGAGGAGCGGAGGGAATTGCGCATTAGGAGGCGCGAAGATCGGGTGAGTATACGTTGGGTGGAGGGGGAAGCGGAGGGAATGGTGTGGAAGTGTAGTCGGAAGCCGAGGGGCATAAGGTGAGGGTGGAGGCAGCGGCTGAGGAAATGGATGTGGCTGGAGTGCCGGGTTTTGGCGAAGAGAAGGTATGAGAGTTGGAGGGCCGAGGGGAGATAGCATGGTGAGGAAAAGTTTGAGGCGGGTTTGGAGTTGGTGGAGAAAGGATCTCAGGCTGGGCATGGTGGGCGTGGAGTGAAAGCAGGGGGAGGAATGAGAAGGGAGGTGGAACGAAGGGGTGAATGCGAAAGTTAGGCAGAGACGGGGCAGGGAAAATCAAACAGAAATAACGTAAGGAGAGGAGAGTATACACAGGAAAATCATAGACAAAAAATCATAATCATAAATAAAAACGGTCAATCATGGACAAAATTCATAGACAGAAATAAACAAATACAGTAAATAAATCAATCAAAAAGTAATGCAAAGAAAGGAAAAAAACGGGTTGTGGGAAGGTGTGGGGAAAGTTCAGACAGTGGTCACGGCGGATTAGATCGGGGTTGAGCCGCTAGTCAAGGTTGTATTCCAAGGTGGTATGGAAGCCGTGGGAGCGTGTATTGTATAGTGAAAAATGGAACGGGAACAAAACAGAGAGGCAGTACGAACAAAGGTTTATTAGTTTCACGGTTTTGGGAGTGTGGGGTAGCGAACGACGTTTCGGGAATAAGCACTTCTTCATGCGAAAAGTGGGTGGGAAGAAAGTTCCGAGAGTGTGTAGGGGAGTGGAGGAGAGACATTTAGAAAAAGAGGGGACAGGTAAGGGAAGAAAAACGGTGGAAGGGGTACAAATAAAAATATAAAATATATATATATATATATATATATATATAATTGAATAAACAAGAGAAATGAACACTAATATAGACATACATGTGTTCGAATCGTAAGGACTAGGTTAGCTAGCGTGAAAGAATACTAACTACAGCAATATGGTTTGTCAGACTTAATTTTAAGTAGTAAATTAAGAAAAATAACAGACCTATATCGGGCAAATAGCCTGGTAACTACTAGACAGTTTTGAAAACTGTTCGTAACATCTTATTAAGTGAAGTCAACACCTGTCTTTGCTCCTCAGTAGTTGTTGAGAAAATTAGCGATCCTTCCACTTCTAAAAGTATTAGAAGACTGAATTGTGTGCGCTATATATATATATATATATATATATATATATATATATATATATATATATATATATAGAGAGAGAGAGAGAGAGAGAGAGAGAGAGAGAGAGAGAGAGAGAGAGAGAGAGAGAGAGGGGGAGAGAGTGAGAGAGAGGAAAGACACAGAAGAGTGTGTTTTTCTTTACAGGAATTCCAAACCACCATCGTGAAGAGAATATAAGCTAATAGAAGCATAGGAAAAACATTAAAATTAAAAGTATAAATTAAAATGAGAAACCAACCTATTGAGAGTGAAACAGAGAGAGAGAAAGGGAGAGAGGGAGAGAGCGAGCGAGAGAGAGAGAGAGAGAGAGAGAGAGAGAGAGAGAGAGAGAGAGAGAGAGAGAGAGAAAGAGAGAGAGAGAGAGAAAGGGAGAATATAGTAGTGATCAGATTTCGTTAGGGGTAATCAAAGATTAGTAACATGCAATGGTTTTTGACTCGATTTCTTCGCAATTATGCAAACACTCTCTAATGCCATGTCAGAAAAGTGACGCTGTCATTCGTGCATTTGTGTTGGCATATAAATAGAACGGCAGGCACTAACGTTCCCGGGTTATTACCCTTCATCAGTACCGTATACTGTCAACCTGCCAACTGTTGCAGCTAGTGAAAATCTATAATTTTTTCGGAATACTGTGTGCCGTTCTGTTGATATGCCAACATAAAAGCAAGAACGACGGGGTCCTTCAACTGACATTGCTTAAGATTCTGTTTACATAATTGCAAACGAATTGAATATTATTATTAATATTCTAAAAGCTGCTCAGACATAGATTTCTTGTATTTAGCAACTAAGAGCGATGAAATTACTTCTTAGTTATTTGACTATGGCAAAGCCGACCATTAATCATTCGTATACTTAAAAGTGACTGGCCAATCTGCTGATATTCAAATCTGGATGATCAATGGGTCAGCTAACATGCATAATCTGACTGATCAGCCAGTCTACTAATATGCTAATCAGGCCTATCAGTCCCTGTATATTCCAGAATATATCATATATATATATATATGCTATCAAAATTAGATTCAAGATGCAATGTCTGAGATTATCAGAAGCATGCGCCATATCACCTGTGGAATAAGATTCCAATTAATGAATCCGAGCATTTATTAACATTAAATGTGAAGTTGAATGACATATATATATATATAAAATAAACACATCAAACAATTACAGGCGATGATTTGTAACGTGTGCAACACACACAGTTACCGAGGTAACATTAAATATTAACAAGAACCTTAAACATACATACTTTGCAATAATGATTAATATCCTTTGTACATATTTCATTGAAGAAATATATTTCACCATTTATCGGTGATTAATGCATGTCAAATCTTGGACCGTCGGCAAATGATAAGATTTAACTATCTATGATTACACGTTAAAAGCAAATCAGGGTT
>OZ024742.1:271497628-271507628 GCA_964016885.1 Eledone cirrhosa | reverse complement strand
AGCCGTCTCGACGGCTGTTTATGGACTAAATTAGAATTTTTAGCCTGGTGAATAAATAGCCGAACTTGTCAAAGGGGTACTTCCTTATATGGGAAGATTGTAGTTGTCAAGAGGATTGGTTGAAATTTGTTGTATACACAAATAAGTCTATCTTTCTTTGTTATATATATGTATATATATATATATATATATATATATATATATAGATATATATATAAGATCAAAAGATGTTTAAAAGAGTTCCATGTATTTTGTTATGCGCATTTCAAAAACAAATATCATCATGCGATGACATTTGCGTGTTCGTCAGATAAAATAGGGAGACATTATATGAAAGTTAAAAAACACTTGTGAATTGTGCAGTTTTACATCAACATATGAAAATTAGTTTTAGATTGATGTGTGATATTTTGAAAAAAATTGAGGGGGCAGGTGCACAAGAGGAGGAGATGAGAGTAAAGAATGGATGGGCAGGAGTATAATAAAGAATGATGAGATAGGAGGTGAGATAGGTGAAAGAGAGTGAGAGAGCTTTTATAACTGAGAAAAATATATTGTTTTACAGAGAGAGGTTAAAAAACCGTTGAAGATAATATATAAATTAAAAGAATTTGAAAATTAACGAAGAGAAAAATTTAAGAATAATGTTAAATTAAGGTTTCTATATTGAAGGGTTTAATAATATGTGCGATGAAAAGAAATTGTTAATATGTATTAAGAATAATATTAAGTTAAGGTTTGAATATTAAAGGGTTTAATAATATGTGCGATGGAAATAAATTGTTGATATGTATTATTAAAAAAGTATAAACATAGTAATGTAATTAAGGAAATATTGTGAAAAGAAGTAGAAGAGTGGATGAATATGTGTAATATGTAGAATGTAGATGAGCATGAAAGGGAGAACAAAATAATGAATTGAGGATGAATAATCTAACGTCAAAAAAATGTTTATGTTTACGAAGGATTTTTCAAAGTGATACTATAAAGTATTTAAAAGTGTAATAGTGAATTTTTTGGCCAGTGATTGGATGGAAGAAGGAAGAGTAGATATATTGTGGTGAGTAATAATGACAATTGAGAAGTATCTAGGAAGAAAAGGGAAAGATTAGAGGTTAGAAACTAAAAGAATAAGGAAAAAAGTGAGGAAAGGGAAGTGATGAATAGGAGTGATATAGAATGAGTAACTAGTATTATATAATGTATAATAAATAACATTGAAATAAGGTAGAAAGATGGGTATATTTTAAAAGAAATATATATGTATATATATATATATATATGTGCCTTTGAGAAAAAGTATTTTAAATTGGTAAAGTATTAGATAATAGCTGTATAATTTATGGAGTGTTTTGTGGAATTTATGCAATCAGAGAGAAAACATAGATATATAATATATATATATATATATATATATATATATATATATATATATATATATATATATATATATGTATATATACAATTATATGTTTGTTACCTATATCTGAATGTATGTATGTGTGTTTTACCTATGTCTGAATGTGTGTATGTGTGTTAGTAAAAAAATACGGTGACAGCTTCTATTTTCTAATTTCAAACTTGCTCGCTGTTTCAAAACATACACACTTACCATCATACTTGCTAAGAATGTAGCTTATAATTTGAAAGGAAGGTGATGGGTGATGAGTTTATCTATTGGTAGCACAGTGGTTTGGATAAACAAAGATGTGGGTTCGACACCCATGTACATCAACACACATCATTTTCTATTTCTCTGAGGGTTCTAAACACCACTATCAGGATAACATTTCTTGATCAAAAAAATACGGTGAACGGTTCTATTTTCTAAATTCAAAATTGCTCGCAGTTTCAAAACAGACTTACTGGCCATCATACTTTCTAAGAATGTAGCTTCTAATTTGAATGGAAGCAGATGGGTGATGTATTGGTGTAATAGTAGCACAGTGATCTGGATAGCAAAAGATGTGAGTTCGACTCACTTGTAGGTCAATACTCATCTTTTCCCATTGCTCTGAGGGTTCTAAATCCCACTATTTAGGCTAAAATTTCTTTAGTAAAGAAATATGGTGAAATCCTCTATTTTCTAATTTCAAACTTGCTCGCTATTTCAAAACATACACACTTACCATCATACTTGCTAAGAATGTAGCTTCTAATTTGAAAGGAAGGTGATGGGTGATGTGTTGGTCTAATGGTAGCACAGTGGTCTGGATAACCAAAGATGTGGGTTCGACACCCATGTACATCAACACACATCATTTTCCGTTTCTCTGAGGGTTCTAAACACCACTATCAGGATAAAATTTCTTGAGTAAAAAAATGCGGTGAACGCTTCTATTTTCTAATTTCAAAATTGCTCGCAGTTTCAAAACAGACTTACTTGCCATCATACTTTCTAAGAATGTAGCTTCTAATTTGAATGGAAGCAGATGGGTGATGTATTGGTGTAATAGTAGCACAGTGATCTGGATAGCAAAAGATGTGGGATCGACTCACTTGTAGGTCAACACTCATATTTTCCCATTGCTCTGAGGGTTCTAAATCCCACTATTTAGGCTAAAATCTCTTCAGTAAAAAAATATGGTGAAATCCTCTATTTTCTAATTTCAAACTTGCTCGCTGTTTCAAAACATACTTACTTACCATCATATTGCTAAGAAAGTAGCTTCTAATTTCAATTGAAGGAGTTGGGAGATGTGTTTGTGTAATGGTAGCACAGTGGTCTGAATAACCAAATAGGTGGGTCCGACTCCCATGCACGTCAATACTCATCTTTTTCCATTTCTCTGAGTTTTCTAAACCACATTATCACGCTAAAAGTTCTATAGTAAAATATGACGGTGAAAGCTTCTATTTTCTAATTTCAAACTTGCTTGTTGTTTCAAAACATACTTACTTGCCATCATTCTTGCCATCAGACTTGCTAAGAATGTAACTTCTAATTTGAATGGAAGCAGATGGGTGATGTATTGATGTAATAGTAGCAAAGTGATCTGGATAGCAAAAGATGTGGGATCGAGTCACTTGTAGGTCAATACTCATCTTTTCCCATTGCTCTGAGGGTTCTAAATCCCACTATTTAGGCTAAAATCTCTTTAGTAAAAAAATATGGTGAAATCCTCTATTTTCTAATTTCAAACTTGCTCGCTGTTTCAAAATATACTTACTTACCATCATATTGCTAAGAAAGTAGCTTCTAATTTCAATTGAAGGAGATGGGAGATGTGTTGGTGTAATGGTAGCACAGTGGTCTGAATAACCAAAGAGGTGGGTTCGATTCCCATGCACGTCAATACTCATCATTTTCCATTTCTCTGAGTGTTCAAAACCACATTATCACGCTAAAAGTTCTATAGTAAAAATTTCAAACTTGCTTGTTGTTTCAAAACATACTTATTTGCCATCATTCTTGCCATCAGACTTGCTAAGAATGTAACTTCTAATTTGAATGGAATGAGATGGGTGATGTGTTGGTGTAATGGTAGCACAGTGGTCTGGATAACCAAAGATTTGAGTTCGACTCCCATGTACGTCAACACTAATCTTTTTTCCATTTCTCTGAGGGTTCTAAATCCCACTATCAGGCTAAAATATCTTTAGTAAAAAAATACTTACATGCCCTCATACTTGCTTAGATTCTAGCTTCCACTTTGAATGGAAGGAGATGGGTGATGTGTTGGTGTAATGGTAGCACAGTGGAATAGATAACCAAAGGGGTGGGATCGACTCCCATGCACGTCAATACTCATCTTTTTCCATTTCTCTGAGGGTTCTAAACCCTTCTATCAGGCTAAAATTTATTGAGTAAACAAATACGGTGAAAACTTCTATTTTCTAATTTCAAACTTGCTTGCTGTTTCAAAGCATACTTACTTGCCATCATACTTGCCATCATACTTGCTAAGAATGTAACTTCGAATTTGAATGGAAGGAGATGGGTGATGTGTTGGTGTAATGGTACCACAGTGGTCTAGAAAACCAAAAATGTGGTTTCGACTCTCATGTACGTCAATACTCATTTTTTTCATTTCTCTGAGGGTTCTAAATCCCAATATGAGGCTGAAATTTCCGTAGTGAAAAAATAGGGTGAAGGCTTCTATTTTCTAATTTTAAAATTGTTCGCTGTTTCAAAACATACATACTTGCGATCATACTTACTAAGAAGGTCGCTTCTAATTTGAATGGAAATATAAGGGTGATGCGTTGGTATAATGGTAGCACAGTGGTCTGGATATTCAAAGATGTGGGTTCGATTCCCATGTACGTCAATACTCATCTTTTTCCATTTCTCTGAGGTTTCTAAAGCCAACTATCAGGCTAAAATTTCTTTATTCAAAAAATACGGTGAAAGGCTCTATTTACTAATTTCAAAATTGCTCGCTGTTTCAAAACATACTTACTTACCATCATACTTGCTAAGAATGTAGCTTCTAATTTGAATGGAAGAAGTTGGGTGATGTGTTGGTGTAATGGTAGCAGAGTGGAATGGATAACCAAAGCGGTGGGTTCGACTCCCATGCACGTCAATACTCATCTTTTTCGATTTCTCTGAGGATTCTAAAGCCGACTATCAGGCCAAAATTTCGTTAGTAAAAAAATACGGTGAAAGCTTCTATTTTCTAATTTCAAACTTGCTCGCTGTTTCAAAACATATGTACTTACCATTATACTTTGTAAGAATGTACTTTCTAATTTGATTGGAAGGAGATGGGTGATGTATTCGTGTAATGGTAGTACAATTGTCTTGATAACCAACTATGTGGGTTTGACTCCCATGTGCATCAATACTCCTCTTTTCCCATTTCTCTGAGGGTTCTAATCCCCACTATCAGGCTAGAATTTATTTAGTCAAAAATACGGTGAAAGCTTCTATTTTCTTATTTGAAACTTGCTCGCTGTTTCAAAACATACTTACTTACCATTATACTTTGTAAGAATGTAGTTTCTAATTTGAATGGAAGGAGATGGGTTATGTGTTGGTGTAATGGTAGTAAGGTGGTCTAGATAACGAAAAATGTGTGTTCGACTCTCATGTACGTCAATACTCATCTGTTTCCATTTCTCTGAGGTTTCTAAAGCCAACTATCAGGCTAACATTCTTTAGCCAAAAAATATGGTTAAAGCTTCACTTTACTAGTTTCAAACTTGCTCGCTGTTTCAAAGCATACTTACTTGCCATCATACTTGCTAAGAATGTAACTTCTAATTTGAATGGTAGGAGATGGGTGATGTGTTGGCGTAATGGTAGCATAGTTGTCTGGATAACCAAAGATTTGGGTTCGTCTCCCATGTACGTCAATACTAATCTTTTTCCATTTCTCTGAGGGTTATAACCCCCACTAACAGGCTAAAAATACTTTAGTAAAAAAATACGGTGAAAGCTTCTATTTTCTAATTACAAACTTGCTCGCTGTTTCAAAACATACATACTTGCGATCATACTTACTAAGAATGTAGCTTCTAATTTGAATGGAAGGAGATGGGAAATGTGTTGGTGTAATGGTACGACAGTGGAATGGATAACCAAAGAGGTGGGGTCGACTCCCATGCATTCAATACTCATCTTATTCCATTTCTCTGATGGTTCTAAACCTCACTATCAGGCTAAAATTTCGTTAGTAAAAAAAATACGGTGTAAGCATCTATTTTCTAATTTCAAAGTTGCTCGCTGTTTCAAAACATACTTACTTGCCCTCATACTTGCTTAGATTCTAGCTTCCAATTTGAATGGAAGGAGATGGGTGATGTGTTGGAGTAATAGTAGCACAGTGGTCTAGATAACCAAAAATGTGGGTTCGACTCTCATGTACGTCAATACTCATCTTTTTCCATTTCTCTGAGGTTTCTAAATCCAACTATCAGGCTTAAATTCTTTAACCAAAAAATATGGTGAAAGCCTCTATTTTCTAATTTCAATCTTGCTCGCTGTTTCAAAACATACATACTCGCGATCATACATACTAAGTATGTAGCTTCTAATTTGAATGGAAGAGATGGCTGATGTGTTGTTGTAATGGTTGCACAGTGGTCTGTATAACTGAAGATGTGGATTCGACTCCCATTTACGCCAATACTCATCTTTTTCCATTTCTCTGAGGGGTTTAAACACCCCTATGAGGCTGAAATTTATGTAGTGAAAAAATACGGTGAAGGATTCTATTTTCTAATTTGAAACTTTTTCGCTGTTTCAAAACATACTTACTTGCTTAGATTCTAGCTTCCAATTTGAATGGAAGGAGATGGGTGATGTGTTGGTGTAATGGTAGCACAGTGGTCTGGATAACCAAAGATTTGGGTTCGACTGCCATGTACGCCAATACAAATCTTTTTCCATTTCTCTGAGTGTTCTAATCGCCACTATCAGGGTAAAATTTCTTTAGTAAAAAAAATACTGTGAAAGCTTCTATTTTCTCATTTCAAATTGCTCGCTGTTTAAAAACATACTTACTTGCTCTCATACTTGCTAAGATTCTAGGTTCCAATTTGAATGGAAGAGATGGGTGATGTGTAGGTTTAATGGTAGCACAGGGGTCTGGATAACCGATGATGTGGGTTCGACAACCATTTACGCCAATACTCCTCATTTTTCATTTCTCTGAGGGTTCTAAATCCCACTATCAGGCTAAAATTACTTTAGTAAAAAAATATGGTGAAAGCTTCTATTTTCTAATTTCAAAATTAGCTTGTTGTCTCAAAGCAGACAGACTTGCGATCATACTTACTAAGAATGTAGCTTCTAATTTGAATGGAAGGAGATGTTTGATTTGTTGGTGTAATCGTAGTACAGTTGTCCTGCTAACCAACTATGTGGGTTTGACTCCCATGTGCGTCAATACTCCTCTTTTCCCATTTTTCTGAGGGCTAAAATTTCTTTAGTAAAAAGATACGGTGAAAGCTCCTATTTTCTAATTTCAAAGTTGTTCGCTGTTTCAAAACATACTTACCTTCACACTTTCTAAGATTCTAGCTTCCAATTTGAATGGAAGGAGATGGGTGATGTGTTGGTGTGATGGTAGCACAGTGGTCTGGATAACCGAAGATGTGGGTTCGACTCCAATGTAGTCAATACTCATCCTTTTCCATTTCTCTCAGGGTTCTAAATCCCACTATGAGGCTAAACCTTCTCGAGTAAAAAATACGTTGAAAGCTTCTATTTTCTAATTTGATACTTGCTCGCTTTTTCAAAGCATTCTCACTTGCCATCATACTTGCCCTCATAATTTTTAAGAATGTAACTTCTAATTTGAATGGAAGGAGATGGGTGATGTGTTGGTGTAATGGTAGCACAGTGGTCTGGATAACCAAAGATTTAGTTTCGACTCCCATGTACGTCAATACTAATCTTTTTCCATTTCTATGAGGGTTCTAACCCCCACTATCAGGCTAAAATTTCTGTAGTGAAAAAATACGGTGAAGGCTTCTATTTTCCAATTTGAAACTTGCTCGCTGTTTCAAAGCATAATTACTTGCCATCATACTTGCTAAGAATGTAACTTCGAATTTGAATGGAAGGAGATGGCTGATGTGTTAGTGTAATCGTAGCACAATGGTCTGGACAACCAAAAATGTGGGTTTGACTCCCATGTATGTCAATACTCATCTTTTTCCATTTCTCTGAGGGTTCTAAACCCCACTATGACGCTGAAATTTCTGTAGTGAAAAAATACGGTGAAGGCTTCTATTTTCTAATTTCAAACTGCATCGCTGTTTCAAAGCATATTTACTTGCCATCATACTTGCTAAGAAGGTAACTTCTAATTTGAATGTAACGGGATGGGTGATGTGTGGGTCTAAAGGTAGCACCGTGGTCTGGATAACCAAAAATGTGGGTTCGACTCTCATGTACGTCAATACTCATCTTTGTTCATTTCTCTGGGGGTCCTAAACCCCACTATGAGGCTGAAATTTCTGTAGTGAAAAAATAGGGTGAAGGCTTCTATTTTCTTATTTCAAACTTGTTCGCTGTTTCAAAACATACATACTTGCGGTCATACTTACTAAGAATGTAGTTCCTAATTTAAATGGAAATATATGGGCTATGCGTTGGTGTAATGGTAGCACAGTGGTATGGATAACCAAAGATGTGTGTTCGATTCCCATGTACATCAATACTCATCTTTTTCCATTTCTCTGAGGTTTCTAAAGCCAAATATCAGGCTAAAATTCCTGAGCCAAAAAATATGGTGAAAAGTTCTATTTTCTAACTTGAAACTTGTTCGCTGTTTCAAAGCATACTTACTTGCCATCATTCTTGCTAAGAATGTGACTTCTAATTTGAATGGAAGATGGGAGATGTGTTGGTGTAATGGTAGTACAGTAGTCTTGATAACCAAATATGTGGGTTCGACTCCCATGTGCGTCAATACTACTCTTTTTTTATTTCTCCGAGTGTTCTAAACAACACTATCAGGCTGAAATTTCTTAATGAAAAAATACAGTGAAAGCTTCTATTTTCTAACTTAAAACTTGTTCGCTGTTTCAAAATATACTTACTTGCCATCATACTTGCTAATAATGTAGCTTCTAACTTGAATGGAAGGAGATGGGTGATGTGTTGGTGTAATGGAAGCACAGTGGTCTGGAAAACGAAAGATGTGGGTTCGACTCCCATGTACGTCAAAACTCATCTATTTCCATTTCTCTGAGTGATTTAAACACCATTACCAGGCTAAAATTTCTTTAGTAAAAAAATGCGATGAAAGCTTCTATTTTCTAAGTAGTATAAACCGAGCATTATAATAAATATTCGGTAAATCCACACGTACATATATATATATGTGTACATGTATGTATATATATACATACTACTGTACATCTGTATACATATATGTATGTACGTATACATATTATATTTAAGTAACAGCCGTACTAAGAGTGAGAAATGAAATTTCGTTTCACTTTTTCCATACTTTGTTTTCGGTGCCTCCGGCCGATTAACTTACTCGATATGACAATTAGGCTGCTCAGCCGTTAATATGCATAAGGAAAGTATATACTTTCAGACATTCAATCATCTGGCAGGAAGGTATACGGTGCTGACGATAGGTAATAAGCTGGAAACGATTACGTCGTTCCTTTGACAATGTTGAACAAAAGGACAACGATGGTTGCTAAACACTGTACGGCTTAATTCGGGATGTTTGTTTATAAACAAACTGAGCATTATAATAAATGTTCGGTAAATCCATACGTACATATATATATGTGTGTGTATGTGTGTATTAACTATACATACTACTGTACGTATGTATACATATATGTATGTACGAATACATACTTATATAATTATATATATACATATACATGTATATGTATAAATATATATATATGTATATATATATATATATATATATATATATATATATATATATATATATATATATATATATATATATAACGAAGGAAATGTGGTAAGGAACCAGGTGGACCATAACGCACCAAAGTACTCAATACATAGGGTAGTAGAGTTGGTAATAATAACGAGTAGGACCCCGACGGCTGAGCTCGAGCCGGTTCGACGGCTAATTCTGGACTAAATGAAAATGTTTACCCTGGTATATGAATAGCCGAGCTTCTCAGGGGGTAATTTCATATATGGTAAAAGTGATTGTCACAAGGATTGGTCAACAGTTTGTTGTTGAGACACATAATTCTATCATGGCAATTTGTGGAGGGAAGGGGTAGCTGAACCTGCCAGTAGAAGAAAGAGGGAGAGTGGTGGAGGAAACCCAGTCGTGCGTTGATAGTGCCAACTACAGCTGGGCAGGAGGTCAAGGAAGTATACTAGGGAGGGGGAGGGGAGGAAGTCGAAACAATATGTAAAACAATATGGGGTAAATATATATAAAAATACCGAGAATGTTAAAAAAAAAATTAAATATAAAAAAAAAAAAATTTCTGGTTACTATAACCTAAGGACAGCTATCAAGTCTCTCACTGGTACTGCTAGACTAAAGAAAGGTTTACTAGGTGGGACGGAATTATAATGAGACTCTTT
>OZ024742.1:271232628-271490128 GCA_964016885.1 Eledone cirrhosa | reverse complement strand
CTCTATTCTTTTAAATATATATATATATATATATATATATATATATATGTAAACTATGATCTCTAATACCCTCTTCTAATTAATATACACCTTACTTTTATTATATACTTTTTGTCATATTTCCTGTAACATGAAGAAGCCGAAACAACTATTGGCTGAAACCGGTACGATAAACTACTTTAAAAATATATATATTGCTGTTATTCTATAGAAATTCCCATTAGCATTTTCTACTTATTTTCTTATTTTCCTAATATATATTATATGTATATATGTGTGTGCGTGTGTGTATGTGTGTGTGTGTGGGGGGGGGGGGGAGCTATACGTGTGTGAGTGTGTAAGATTGAAATAACATGATATCATGAGGCCGGACTGGTGATATTCTTTTACATTTTTATTATAGTAAAAATGTTATATATATTTCAATGACCTGGTCACGCAATATTTCTCTTAATTAAGTATTTATACAATCCGAACCTGATCATGTCGTCAGGATCCTATTTAACCAGAACATGGAAATACATATAATGTTTTTTTGTTTTTAAATAAAACTTTAAAGGATCAACTCCAGTCCGACCTCCTTTTATTTTAATTAAACCAATATGTATTTCCGTTCCTGGACCAACCGCCGAATCATCATCAATGATAGATGAGTAGCCTGACGTAGAATATTTGTTTGTTTTTGCTACTATTACATCGGGGTTAACTAAATGGAATGATCAGTTCTATACACTGGTGAACCACTAAAAATAAATATATATATATATATATATATATATATATATATATATATATATATATATATATATATATATATATATATATATATATATATATATATATATATATATATATATATAAGCAAAAGGGATATGAAGTATTAGATTGGTTTAAAAACATAACATTAAAACATAAGAAAAAAATCATTCAAATGGATATTGCTAATTGCTACTCCTCTATTACACTTAGCTTACATAATAAGGCATTTATCTACGCTTCTAAACATACAAACCTACCTGGTGAAGAAATGAATATCATTGTAACAACACGTAAAACCCTAATAGAATTTAATAATCATTTCTGGACAAGAGCCGACAGAAAAAACAATGTTGATATCACTATGGAATCGTCTGACTTGGTGAAAGTAACAGACATCGTGGGATTATTTATTAATAATGTACTGCATAGAAAATGCCAGAGATGACCGGAGGTTTATATCGCGACGATTTGTTACTTTTAATTGAAAATCATAGCGATAGTGAACTAAATAGGAAAAAGAAATCCATAATACAATATTTCAACAACTACAACCTTAATTTAGAAATTGAGAACGATTACAAAATCGGTAACTTCTTAGATGTAACCTTAAACGATAGATCAGGTCTTTACTATCCATTCCATACGATTAACGAAAATCTAAATTACGTAAGTTTCAATTCTAATCACCCTAGAAATATTAAAAAACACTATTGTCAATAGCGTCCAACAATGGATTTCACGCATCTCTGCTAATAAAAATATTTTTGACGATAAGGCAGAATATTAAAATGTGGCTTTACATAGAGCAGGATACTCGAATAAAATTAAATACTTAGATAACAATAACATGAAAAATCATCCTAGAATTAATTATAATAACAATAAACAATTCAACTTAAATAGTAAACCAAACATAAAAGCTAGAACTAGAAATATTATTTGTACTCTCTACCATACTGATTACGCGTTAAAACACCTTTAGCAAAGCTATTTTTTTAAAGCACTAGATAAGTGTTTTCTTAAAGCCCACAGATACTCTATTTTTAACAGACACAATATAAAACTACCCTACTCTACTATTATGAACATAGCACACAATATAAATAGAATTAATAATAGAAACTTAAATTTAAACCCCCTAACCAAACAAACCAAGATAGAAGTAATAATATTTCTAACAACAATATTAATAATAATAGTACCGTTCCTAATAACAACTCCAGAGAATGTAACTGTAGAATTAAATAAAACTGCCCTTTACAAAATAATTGCTTAGACAAAGACGTAATTTATAAATTCACAATTAAAACTAGAGACAAAATATTTAACTACATAGATGTCACTTCTACAAAATTCGAAGGACGCTGGTACAACCACAAACATACATTTAATAGGTCCGATAAAAAATCTTCCACTACAGTTTCACATTTAATTTGGAATTTAAAGGACAACAATATAGACTACTCAATATCTTGGGGAACGATTTCGAAAGCACCTGCATACCGAAATATGGCTTTCTCAAGAATCTGTCATTTGTGTATCGAGGACATTTTTTTTATAATTAACTGTCAAAGCTCTATTAATTTGAAAGCAGAACTATTTTCTAGTTGCAGACATCGCCAACATTCCACTTTCAGAAGTATTTTTAATCTATGATATTCATTACACTTAACTATATCTTATACACCTTTAAAATGTTCCTATTATTTATTGAGTATTTCTTTAAAAATTAAACATTTTTAAAAATGATCTTCCTTCTTAAATTTAGCATTTTTACCATTCGATATTCTTTTCCCAATGATACTCTTCTTAAGCTATTTTTTAGATGTAGATTGATAATCTTTAATGGACTTTCTGAAAGATATCCTCTTTACGATAGTTCTTCGAAATGCATAATACTGTTTTCCTCTTTTTAATCTTCAAACTTTTCACACATCTTTCGACGTAAATAATATGTAATTGAAATTCTCAACCTTGAAAAAAATAATCTCACCCGAAATAATATATAATTTTCTATATATACTTTCTGAGTAAATCATTCATCAAATTTAATGGTTAGCAAATAAAGTTTGAGTTATCTTTTCCTTTACAATTGAGCAAACATACACATGATAACTTGTATGATAAACTTTATAACTTTGCTAAATTAACAATATTCTGAAAATATTTCAATGTCGGAACAAAATATTTGAATCTACACATTTTTCTCCTCTTACAACTTGAACTACGTATTTTTCTTAAATATGTAAAATGTAAAATGAACACCCTTCGTAACACATATGAGAAATGTAAACAATTAATACGTGTGGTTTATTTCTATAAAATCACAAATAATACTTATACTTGCAGAATTTTTAATCTATATACTGACAACCTATTGTAATGTAATAAGATAAATGTACTTACAACCATAATACTTCATATAATCTAATTGATTATATATAAAATATTGTAACTCTTCCTTCTATACATCAACGACATGCCGGACGTGAGTGGTGGAAACGTGCTCGTATTTGCAGATGATGTGAAAATGGTAACCCGTAGGAGCGAGAAGTTCAGCCTCCAGCGCGCCTGGAGTTGGTCCATTGATTGGGATGTATACCTCAACGTCGATAAGTGTTGCCATATGGCAGGGGGTAAAAATGATAACTCAGATCTTACCTTCAACGGTGGCTCTGCTCATTTGAAGGAGGTTGAGGAGACTAAAGATCTTGGTCTGCTGGTCGACTGGTCCATCAAACCATCAAAATATTGCATTCAAACCGCAAACAATGAAGCGTCGACGGCTACGAGGCGATCTTATTTTGGCTTACAATCTATTCAATGGCCATTACGATCTCCCTCAAGATCTCCTATTCACTCCGGCACGTGAAAGGGGTCTATGTGGACATGATAAAAAGCTGTTTCACCGCCGCTTTCAACTAAATAGACGGAAAGCTGCTTTCTCGATCTGCATCTCTGGACCCTGGAATCGGCTTCCAGAAGAAGTAGTCAACGCACCAACCCCGCAACAATTCAAGGCGAAATTGGACCGGTGTTGGTCACTGTGTTTCCGACTGTGTAAATGTTGCCCCTCTCCCCTCCTTGCATGGCATCTGAAGCATGTATGTTTTATTTTCTGCCAAATATATTGAATTGAATTGAATAAAATTTTTTTTTTAAATTCTGGAATCATATTCCACCATTCCTACAATTTGTTAATTAATTTAAAATTAACGTAAATACAAGCTCTTCTTTCTTTCTCTTTCTTCTTCCTATACATGCATACATATATCCTAATAATTACTTAAATCTACCTAGCGTCTAAAAGTAATGTTTTTGTAAGCCCAATACCTCAACCGCATTTGCATACTAATCTTAATAATTTGAAATATTTAACATTTTTCTCTTTCCCTTCTCGCCTTTACTATCCAGGAAAAACTTGAACCGTTAAGGTCTTCTTCCTGGTTATGTCAATATTTATAAAACAAACTTTGTATTTTATCTGATGAGGGCGTACCAAAGTGTTGGTACCCTTGAAATATATATAATAGAATAAATATGGTTTTATAAATATAGTTTCCATTTATTTAATATCATTGTATATATATATATATATATATATATATATATATATATAAAGTGTTTCCGTAGTAAAAGAGAGTGCTCTATGTAGGCTACAGAGCTGTTACGTTCTGTTGTTTATTAGATAACCTATATATATATATATATATATATATATATATATATATATATATATATATATATATATACATAACCTATATATATATATATATTGATTGATAGATAGAGTGATACAATTTAAGTTAGATAGATGAACGCATTTCTCTGTGACTGTGCATCCATTGAGGTAAAAGCTTCTTTCTTTCTAGATATGGAATCTATAACAGCCGAATGTATATGATGTTATGTGTACGTAGTATATGTGTCAATGAGTGTGTATGTTTGAAAGGATAATGTGTATTCTTAATAGTTTTCTCACGTACAAAGACATATGGAAACACACTCAAATATATATATAGACTCACTTGTTAATGTAGCCAATGAATCTTGTATTGTTTCTAACATAGATCAAAAAGAAACATAAGAAAATAAAACCAACTGAATTGAAATATATAAAAAAAAATCTTCTTTGTAAGTAAACAAAATGTGGAAAAAACTTTTGAAAATACAAATAAGAAATAAGAGTTAAAAAATGATGTATTATAAAATTAAAAAAATACACAAAAGTTAAACAAAACATTTCTTTATAAAAGACTGACAGATGTCAGAGTAAATCAAAGAAAAGCAATGATTAATTTTCTGATTCAGCTTTTGTCTACTTTAAATCGATGCTTTCGGGTGGGAGGGAAAAACAATTTCTCTCTCTAACGCAGTTATTGTATTAGGGTAGAAACAAGAAAATATAAATATATTTTTTAATGCCAGAAAAAAATAATCGAATGAGAAATTAAATAGGTATCTGGTAAAACTAGGCGCTTAGAGAAAGACAAGTGCAACAAATCAAAGTGTCAAACATTGTGAAGAAAATTGTTAGCATTCAGCTAACGCCATCTTGTTTGCATCAACATTCTAGCACCGAGATCAATAAGAAATAGCTACCATACTGGAATTGAGATAACATTATTTCTGCTAAATTGTTCTTGTATAAATTATAAGATGCCTGTGTAAGTGCATGTATCATGAATAGTTGATATGGAAAAAAATATAATTATCACGTGGAGGTATGTTTTTATGCTCGCATAAAATAGAATATGGAGTAATATAGAGAAACATGTATAACACAAATCTACCGCTACCGACCTCTCCTTCTCATCTCGGCCCAATCTCTAAATGTCTCCCTCTGTTTATAAATGTGTATATATATATATATATATATATATATATATATATATATATATATATATATATATATATATATATATATATATATTAGGATAAATGGTGTGTCAAAAAGTTGAACAATAAATATATGAAAGCGTCCCTATAATAGGTAATAAAACATGTTCATTATTAAGATATGTTAGGTTTTTTTTCACTCAAGCAATAATGAAATGAATTAATTTAGACTAGGGCGTTTATAGATTTGATGTTTTGAAAATTTGCAGAAATACTCATTTGCATATAGCAAGTAAGAAAACACAGGCTGGAAATACACGTTTGCATATAGAGGGAACTCAGCTGGTTATAATTAACTGCCAGTAGTACCAAAAACATTCTGCATAAAATGGGTATGTAGGTAAATATACACGGTATTTTTAGGTAAAATACACATGTGAGTCTCGCTACAAAAGAAACACAATTTCTCTTTATGAAACAAAACATTCCTTTTTGCTCTGTGAACACATGACAGACGTCTCAATGGCCATTTAAAATACTAGGCAGCTGAACGAGCTTCGAGGTGAAAATAGGCTAGAGCCTATATATAATTTGGATATTGAACATTTGAGGTGATACTGCGGCAGCGAAATAATGTTTTCCTTTGTTGTAATGGCTGTTGTGGTTGTTGGTGGTGTTGTCGATGTTGCATTTGGTTTTGTTCTTGACGCTGTTGCTGGTGTTGTTGGTGTTGCTGATACTGTGGCTACTGCTACTACTGGTATTGTTGTTACTGTTGCCGCTGCTGCTGCTACCTCCTTTGTTGCCGTTGATGCTGTCAAATGCATCAGCAGCAGCCGCTCTAGACCGCCGTTTGATGAAAAAGAAAATGAAACGGCCTTTGCCTGATTTACACTATGTGGTAATGAAGAAGCCGGAAAGGAAAGCGAGACTCCACGCTGACAGCTTGGTAAAGAAAGCAGTTTCGAATGAAAGCAAGGTAGAGAAACAGATCTCTTGAGAGACGCCACTTTTCTCATTTTTTGTTGGCGAATATGTGAAATGCAAAGTTCTAATAGGAATTTAGCCCCGAAGGGCTAAATACCAATTAATTCCGACCACCTCAAGAGAATCGGAGTATGTTTATACACAAAACAATATAAATTTTTACAATGAGTTCTCAATAAAAACTGTTAAAAAAATCACAAACGTACGGGAGCAAACTTTCCGGTGATGTGTATACTTCCACAATAATAATAATAATAATAATCACAACAATTTTTTATTGGCCACATGAGCTTAAATATAGAGAAACATACAAAAGGCAGGGATAGATAGATTTTACAAAATATCGAGTAATTAACATAAACATATACATTACACCAAATATGAATATTATAACAATATAAATTTCCTAATAGAGGGAGAACAACACGGGTTACTCACGCACACCAACAATACTGAAACACACCACGCTCCGAGAGCACATGGGAAGGTCACACTTCTTCTCATGAATTCAATCTGTATACAGTCGCATACCGAGAATGTCCATTCACAAGGGTAATTCTCCCCATATTCACCCACCTTTTGGAAAATGTACTGATGTGTACAGCACATCTCAAAAGTCCTCCGTCTTCCTTTCCAAATTAATCTTGAAAAATTCACAAGGGATTAGCTGAAGACCAATCAACTTTTCCACTTCACAACCTCTTTCCCTACGGCCACCAGGCAGAGGAATAATGCCTGCTCTTCCCTGTCAAAACAAAGTGGCGTGGCGATCTTCATTGTAGACTTTGTTAATAGAAGGATCATCGAAATATGTTCGATTTTACTTCACAAGTCAGTAATACGTTGATACAGCTGTTCATCAGTTAAGAAGGCCACCCCCACCCGACATTTTAGGGACAGCATTCTCTCCACCTATTTCTGGGTGAGATTTGTGACCTTTTTATGATCTTCGCTGCAGTTCTTATCCACCTAGAGGTCTGGACCGAAACAGACGCTAATTAAAATCCCCGGGCCCTCTCTGCATCGTCTCATGAAGCTGTTCTACTGCTCGGACTTGCTACCACAGTTATCCAGTTGCAAGCCCACAGAATTTTCTGAATTAGTTTTGATCCCTTGAAATATTTACATTTCTCCGAGAAGGTGCCGACCATCTCGATTTCTTATGTGTTCGACACCATCACGGTGATGTCGTCCACATATGAGAACACAACCTTTCGACTTCCCAATTCGATGGGAGCCCTGCAACAGCTCCAGTCTCTGCAGTAAAGGCTCTAGAATCACTACATACAGAAGTGAGGAGAGAAGGCACTGTTGACGCATCGATCGGGAGATCATGTTCAGTTCGCCACTAATTTGACGACCTGGCAGATGCCGCTCTGCATTGCATCGACCCACCTTCTGAAGACAGGCCCGAAGCCAGCTGTCTGGAGGACTACTTCCAGATATGGATGGTCGACCCTATCGAAAGCTTTCGATTGATCTAAATTGATCAGAGCCACACCAAAGCCAGGTTTCCACCCTACACTCCCAATAATATACCGCATGATGTGGAGGTTGTTGTCTATGGACTTGGTCGGGATTGGGCAAGTTTGTACCTCTCTTAACCTATCCTCGACCACTTCGCTAACATCTTGGTGAACAGTTACATTTCAGCGTCAGTACGCCGTGGCTTACACAACCGGGAATACTCCCGTTCTCAGGCAGTTGCAGTCGACCGCTTCGAGGACATCGAAGAACAAGTCTGGTATATATATATAAAACTCTTAGGGCTGACCATCCAAACTGGGTGACTTGCGCCTCGTGCAGCTGACCAGCTCAAACTGAATCTCAACTCAATTTATTGCCCTTTCGCAGTACTCACCATTCGAACTCTTTAATTGGAGGAGTGCACTTGATCTGGTGTTTATATTCGGGATTCCCACGTCCCGATGAACGTTCCCCGCAATCCCTGTGTACGTTTCAAGCGACATACGTACCATCATTAATCCCCCGTTACACGAAATGTGCTGGTGACGAAGACCCCCCCTCCTTTTTTTCTGTTCTTGTCGTCGTGCTATAATGGCCAACAAATCCTTGTTGACCCTTCTTACTAACACGAAGGTGTGTACATTATTTTGTACTTGTGTTCTATGTGGAAGTGTTTTTTTTTAATGTGGTGTCTGCATTTTCTGCTGTAGGTGTGTGTGTTTGATGGATTCTTTTTTGTGTCTTTCATTTTTTCATTTCATTTTTGATTTGTTGGTTTTTGCCTCATATTCGCTACTGGAAGACAAGGTGTCAGTGTCTGCAAATGTGTTTGAGTTTGTGTCAATGTGTGTAATTTTTTTTAGGTGGGAGTCAGTCGGTTGGGGGGGGGGGGGGGATCCTTCCTTACTTTCCCATAGGGTGGTCCTCATTGATGGTGGTGCTTCCACTAATGTTGCTGCTAGTAGTTTTACAGGCGTTGGTTTTGGCGGAGGTGGGCCCCGGACGCGTGTCGATAGCAACGAAGTCTTCCGGCTTGCTGCAATTTTCAGCTGAGGGCAAAAGGATAAAAAATGCGTCGTTTTCTTCGCAGACGAAACACTTGTTAACTTTTTCACTGAGCTCTATGATAAAGCATAGCCTTGTTTTTGCAGATGCAGCAGAGAAACAGATTTTCCATGTGTTTGTCTTGCTTTTGCTAGTGCTGTTGATGGTCACATTGTTGTTGGTGGTGTTGCCGTGGTTGTCTTTGTTCTTTTAATTTGTCTTTACGCTGTTTCTTGTTGTTGATGCTGTCGTCAATCATTCTCACGTTGTTACTGGTGCAGTTTATGTTGTTGTTAGAAACGTTTTCTGAGCCAATGTGTCAGAATATATAATTATTTAAATTAAATATTTCAGGTGCATGGTTTTCAACATAACTAATATGGTGTCATGGCCATATGGGAAATTTTCGGTAGCATACAGAGTAATGGATTAACGAATCGAATATTTAATGAAACAGCTTAACTTCATGTATATAAGCACATATGCATATATATTGGGCTATGAATAATTACTGACATATGTGTCCATGTCTGTTTGTGCATTTATGTACATAATTATACTTACACACAGAGAAATGCACACATACACCACACACAGACACTGGCACATATACCCACACAATTACATACGCGCACAAACTCACACACACATGTATGTATACATGTATAGATAAATAGAGAAATAGATGCAGAATATATAGCTAGAATTGATCGATAAATAAAAAGAATACGAAATAAGAGTAATAGGAGTTGATAGTGTAAAAAATGGGATAGGAAAATGGATTTAGTGATATATAAAGATAGAATAACAGAGAGTAGAGAGACCTGACACGCACGACAAGAATAGAACTATTTTCCACGTTAATTATCCCGCAGGGACATCGTAGTCGGTATAAAGATCATAAACAATAAATAAATAGTAAATTAAAAGAAAAGAATGAATACCATAATCGATAAACTAAGACATACACATAATCACTAATGCACATGCACATATACTCATATATATATATATATGCGTATATATATATATATATATATATATATGTGTGTGTGTGTCGGTGTGTGTGTGTCTATTCGTGAGCATTTACATGGAAATGAATTTACCTTTCTCAATTTTACATCGTACGCATATTCATTTAGAGTAACAATATCTTGGATTGTAGCTGTCGCTATTCATTATTTGTAGCATTTCAGTAGTAGTTTTGTTAATTTTGTTATTATTAGTACTAACATTATTGCTATCACTTCTTGTTTCGTTTCTTTTAATTTGTTCTTATCTCTTATTATCTCACGTTTGTTTTATGCTGCCGATCTCGTTGCTCACTTCGTTCATATTGTTGACAATGTTGATGATGATGATGATGATGATGATGATGATGTTTTCGTTTTGCCGTCTTTGTTGTTGTTATTGATACTGTTATTTTCATTTCCAACTTTGTATTTCGAAGCTTATCAATCCCATGCTGAAATAAAACAGATGCTTTTAACGGCTTAGCGTACCAGAATGTAAATATAGATAAACAAATAAAATAAATTGAAGGTCTCGTATATTTCAATGCATTAACCCATAAAACCCTTAATGAAAGCTTACAATGAGTTTCATATTGTTCAACTACTCCCCGCAGAGTGGTATTAATATAAAACCTGAGGTATTTGAGAATATCCGTACTTCTGCGTGGCAACTATATATTTCTTGATCATTATTTGATTGGCAGTATCGGTAGAGAGTTGAACGCCATGTTTTCTAGCATAGTTACGTCCCTTTACAGTCTGAGTTCAAATGCCGCCGAGGTTAACTTTGCCTTTCATCCTTACGGGGTCGATAACATAAAGTACCAGTAATGTACTGGGTAATTGCTGGCCTTGTGCCTAAAGTAGAAACAATTATTTGGTACTATATATCCACACACACCCACACACACACAACCACACCGACACACATACCCCCCCCACGCACATAGACAGACACACACACACATATATATATATATATATAAATTAATAAAAATAATCAATAAAAATAAAGAAACAGTTACTTATATTAAAAAATTCATCATTTTACGATCGTTTCTAGGATATATATGTGTGTGTTGGTATGTATATTATATAGATCCATGTAAAATGTTTACGGACTATCAGAGGGAATATACATACCTACACATATATATTCCCCCTGATAGTCTGTAAACATTTTACATAGATCTATATAATAAATATACCAACACACATATATATCCGATAAACTATCGTAAAATGATGAATTTTTTAATATAAGGAACTGTTTCTTTGTTTTTATTCATTATTTTTATTAATTTATCTTGATTCTGTTTTCCTGTGTTTTTCATCGAGAAGAATTTTGAATACTTCTGCTCTTTTCATGATATTTGGATTACATTGAGTTCTTCATACGGATTGGACACTACCGTATATATATATATATATATATATATATATATATATATATATATATATATATATATATATATATATATATATAGTTAAAAGAACAGAGGTGTAACACACAAGTTATTATATATTGGTAAACGGAATAGAGAATGCTGACAAATTGTTCACAGTTGAAAAATAGTTTAATTAGGAATAAAAGAGTATTAGTAATTGTATGGGTTAGTATTCAGTTGTGGTTTTAAGTTTTTAAGTTTTTACCGGTTGCGCATTTCTAAATGCTTTTCAAAAATAATTTTGAGATAGAGTGTCCGTGTTGTTTGCTCTGATCTGATTAGTTTTGGGAATTCTACCTGTTTTTATGTTAAAAAGTGGCTCCAGCGCTACTTGGTGTTTGCAAAAATTCTTGTGGTTAAAAGAATTTTGTTTGGTCGGTAGAGGTCAAATGAATAAAAAATTGATTTTGCGCCAAGACTGAGAAATGACTCTTTCACAACAAATATATGTGTGTGTGTGGGTGTGTGTGTGTGTGTAGTCGTAGTAGTAAGGTGTTCGATGTTGTGATAATGGTTTGCAGGGATGTGTGTCAAATGGCTATTAAGATAAGTGTGTGTGTGTGTGTGTGTGTGTGTGTGTGTGTGTGTATATAGCAGAGTAATTCGTGGTAGCAGGGATGGTCAGTAAGACTGTGTTTGTAAGCAATGGGGGGTATTTTAACATGTCAAAAGATATTTTTCAGCTTTTGTCTTATACGGAGAAGTGCGTGTGTGTGTATAAATCTCTGTGTATGTTAATGTACGCGTATGTATGTGTGTGTGTGTGTGTATATATATGTGTTTGTGTGTGTGTGTGTGTGTGTGTGTGAGAATGTGTGTGTGTGTGTGGGTGGACAAGTATTTTTTCCCCCTGGTAAAATGGTGTACATTATTCGATTATTTCAGTAAAATCGGTTCTCTTAATAGAACATCAAACATCTTAACAATAAAAGGTGTGAAATGATATTCACTATATATATATATATATATATGTATATATATGTATATATATATATATATATACATATATTCACTACATATATATATATATATATATATATATATATATATATATATATATATATATATATACACATATATTTTTTGGTGTTGCACCATAGAGCATGTGTGTTTACGTATGTCATTGTGTTTATAAGTGGGTATGTATGTAGGTATGTATGTTGACGTGTGTATGTTGTGGGTTCGTCTTAGGGCGAAGTGTTTAGACGGGGTCCGTATTTGTTAATGAAGTAATATTCCTTGCTGATGCGCTGGGTGTGGGTGGCATTATCTTTAAATTTGTAGTGGGGAAAGATTCTGAAGTTGGGATGATTTGGGGCGGCACAGGTATCAATGTTTTCACTCAGTGGTAATTTCCTGTATTCCCGTATTTTAATTTGGGATCTATGGACAGTCATGCGTTGGCGGAGGCTGATTTTGGTCTGGCCTATGTATTGTTCTCGACAACCTGAGCAAGTTAATACATATATTAGATTTTCCGATGCACATGTGAAATTGTGTTTTACTATAAAACGTTGTCCTTCTTTGAAATAGAATTCCGAACACTCTATTAGGTTGATGCAAATGCCACAGTTGGGTCTATCGCATTTTTTACTGTGGGTTTCGTTGTTGTGGTTGGCATTACTTTGGCATGTGTAAGGATGTTTTTCATTGACTTGGATTGTCTGTTGCTCTCTATGGTATCGTGTGTTAGTAGGATTTGGTTCATTCTATTTTTTTAACATAAAAACAGGTAGAGTTCCCAAAACTAATCAGATCAGAGCAAACAACACGGACACTCTATCTCAAAATTATTTTTGAAAAACATTTAGAAATGCGCAACCGGTAAAAACTTTGAAAAACTTAAAACCACAACTGAATACTAACCCATACAATTACTAATACTCTTTTATTCCTAATTAAACCATTTTTCAACTGTGAACAATTTGTCAGCATTCTCTATTCCGTTTACCAATATATATATATATATATATATATATATATATATATATATATATATATATATATATATATATATATATATATATATATATATATATCCCATACAGCTCTGAGTTTTTCATCCTCAGTGTATACTGATTAATCTTCAGAGCAATCCTCAGCATTCTTGTGTAGCACCCATCTACCATCCGAGTGACTTTCTTGGCCAGTGTCCAATTTCAGACCCGTACAGCAGCACAGACTCCAATATGATGATAAAAAAAGTTGGGAGCCAATGTATCTCCCTGGAGCACTCTAGCCAGTATCTCAAAGAACTCTTTCATCCCATCAGGTGTAATGACTTGGGCTTTGGTGTTGGTGTAGAGCAGTGCTATCAGGTCCACTATCTTCTTGGGGATTCCATAAGCCTGTAAGAATGTCATCCAAAAGCCAGCTCAAAAGTGGCACAGAGGAGATTGAGGTTAGCTGGACATGTTCACCGACATCCAGACTTGTCATTGCACTCAGTGCTCCTGTGGGAGCCCCTACATGGACGCACTGGAAGAGGAAGACCAAGGTTAACGTTTGTTGATGCCCTAAGGACAGACACTGGTCTGTTGGAGACGCAGGACATGGCAGCGATAATGATGGACAGAGACCACTGGAGAGAACTCGTCCATGGATCTCTGGAATTTTACCCGCCCTATATACATATATATATATATATATATATATATATATATATATATATATATACATATATGTGTAACCAAAGATTAATATGGTTCATTGATTACTCAATGAATATAGTTTTACAATAGATTAAAAGCACTCTACAAGGAAGTTTTCTGGAGTTTTTAATATCGTTCAAAATATTAATAAATCAAGACGTTCAGATAATCAAAATATATGTTTTATTATATATATTTTGGAGGTACTGTGCTGTTTTTTTTAGTACGTCCTCATCAGAGAAAATATATGAATTGATGTATGACATACCTCAACTGTCTTGATGGTTCAATTCCAATATTGGCAGTGCTTTATTACCCCAAATATCAATATTTATATACCACAAATAATAACATGATAAACTTAAATATAATGAAGAAGAGGATATTGTGCGAGATATAAGTATAAGGAGGGGGTGAGTATGAGAAAATGTAAGAAGAAATAAATAAACACATACGTATCTAAATATTTAAATATTTAAATGCATAAATATCCGTGTTAGGGAAGAAAAGGAAGAGAGAGAGATAGATAGAAGAGAAGAAAGAAGAAAAGAGAAAAAAGAAGAGAAGATAGAAGAAGGAGAGAGAGAGAGATAGAAGAGAGAAGAGGGAAGACGTACCTGCAAAAATAAAAGAAAGAAAAGAAAGAAAGAAAGAAAGAAGAAAGGATATGATGCGTGACCGTTGTTTTCAAATATTAAGTCAAATAGAAGGGACCAATTAAATACTGTGAAATGTTTAATATCTTTTGTATTCGGTTATGTTTGAGCTAATTATACTAATATATTATATCAAAATTAAACAATATAAACATATTTTCTATAATAATCAGAAGCATAGTTCAATTAATAAGTATATTCAATATTTTGTTACAAAATTCAAAAGTCAAAAACATTTTTACCTATCAAGCAAGTTTACAAACATATTAAATAGTATAAGGATATTTACCACAACTTATTCGCATATCACTGATGATCATTCTAAAACCGAACTTACTATACTGAGTCCCATCATGAGATTAATTTACTATATAAAAAAAAAGATATACAAGTTTTAAGGTAAAGTGAACATTATATATATATAATAATAATTATATTTCAAGAATTATTAATAATAGTCAATATTACTTTCCTTCTTAGTCAGTATTTTTTCTAAATTTGTATGATGCTTGAAATGTCTTTCCAGATTTATGGAGACAAGTTCCAAATAAATCGTTCTTTTTATTAATTAAATTACCATAATTGGTAATTATTGATAGAGTTTCTAAATTGCAAAGATTGCAGTTTGGTGAAATGGAAGCGTTCCGATAGGAATCAGAAACCCTAAGTTTACTCCAAGAAATTGAGTATTTAATATTTTTCTCTTTTAAAGACCATATTAATTATGATAATGAAGTATAACATTATTTTATCTGGATTTGAGGAAGAATGTTTTTGATTGGAAAAGCGAAACTTAAAGTTCGATGAAGTGGCACCTATGTAGTTCTAAGTATTATTATTATTTTTTCTTAATGGTACATTTATATACTAAATTCTTATCACGGCAATTATTTTGTAAAGGGCATTCAGATTTCTTTCTACAGTTACAGTTCAATTCCATGTTATTTCTATAACCTAAACTATTCGTATTATCATTGTTATTATTTCTAGGTGTTCTACTATTATTCGTATTTAAACTCTTGTTCTTGTAATTCACATTAACTACTGTATTAGTATTATTATTATTGTTATTATCGCTAAATATATGCTGGTTCAAATTAAGAATTTTGCTATTAATATTTACAATATTTTGAGCAATATTCATAGTTGTTGAATAAGACAGTTTAACTGTGTGTCTATTGAAGATAGAGTAATACATATGTGATCTAGGGAAACATTTATCCAAGGCTTTAAAAAATAAATGTGCTAAAGGTGTTTTAATAGCTAAATATGCTGGTGAGGCATATCAAATTATAGATCTAGTCCTAATTTTTACCCCGATTATTATTATGAATATTGTTTTTATAATTAATATTATTATTGTTTTTATAATTAATATTATTTTTTCCTACATATTCCATATTATTTTTATATCCTGCTTTATGTAACGCTTCCTTATAATATCCAGCTTTACTATTAAATATGGTCTGGATATTCGTTGTTGGACACAATTGACTATTGCATTTTTAACACTTTTAGGATGATTAGAGTAAAATCTAACATAATTTAGGTTTTCATTGAGTTTATGGAAGGGGTAATATAGGCCTGCTTTTAAATTAAGGGTTACGTCTGAAAAGTTAATTATTTTATTGTTATTTTCTACTTCTAATTTCAGGTTGTAATTTTTAAATTATTACTTTCTTTACTCTATGTAATTCGCTATTATTATGTCTAACTATAGGAAATAATGTCATCTCTATATAAAATTATTATTCTATCTTCAATAGACACACAGTTAAACTCTCTTATTCAACAACTATGAATATTGCTCAAAATATTGCAAAAATTAATAGCAAAATTCTCAATTTGAACCAGCGATATTAATTAGCGATAATAACAATAATAATAATAATAATAATAATAATAATAATAATAATAATAATAATAATAATAATAATAATAATACCGCCGCTATTCTCTCCCGTTGCCCCCTGCTACATTGTAGAATCTACACTAAAAGAGGAAGGCATCAACATATATAAATAGACTGAATTGATGACCCGGTCAAAATAAAAAAAAACAAAAATCAAAATCAAAGCAGCACGGCAACAACGAAAAACCTAAAGAAAATAAGAATGAAGAGAAAACAAACAGACGGACAGAGAAGGGAAGGGAAAAACTAAGTCAGGCATTCAAACACTACATTACAATGAAACTTATGCTTATTCATTTTGGGGGTTTTTTTTGCCTGTTTGTTGTTTGTTTATTTATGTTCGTCTACAGCGTGATAATGCCACACAAAAATCACGTGGAGTGACGAAACCACCGGAGATGATAAATTCACCGGTGGTTATGTAACCATACATTCGCCAATCCTCGATAAGAGTGTTTAAATGTCGAACCTAACCAGTTCGAATAAGGGTGAAATGGAGATTAGTATGTCATGTGACAGACTCTCACCCAATAGGTGCTACCTGGCTCAGCAGCAGGGACCTCGCTGTCAACCAAATACTCCTGGTGTCGCAGGAAGAAGAAGAAGGAAAGGGACCAGAACAAACTGGGTGAAGAATTGAATAGAACTGTTATGCAATGTTACCTGAAGAGTAACCCCAAGGAGAAAGCCTATAGGAAACGGATGCATAACATCTGGAAATAGATTGGTCTATTTAATTTAGATGAACAAAAATTGGCCGGGCAGGCTCAGGTAATAAGAACTAATGGGTGGATAAGCGAGCTGGAACTGGAGGAACTGAGCAGAGAGATTAGCTTAGAGATGGAGAGTGGAGTATGCCAGGCAAACGAGCCAGTGGGAAATGAAGGTGAAGTGGTCGAGAGAACGGAGGAACCACCCGAAGCAGACAATGATCTGAAAGCTGAGATAAATAATACCTGGAACAGAGATACGGCCACTGAGGAGATGAAAGCTGACGGGCTAGGACAAGATTTGGTTGATATCCTAAACTTAGTGGTAGATGAATTGAACAATGATAGTGGGAAACCTATGAACCTACGATTTATAGACAGGAAAAAGTTAAAAGAAACAACAGCTAAGGTAAACAAAGTCATTCCATACCTTGAGGCGAGGAGCCTTCACCAGTGCAATAATATCCTCAAAGCAACAGCAAATACGGTGAGGAAACTATTTGGTATAAAAGCAAGAGGAAACAACAGACAAGAAAGAGCAGAGCCATGGTGGAAGAAACGACTGAGTTGTGAAATCAGGAAAATCAGATATGACATTGGAAAGCTTGAGTCCCTACTGAATGGGACACTAAAAAATATAGACACTAAAAATAGACTGGAAATAAAGTACAAAACTAGGAGGAAAAAGCTAAATATGAGCATAGAGGAACTGAAGCTACGCATTGTAGCAAAGAGTGCAAAAATCAGGCGATACGAGAACAGAGTCAGTCAGTATAGACAGAACCGCATGTTCGAAAACAACCAGAAGATGCTGTTTGGACAGCTTGAAGGGAAAGAAAGAGGCAACGACTTGATCCCTGAGGCGGAACAAACTAAACATTCTGGAAAGGAATATGGGAGCAGGATGTGAAACATAATGACCAGGCACTGTGGATTGAGACAGTACAGAAGGAGATTAGTGAACAGGCACACCAACAAACTGATTTGAGTATCACAGTTGAAACTCTTAAGGGGCAGGCCAAAAAACTAACCAACTGGAAATCACCAGGCCCAGATGGTGTGCAGGGGTATTGGATTAAAAATATAACACCCCTCCACCCGAAACTGACAACCATGTTCAATGACTGCTTGATGTCAGGTGAGGTACCAGAGTGGTTGACAAAAGGTACCACAGTTCTGATAATGAAAGACCGAATCAAGGGTAATGATGTTACCAACTATAGACCTATCACATGTCTGTCCGTAATGTGGAAACTGTTGACAAGCATTATGTCTGAGGAAATCTACCATCACCTCCACACAAACAACTTGTTACCGGACGAACAGAAAGGATGCCGAAAGAAGTCATGTGGTACAAAGGACCAGTTACTTATTGATAAGATGTTAATGAGGAATTGCAAGAGGAGACACACTGGTCTTGCCATGGGATGGATAGACTACAAAAAGGCATTTGACATGGTGCCTCATTCTTGGATCACCAAAAGCCTGGAGATCTTCAAGGTGGCAGATAAAATCAGACAGTTGTTGGGCAAAAGTATGAAGTCCTGGGAAACAGAGTTAACATCAAAGTGAGAGCAGGATACAGGTTGGGAAAGGGAGGGCTTACCATCATTCACCTCCTCTTCATGGACGATATTAAGCTCTTCGGGAAGAGTGAGAAGGATGTGCTTGTTGACACTGTCCGTATTTTCAGCAATGATATATGTATGCAATTTGGTATTAGTAAGTGTGGAGTCATTGTGATGAAGAGGAGTAAGTTGAGCAGAAGTAACGGAATCCAGGTAACAACAGGTGAGATGATAAAGGAAATTGACTCTGAAGAAGGATACAAGTATTTGGGCGTTCTGGAGGCTGATGACATCAAGAACAAAAAAATGAAGGAATTGATGAGAACTGTATACATTCGGAGAGTAAGGAGCGTATTAAAGTCACATCTGAACAGTAGGAATGCCATAAGTGCAGTAAATTCCCGAGCTGTGTCTATTATTAGGTACAGTGCGGGAATTCTGAGATGGAATGTTGCTGAAAAAAAAGAAATGGATAGGAAGACTAGGAAGCTATTGACTATCTACAACATGTTCCACAAGAGGAGTGATGTCGATAGACTCTACTTAAGGAGATCTGAAGGTGGCAGAGGTCTTATCAGCATAGAGGACTGTGTTCAGATGGAGAAAAACAACCTACACAAATACGTGACTGGTAGTAAGGAGCCAATGCTGAGAACTGTCCTGAAGGAGGGGACAATAGGCCAGGGGATGTCCAAGGAGGAAATAACATCAAGGAGAAAGAGCAGCCTTCAGGAAAAATCCCCTCATAGTACCTTCTTTGAGAAAACTAAATTTAGAGATCCACATACATGGAACTGGTTGAAAAGAGGAGACCTTAAAAAGGCTACAGAAGGAATGTTAATGGCTGCGCAGGAGCAGGCCCTCAAAACGAAGTGGTTGAAACACCATATTTACAAGGAGGAGGCTAGCCCACTGTGCAGGATCTGTTGAGAGAGAAAGGAGACTGTGGCTCACATTGTATCCGACTGTAAACACCTAGCCCAGACTCACTATAAGGGCTGGAGACATGATGTGATGGGCAGGGTGATCCACTGGCACCTATGCAAAGTAAACATGTACCACATTCTGAGAAATGGTATGAGCATAAGCCAGAGGCGGAGATAGAAAACGATCAGGTAAAGGTGATGTGGGATTTTAGGATACAGACGGACAAGAAACTGAACACAATAGACCTGACGTGGTGGTTGTGGACAAAGAAAAAAGATCGTGCCTGATTGTGGATGTGGCCTGCCCATTCGACACGAGAGTGCAAGAGAAGGAGTGGGAGAAAATTAACCGATACCAGGACTTAAAATGGGAGGTAAAAAGTATTTGGAACTGCCATGAAGTCAAAGTGATCCCGATTGTCATAGGCGCACTAGGGACTATCTCAAAAAGTTTCCAGGGATGGTTAAAGAAAATTGGCCCCTTCACGCTTTTTGGAACGCTTCAAAAGGCATGCTTGCTGGGAACAGCAAGAACCCTCCGATACGTCCTGAATATCTGAGGTTGTAGGTAGTGGCTTGATATTCATTTCAACAAACTTTCCAGTTAACTAACATCAATGACTGAGACTCAAAGAGTAATAACAATAATAATAATAATAATAATAATAATAATAATAATAATAGTAATAATAATGATTTCTTTATTAACCACAAGGGTTTACATAAAGTAGACATTAAGGACAGTGCAGGACAATGCAGGACGGTACAAATGGGCATTTCTGCGTGTAAAAAACAAAAACAGAGGATGTAACAAAAATAACAAAGAAAAATTCCCCAATACGGGGGAGACTTCCGAGGGACATATGTGGAGAAAGCCCATTAAAAGACCACAGTGACCCTGACCACCAGGGCAAGTGCCCTCTCCCAGTTTTCCACCTTTAATTTACAGACACATACTCAGAGAAGGCCCATTCATTCGGGCCATACTTGCTTCTCTCACCCATCTTTCAACAAAATGCTGGGAAGAGAGCACTTCCCTCTCTACCCTGATTTTCCTTTTCAAATGAAATTTGAAAAAGTTAATCAGGGCATCAGCGAAGAGGTAAGTGCTCGTCTTCAGCCCTTTCAAACGTGTCCACCATACTATCTCTTTCGCCATGGCCACCAGACAGATACAAACTGCCTGCCCTTCCCGGCTAAAGGAAGAGGGCGGGGCAATCCTCACGATGGACTCAGCTGATAGCTGGATCCGTCCTACACGTGACAGCAGGTGTTCGACATAAACCCACAAGTCAGCAATGCTCGGACACTGGACGAGTGCGTGCAGGACGGGTTCGTCGCCCTGTGCGCATCTCGGACAGGCCCGGCTGACGGCACCTCCATGCCTGTAAAGTTTATCCCGAACTGGCAAAGCACCCCGGTAGCACTGCCAGGCCAGGGATTTCTGGAAGTTGTCCATAGGCCCCGGCCCGAAAGTCCTTCCGAAGAGATTGGCTAGTTGATTTTCGTCGACGCCTAGAGTTTTTCCAAGTACGTCGTCGCTCTTCCCCTCCACTAATCCCCTATAGAACGCCAAGGTGGAGTTTCCACCGTTCACATTGCCCGATTGGTCGAGGGCTGTGAGCGCCTGAAGACATTCCAGTCTCCAAGCGCTCCCTCTCGGTCTTCGCTTGACCCAGGACTGCAGCTCCGTCAAGGAGACGAGCTGGGGAAAAACGTGTCTAGCAAACGGCGACCACACCTGATCACCGTCGAGGAAGAGGTGGAGATGTCGTAGCCTGAGCGCGTGTCTGCGCATTATCAGCCACGGCATGCCCAGCCCTCCACGTAGCGGGTGTTGACAGCAGATGGACCGCCTGACCATCGGAGCGCGTCCCTTCCACAAGAAGCGAAAGAGCAAACGCTCCAGCGCTTTCAGGCGGGGCTTAGGACAAGGTACGACGGTCAGGCGGTAGTAGATGACGGACGCGATGTACGCGTTAGCCACCTCCGCTCGATCTTTCAGGGATAGCTTCCTCTCCGCCCATTACTAGGTGAGAGAAGCCACCCTGCTCGTCACCTCGTCCCAGTTTTTGTCCGTCTAGAGGTCTGGACCGAACCAGACCCCTAGCAATTTAACCGGTCCGTCTGTCCAGCTCCCGACGACGCTGTTGGACGGCATGGACCTGCCTCTCCAGGTGCCGAGCTGCAGGCCCACTGACTTTTCCTGGTTGATCATTGCTCCTGTCACCGCTTCGTATTCTCTTAGTGCAGTGCCGATCGCCTCGATGTGTTGGCGTTTGACACCACTACGGTGACATCGTCGGCATATGCTGACACGGATCGTCTGCATCCTAGTTCGCGCGGGATCCCCCTCAACGTCTCCAGTTTGTGCCTGTAATGGCTCGAGAGTCAATACGTACATCAGGGACGAGAGGGGACATCCTTGGCGGACCGAGCGCATGATGTTGAACGGTTCCGAAAAGTGACCGTTCACTCTTACTGCAGAGCAGATGTTGCTGTGCATGGCAGCGATCCAGTCTCTGAAGACGGGTCCAAAGCCAGCCGCCCTCAGGACTGCTTCTAGGTAACGATGGTCGACCCTATCGAAGGCTTTCTACTGATCTAATTTGATCAAAGACCCACCCGTGCCAGGTTCCCTAGTTACCCTCTCTACGATGTATCGCAAGAGGTGGAGGTTGTCGTGGATGGATCTGTCGGGAATGGCGCATGTCTCTCCCACCAGACCACCAACGAAAAGCGCCAACCTCTTTGCTAGCACCTTGGCCAAAATCTTGAACTCTGTGTTTAGCAGAGTTATGGGCCTAAAATTATCTATGTTATCCCCCTTGTTCGGATCCTTTCTCAGCAGCGCCACCGCTCCTCGGCTCACAGAGCTGTGAATTCTCCCGTTCTGTTGCCAGTTGCAGTACACGTCCGCCAAGAGGCTTCCGAACAAGTTTGGCAGTTGTACGTAAAGTTCATAGGGCAGACCATCCAAACCAGGCGATTTACCCGTTGTGCAACTAGTCATTGCATCCCGTACTTCAGCGGTTGTTATCGGCTTTTCGCAACACTCCGCCTCAGTGGCCGAAAGCCGCGGCAGTCCGTCGAGGTAGACACTAAAGTCCATCCCTCGATCCGGCCCACCACTGCCCCCGAACAGTTGAGCGAAGTGTCGCTGAAAAGCTTCACACATTTGCCCGGGATCGAGTAGCATGCGCCCGTCGTGGTCCACCAAAGACCGGATCGTGGCTTTGTTGCCACGACCCGCCTCCGCCACACGGGCCCATTGAACGGCTTTCGTCCACTCGTGTCTGAGACCACGCACCCTAGCTCTGACAACGCAGCCTTCGTGCTTTGCATTGAAGAATTGGTCAAGGGCCAATTTCGCCGCAAGTACGTCGGTGAACAATTGCAAGGGCTATTATCCACTGTGGAGCAGTTCAGTGATGACATTAAAATGGAGTTTGGACTAGATAAATGCGCCAAAGCAACGTTCACCAGGGGAAAGCTGCTGAAGAGTTCAGACATTAATCTTGATCGGGGGAACGTGATAAGAGAACTTGATCAAGAAAAACTCACAAATATCTAGGTGTTTGTGAAGGAGACGGAATCAAGCACTCGATAATGAGGGAAAGGGTAAGGAAGGAATGTTACCGCAGAGTAAGAGCAATCTTAAGAACGGAATTGAATGCAAGGAATAGGATCGATGCCATAAGCACGCTTGCCATACCAGTAGTAACCTACAGTTACAATGTCATCAACTGGTCACGCACAGAGATCCGTAGGCTCGATACAAAAATTCGAAAATTCTTAACCATGCACAGAATGCATCACCCTAAGGCAGATATAGATAGAATATATCTCCCTAGGAAAGAAGGAGGACGTGGGTTAATCCAGTTAGACATTGCGTTGAAAACTGCAACAATTGGATTATCTACATATCTAAGGGAATCACATGATTGGATGATCAAACTCGTTTTGAAACACGAAAGTATCAAAAGATCATATTCCATTACAAAAGATGCACAACGATACAGTAATGGACTACAAATTTCAGAAGTCCCATTTACTGCTGAAATGGAAAACACAGAAAAAGCAAAGCAGGTAAAAGTAACTGCAAAGAAAGAACTGCTACAGAAACTGGCTAAGAAATGGCAAGAAAAGCCTCTGTATGGAAAATACCCAGAGCGAGCTAACAATCCTGATGTTAACAAAACTTTAACCCATCTGTGGTTGGCATCCTCTGGACTGAAATCGGAGATTGAAGGACTGATTATATCAGCACAAGATCAGTGTCTGCCAACAAAAAATTACCAAGCCAACATAATAAAAAATGGGTGCAGCCCATTATGCCGTGTATGCAAAAAACAACCAGAGAACATTGACCATATAATTTAAATGTGCAGTCCTATAGCTCCAACCGAATACCTAAACAGGCATGACAGAGCTGCACAAAACATACATTGGATAATGTGTAAGCATTTTGACCTGCCCCATCAAAAGAATTGGTGGGAGCATCAACCACCTCCCATACTTGAAAAAGATCACATCTCAATCTTGTGGAACTTTAGCATCCAAGCAGACCGAAAAATAGATGCAAATAGACCTGATATAATATTGAAGGACTTTCAAAAGAGGGTATGCCTGCTAATTGATTTGTCTGTTCCAATAGACAAGAATGTATCTATAACATCATTTGAAAAATTGAGCAAGTATAAGGAGCTGGAGATAGAAATTGGAAAAATGTGGACATTGATAACTAAAACAATGCCAGTGGTTGTAGGCGCTCTGGGAATGATACCTAAGGGGTCTAATGATTACATATCGCAAATCCCAGGAAACCCGCGTATAGGAGAAATACAAAAGATAGTACTAATGGGAACTGCCCATATACTAAGGAAGATTCTGTCAATATAAGTACATCACAAGTCTAAACACTAAAGATGCATGTGTGAATATGTATGTTCTTTCTTGAACATGGCGGACCTTGTTGTCTCTTGAGGTCACTGGTTGTGACTTGGTGATAACTCGTATGAACAAATAATAATAATAATAATAATAATAATAATAATAATAATAATAATAATAATAATAATAAGAGAAGTACATAATAATAATAATAAAGGGAAGAAGTCGCACGAGGTGGCGGAGGTCATGAAATCGCTCCCGTAAGTTTTGAATTTTTAACATATTTAAATCATTTGTGAAATAACAACTCTTAGTACAAATGCTACGTTGAGAAGAGGAGACCTCAAAAAGGCTACAGAAGGAATGCTAATGGCTGCGCAGAAGCAGGCCCTCAAAACGAAGTGGTTGAAGCACCATATCTACAAGGAGGAGGCTAGCCCACTGTGCAGGATCTGTGGAGAGAGAGAGGAGACTGTGGCTCACATTGTGTCCGAGTGTAAACACCTAGCCCAGACCCACTATAAGGGCTGGAGACACGATGTGATGGGCAGGGTGATACACTGGCACCTGTGCAAAGTAAACAATCTACCACATTCTGAGAAATGGTATGAGCATAGGCCAGAGGCGGTGATGGAGAACAGTCAGGTGAAGGTGCTGTGGGATTTTAGGATACAGACGGACAAAAAACTGGAACACAATAGACCTGACCTGGTGGTTGTGGACAAAGAAAAAAGATCGTGCCTGATTGTGGATGTGGCCTGCCCGTTCGACACGAGAGTGCAAGATAAGGAGAGGGAGAAAATTAACCGATACCAGGTCCTAAAGTGGGAGGTGAAAAGGATTTGGAACTGCCATGAAGTCAAAGTGATCCCGATTGTCATAGGCGCACTGGGGACTATCTCCAAAGGTTTCCAGGGATGGTTAAAGAAAATCGGCCCCTTCACGCTTTTTGGAACGCTTCAAAAGGCATGCTTGCTTGGAACAGCAAGAACCCTCCGATACGTCCTGAATATCTGAGGCTGCAGGTAGTGGCTTGATATTCAATCCAACGGACTTTCCAGTTAACCAACATCAATGACTGAGATTCAAGGAATAACAATAACAATAATAATAATAAGGGAAGTACATAATAATAATAATAAAGGGAAGAAGACGCACGAGGTGGCGGAGGTCATGAAATCGCTCCCGTAAGTTTTGAATTTTTAACATATTTAAATCATTTGTGAAATAACAACTCTTAGTTCAAATGCTACGTAAAGCACCCGGCTTGAGCCCCAAAAAATTCGGACCCAAAATATATTGTTATAAGGCTCAAATATTCAAATATTCAACTTTGTATTGTACACTGTATATCCAAAAAAGTAAATGGCTATAAATGGAAGAAGACCCCCCCGCCCCTCTTCTCCTCTGTCTACACTATATAGAACAGCCAAACTCACCAACACAAGAAACTAGATACACCACGCACCCCATCACCTGTGTACACTAAACACAACAGCCAGATAACGGCATTTTCACCACCACCGCTCACTACGGCCATCATTACCACCATTATCCCATCACCGCCGCCACCACCCCTTCACTCCTTCACTGCTACCACCGCTACAGCACCATCACTACAGTAATACGGTCACATCACCGCCACCACTGCCTCGGTATCGACATCACCACCACCACTGTCTCAGTATCGCTACCGCCGCCAGTCTCCCACTTTTCCAGCTGGCTGCTGCCACCACATTATAGAATTCCTACTGCTAAAAAAGAGGAAGGCATCAACATATATAGATATACTCAAAAGAAAAAAGAAAAAAACAAACAACAAAACCAAAGCAGCACAGCAACAACAGCAAAAAACGAGAAAAACAAACAGAGAAAAACAAAAAGAAAAACAAAAAAAAAACCCCAAAACGTAAAGAAAATAAGAATGAAGAGAGAAGCAGGCGGACGGACAGAGAAGAGGGGGGAAAAACTAAAACTTAAAAGACAAAAACTAAGTCAGACATTCGAACATTACATTACGATGAAACTTGTGCTTATTCATTTTTGGGGCCCTTTCTGCCTGTGTGTTTGTTTGTTTATGTGTGTTTGTATAAAGCGTGGTGATAATGCCACACAAGGGCCAAGTGGAATGGCGGATCCACAGATGGCTATGTAACCATACATACGCCAATCCTCGATAAGAGTGTTTAAATATCGAACATAAACAGTTCGAATAACGGTGAAATGGAGACTAGAACGTCATGTGACAGACTCTCACCCAACAGGTGCCCCCTGGCTCAGCAGCAGGAACCTGACTGTCAACCAAATACTGCTGATGTTGGAGGAAGGAGAAGAAGGAAAGGGGCCAGAACCAACTGGACGAAATAATTGAATAGAACTGTTATGCAATTTTACCTGAAAAGTAACCCCAAGGAGAGGGGCTACAGGAGACGGATGCATAACATCTGGAACGAGATTGGTTTATTTAAATTAGATGAACAAAAATTGGCCGGGCAGCCTCGGGTAATAAGAACTAATGGGTGGATAAGCGAGCTGGAACTGGAGGAACTGAGCAGAGAGAATGGCTTGGAGATGGCGGGTGTAGTATGCCAAACAAGCGAGCCAGTGGGAAATGAAGGTGAAGAGGTCCTGAGAACGGAGGAACTACCCGAAGCAGACAATGATCTGAATACTGAGATAAATAATACCTGGAACAGAGATACGGCCACTGAGGAGATGAATGCTGACGGGCTAGGACAAGATTCGGTTGACATCCTAGATTTAGTGGTAGATGAATTGAACAATGATAGTGGGAGACCTATGAACCTAAGATTTGTAGACAGGAAAAAGTTAAAAGAAACAACAGCTAAGGTAAACAAAGTCATCCCATACCTTGAGGCGAGGCGCCTTCACCAGTGCAACAATATCCTCAAAGCAACAGCAAATACGGTGAGGAAACTACTTGGTATAAAAGCGAGAGGAAACAACAGACAAGAAAGAGCAGAGCCGTGGTGGAAGAAGCGACTGAGTGGGCAAATCGGGGAAATGAGAAATGACATAGGAAAGCTTGAGTCACTACTGAATGGGACACTAAAAAACATAGGCACTAAAAATAGACTGGAAATAAAATACAAAACTAGGAGGAAAAAGCTAAATATTATCATAGAGGAACTGAAGCAACGCATTGTAGCAAAGAGTGCAAAAATCAGGCGATACGAGAACAGAGTCAGTCAGTATAAACAGAACCGCATGTTCGACAACAACCAGAAGATGCTGTTTGGACAGCTTGAGGGGAAAGAAAGAGGCAACGACTTGATCCCTGGGGCGGAGCAAACTAAAACATTCTGGAGAGGAATATGGGAGCAGGATGTTAGACATAATGTCCAGGCAGGGTGGATTGAGACAGTACAGAGGGAGATCGGTGAGCAGGCACAACAACAAACTGATTTGAGTATCACAGTTGAAACTCTTAAGGGGCAGGCCAAAAAACTAACCAACTGGAAATCACCAGGCCCAGATGGTGTGCAGGGGTATTGGATTAAACATTTAACATCCCTCCACCCGAAGCTGACGGCCATGTTCAATGACTGCTTGGTGTCGGGTGAGGTGCCAGAGTGGTTGACAAAAGGTACCACAGTTCTGATAATGAAAGACCGAATCAAGGGTAATGAAGTTACCAACTATAGACCTATCACATGTCTGTCCGTAATGTGGAAACTGTTGACGAGCATTGTGTCTGAGGAAATCTACCATCACCTCCACACAAACAACTTGTTACCGGACGAACAGAAAGGATGCCGAAAGAAGTCACGTGGTACAAAGGACCAGTTACTTATTGATAAGATGGTAATGGGAAATTGCAGGAGGAGACACACTGATCTTGCCATGGGATGGATAGACTACAGAAAGGCATTTGACATGGTGCCTCATTCTTGGATCACCAAAAGCCTGGAGATCTTCAGGGTGGCAGATAACATCAGACAGTTGCTAGGCAGGAGTATGGGGTTCTGGGAGACAGAGTTGACATCAACTGGAGTATCCTTGGGAAGCGTGAAGATCAAGAGAGGTATCTTCCAGGGAGATAGCCTGTCCCCTCTGTTGTTTGTCCTTGCCCTGATGTCCTTGACCATTATGCTGCGAAAAGTGAGAGCAGGATACAAGTTGGGAAGGGGAGAGCTTACCATCAATCACCTCCTCTTCATGGACGATCTTAAGCTCTTCGGGAAAAGTGAGAAGGAGTTGGATGTGCTTGTTGACACTGTCCGTATTTTCAGCAGTGATATATGTATGCAGTTTGGTATTGGTAAATGTGGAGTCATTATGATGAGGAGGGGTAGGTTGAGCAGAAGTAACGGGATCCAGATACCAACAGGTGAGATGATAAAGGAAATTGACTCTGAGGAAGGATACAAGTATTTGGGCGTTCTGGAGGCTGATGGCATAAAGAACAAAAAAATGAAGGAATTGTTAAGAACTGAATACATTCGGAGAGTAAGGAGCGTATTGAAGTCACATCTGAACAGCAGAAATGCCATAAGCGCAGTAAATTCACGAGCTGTGTCTATTATTAGGTACAGTGCGGGAATTATGAGATGGAATGTTGCTGAACAAAAAGAAATGGATAGGAAGACTAGGAAGCTATTGACTATCTACAACATGTTCCACAAGAGGAGTGATGTCGATAGACTCTACCTAAGGAGATCTGAGGGTGGAAGAGGTCTTATCAGCATAGAGGACTGTGTTCAGATGGAGAAAAACAACCTATACAAATACGTGACCTATAGCAAGGAGCCATTGCTCAGAACTGTACTGATGGAAGGGACAGTAGGCCAGGGGATGTCCAAGGAGGAAATAACATCAAGGAGGAAGAGCAGCCTTAAGGGAAAATCCCTTCATAGTACCTTCTTTGAGAAAACTGAATTTAGAGATCCACAGACATAGAACTGGTTGAGAAGAGGAGACCTCAAAAAGGCTACAGAAGGAATGCTAATAGCTGCGCAAGAGCAGGCCCTCAAAACGAAGTGGTTGAAGCACCATATTTACAAGGAGGAGGCTAGCCCACTGTGCAGGATCTGTGGAGAGAGAGAGGAGACTGTGGCTCACATTGTGTCCGAGTGTAAACACCTAGCCCAGACCCACTATAAGGGCTGGAGACACGATGTGATGGGCAGGGTGATCCACTGGCACCTGTGCAAAGTAAACAATTTACCACATTCTGAGAAATGGTATGAGCATAGGCCAGAGGCGGTGATGGAGAACGATCAGGTGAAGGTGCTGTGGGATTTTAGGATACAGACGGACAAAAAACTGGAACACAATAGACCTGACCTGGTGGTTGTGGACAAAGAAAAAAGATCGTGTCTGATTGTGGATGTGGCCTGCCCGTTCGACACGAGAGTGCAAGAGAAGGAGAGGGAGAAAATTAACCGATACCAGGACCTAAAGTGGGAGGTGAAAAGGATTTGGAACTGCCATGAAGTCAAAGTGATCCCGATTGTCATAGGCGCACTGGGGACTCTCTCCAAAAGTTTCCAGGGATGGTTAAAGAAAATCGGCCCCTTCACGCTTTTTGGAACGCTTCAAAAGGCATACTTGCTTGGAACAGCAAGAACCCTCCGATACGTCCTGAATATCTGAGGCTGCAGGTAGTGGCTTGATATTCAATCCAACGGACTTTCCAGTTAACCAACATCAATGACTGAGATTCAAGGAATAACAACAATAATAATAATAATAATAATAATAATAATAATAATAATAATAATAATAATAATAATAATAATAATAATAATAATAATAATAATAATAATAATAATAATAATACAGTAGTTAATGTGAATTACAAGAACAAGAGTTTAAATACGAATAATAGTAGAACACCTAGAAATAATAACAATGATAATACGAATAGTTTAGGTTATAGAAATAACATGGAATTGAACTGTAACTGTAAAAGGCAATCTGAATGCCCTTTACAAAATAATTGTCTTGATAAGAATTTAGTATATAAATGTACCATTAAGAAAAATAATAATAATACTTATAACTACATAGGTGCCACTTCATCGGACTTTAAGTTTCGCTTTTCCAATCATAAACATTCTTTCTCAAATCCAGATAAAAAAAATGTTCTACCTCATTATCACAATTAATATGGTCTTTAATAGAGAAAAATATTAAATACTCAATTTCTTGGAGTAAACTTTGGGTTTCTGATTCCTATCGGAACGCTTCCATTTGTGCAATCTGTGCAATTTAGAAACTCTATTAATAATTATCAATTATGATAATTTAATTAATAAAAAGAACGAATTATTTGGAACTTGCCTCCATAAATCTGGAAAGACATTTCAAGCATCATACAAATTTAGAAAAAAATACTGACTAAGAATGAACAAAATATTGACTATTATTAATAATTCTACAAATATTATTATTATTATTATTGTTCTTTGAGTTTCAGTCATTGATTTTAGTTAACTGGAAAGTTTTATGAAATTAATATCAAGCACTACCTGCAGCCTCAGATATTCAGGACGTATCGGAGGGTTCTTGCTGTTCCAGCAAGCATGCCTATTGAAGCGTTCCAAAAAGCGTGGCGGGCCAATTTTCTTTAACCATCCCTGGAAACCTTTTGAGATAGTACCTAGTGCGCCCATTACAATCGGGACGACTTTGACTTCATGGCAGTTCCAAATCCTTTTTACCTCCCACTTTAAGTACTGGTATCGGCTAAATTTCTTCCTCTCCTTCTCTTGCACTCTCGTGTCGAATGGGCAGACAACATCCACAATCTCATGATGGGATTCAATATCGCAATTTAGGTTTTAGAATGATCATCATATAAGTAGAATCTTAAAAAATTGCGGTTTGAAATATCTTCTCGCTTTCAAAGCACTTGTTAATATAAATGATCACAAATGTTGTACGTATTACCATCCTTTGTTTACATTCTTCGTATATCATTTTCTTTCTATCCAAAGGGATTAATAATGTATATTTAACATGATTTATACTGTTTAATATTAATCCATGAAGGGAAACTTCATATATTATGATATAGTTACAGAATTAAAATCGAAATAATAATACTTCCAAGAGTAAATATAACTACTTATTAACAACTATTATGACAACTATTAAATTGAACTGTTCATAATATAAAAAACAATAATTCAGATACTAATTCTAAACATTATATAAAATGCATATACTGATAGTGATATGCGAATAAGTTGTGGTAAATATCCTTATACATATTTAATATGTTTGTAAACTTGTTTTATAGGTAAAAATGTTTTTGATTTTTGAATTTTGTAACAAAATATTGAATATATTTATTAATTGAACTATGCGTCAGATTATTATAGAAAATAGTTTTATATTGTTTAATTTTGATATAATATATTAGTATAATTAGCTCAAACATAACCTAATACAAAATATATTAAACATTTCACGGTATTTAATTGGTCGCTTCTATTTGAATTAATATTTGAAAACAGCGGTCACGCATCATTCCCTTTCTTCTTTCTTTCTTTCTTTCTTTCTTTCTTTCTTTCTTTCTTTTCTTCTTCTCTTTTTGAAGTTACGTCTTCCCCTTCTCTCTTCTATCTCTCTCTCTCACTTTCTTCTTTCTTCTCTTCTTTTTCTCTCTTCTTCTTTCTTCTCTTCTATCTATCTCTCTCTCTTTCTTTTCTTCCCTAACACGGATATTTACGCATTTAAATATTTAAATATTTATGTACGTATGTGTTTATTTAGTTCTTCTTATATTTTGTCATACTCACCCCCTCCTTATACTTATATCTCGCTCCACATCCTCTGCTTCATCATATTTAAGTTTATCATGTTATTATTTGTGGTATATAAATATTGAGATTTGTTGTAATAAATCACTGACAATAATGGAATTGAAACATCAAGACAGTTGAGGTATGTCATACATCAATTCAAATATTTTATCTGATGAGGACGTACTGAAAAAACAGCACAGTACCTCCGAAATATATATAATAAAACATATATTTTGATTATGTGAACGTCTTCATTTATTAATATTTTGAATAATATATATATTATTCAAAATAATATATATATATATATACACTAATGTAGGGGGATGCGTTTCTCTCCCTCTCTTTCTATGTTACTCTCTCTATATATATATATGTGTGTGTGTGTGTATACGTATATGTGTTTGTGTGTATAAATATATATGTATATGTATATATGTATAAAGAGGGAAAGAAAGAGAGAGGGTGTGGGGCCGTATATATTGTCAGCCGTGCGGGCAAAACACTTACAAAAAAATCATTAGTTAGATAATCCAACATTTTGAGTATTCGATGAGACAAACCGATACTAACCCGAAACTAATTCCTAATCTTGAACAAAATGGGAAATCGGCCATTAAATCTGCTTCTTTTACTACGATAATATAACAGGTAGAGGAACATCAACAACATCAAATACGACAAATCGAATCCCATTAATAATAACCACAGCTGAAACAACAGCCTGTACATTACATTTAACTTTACAATTGAGGATTTGATTCTCCTTGTGACTAATCACAACTTTCTGCATACTTACGTCTTCTTAATTTCGGCAAGCATAAAACGCCAACTGATTGTATATATCCACGATTATCATCATCATTGTCTCCTATTCTAGTTTCTACAAAAGCTTCTAGTAGCGAAGAAAATGTCTATCATCATTGCAACCACAACACACAGTCGTAGTATATCATCACCCTGTGATTTTGCCTTAGCACATACATCTCTCATCAATGTTACCAATAAATAAATAAGTAAAAAGCAAAGCTCCTAAATCAGCCTATATAGGCTGCTACGCTAGCCTCAGTATGAAACTGCACAAAAGATATCAGTTTATAAGTCACCATCTATGTACAACAATGACAAGTACTCAATTTATATGATGGATGAGCTGCCGACCACGTACGTCATATCCCTTCCTTCATCCTAACGCATACGCACAACAATAACTCATATTGGGACGCGGAATTGAAAGAACGGAATTTTAACTAAATTCCATGAATTGTATTGACGGTTGGTTTTAACTGTAAAATCTCTCCAGCGATTCTTTCTTGACATATTTTAACCACATACAGATATAGAGTCTGAGATTTGATTTCTCACTTTGGAAAAGTAGAGGCTCTACCTGGAGCGATGTTGTAGCTGGGAGATAAATGCGATGCTCTTATTTCCCAGCTACACACTCTATAGAGTGTGGATTACCCCAATTATTTTTTGCGCTACCTGTAGCTGGGAGATAAGAACATCGCATTTTTTAGCCTTTTGCTCTCAGCTGAAAATTGTAGCGAGTGTGAAGCCTTCCTTGCTGCCGTCGCTGGTCCGGGGATCACCACCGCCAAAACCAACGCCGGTCTAACTATCAGCAGCAACATTAGTGGAAGAACCACCATCAATGATATTAATAAATGGAGACAGTATTTATAAAACCATATTTATTCTATTAAATATAATTCAAGGTACCAACACTTTGGTACGCTCCCATCAGATAAAATACACAGTTTGTTTTATAAATATATCCAGGAAGGAGATATTAACGTTTCAAGTTTTTCCTGGATAGGAATATATATATTTGTTGAATTACCAACAAATTAAATATCCCTTTTGTTTATATATATATATATATATATATATATATATATATATATATATATATATATATATATATATATATATATATATATATATATATGTATATATATATATATATATATATATATATATTAAAATACAAATATTAATAAAATAGATGTTCTTTTGATCAATTACATTTTATTATACATATTTAAGATGTACAACAGTACGTCCTCATCAGACAAAATATAATGATACATGACATACCCTGATATGTTAAATGGTTAAGATTTAATCAATGTAGAATTATTACTGTAGAGTGCTTCCAATCTACTGTAAAACTCATTCTTTGATGTACCCATTGAATCTTGTTTAACTCTTTAATTTATATATATAAATATATGTAAAATTTCTATTTAACTTGTTGGGATACAACAAGCAAATATTTTTATAACTGATATAAAGCACTCAACAAATAATTGGAGTAAAAATACGATATTAACAAATGGAAACTATATTTATAAAACCATATTTATTTCATTATACATATTTCAAGGACACCAAGGTAAATTATGGGGTGCTTTCATCAGATAAAATATAATATAGAGCAGTTATATAAATAAACACTATCCGGGAGCTTCCAACAGTAATGGTTGCATTCTTTAAGGGTATGTCAATATTTATTTATAAAACTGCTCTATATTATATTTAAATCTGATGAAAGCACACCATAATTTAACTTGGTGTCCTTGAAATATGTATAATGAAATAAATATGGTTTTATAAATATAGTTTCCATTTGTTAATATCGTATTATATATATATATATATATATATATATATATATATATATATTAAAGAGTTAAACAATATTAAATGAGTACATCAAATAATGAGTTTTACAGTAGGTTGGAAGCACTCTACAGTAAAAAATTCTACCTTCATTAAATCTTAACCATTTAACATATCAGGGTATGTGATGTAACATTATATTTTGTCTGATGAGAACGTACTGTTGTACCTCTTAAATATGTATAATAAAATGTAATTGATCAAAAGAACATCTATTTTATTAATATTTGTATTTTAATATATATATATATATATATATATATATATATATATATATATATATATATATATATATATAAGCAAAAGGGATATTTAATTTGTTGGTAATTCAACAAATATATATATTCCTACCCAGGAAAAAACTTGAACCGTTAATATCTCCTTCCTGAATATATTTATGAAACAAACTGTGCATTTTATCTGATGGGAGCGTACCAAAGTGTTGGTACCCTTGAATTATATATAATAGAATAAATATGGTTTTATCAATACACTTTCCATGTTTTATAAATACAGGTTCAATGTTCAGGACCCAGACGTATGCATGTATGTATATTTATATATATATATATATATATATATATACATACATACATGCATACGTCTGGGTCCTGAACATTTTGCTATTACCCAATCTACTACCCAAAGTATCGAATACTCTGGTGCGTTATGGTCCACCTGGTTCCTAACCACAGTTCCTTTGTTATATATATATATGCTTGAGCTCTGCCGTCGGAGCCTTGAACCTTTTCCTATATATATATATATATATATATATATATATATATATATATATATAGTAATAATAATACATTTGAATAATAAAATCCAAAGAGCGCTCAATAAGTATAAATATATGTTAAATATATAAGAACTCAAGAGCAAATATTTATTATAATAACAGATTAAATTTTAAGAAAAGAATCGCTGCTTTCACCCTTAACGGGATCTTCTGAAACTAAAAAAGTCAATCTGTGAACGCAGAAGTAACTATTTCGAAAAACGTTGCAACCGAGGGAAACGGGAAGACGATACTTTGGTTCGTGCAGACGTTCCCTGGCATTGAACGAAAAAAGAAGATAATACGTCATTATTTTGAACGATGAGGCCAATTACACGCAAAGACAAAACCACGTTTATGGTATAACTGAAGTCGTAGACTAAAATTCTATTTAGGAAACCGAATGATTCTCGGCTTCAAAGTTAAAAGAAATGTAAATAAATTACAGATATTATTGAAATGAACAATAATTAAATATATACGTGCAGGCATCAATATACGTACATACATATGCATACGCGGAAACACACGCACGTACACAAAAACACGCGCACACATAAAAAAACCCGCACAAGCAACACGTGTACCCGCACACATACGAACGTATACACCAAATACACATAAAAAATATGTAAAAAGAAATATATATATATATATGTGTGTGTGTGTGCGTGTATACATATAATTATATAAACGTTTATAAATATACACACATACATACGTATATAACGCGCGCACACACATACCTACAGGTAAGTACATATATGTTCGCTAAACTTACGGCAACCGAAATACAACGTACACTTGTACACAACCTACATACGTGCAAACCCGCATACGCACACAAACGCAAAAAGACGTATACACATAACCATATACACATGTACCAGTATATATAATATAATATATACGCCTATAACAAATACAAGCAAATATACGTACGAGAAAGTATACGTACATTCACAAAACATACAAGGTAAATATACTTACCTATACACGTAAGTAATTGTATAAACATAAAATATACTTAGCTACCACATCAAGACGTAAATTATCCGCGTATTGTTCGTACTATCCGTTAGGGTATAATTCAGGGAAGTTTTGTGCAATTTATGTTTACAAGCCGAAATTGCCTCAGATTTTTTGTTTAAGCTGTGGTCGTTGGCGTAGAGTATTTTCAGGGCTTCAGCGGCGCAGACGTCGCATGGTCTTTTATTTCCGTTATAGGATCTAGCCCTAGCTAGGATCTCCCAGTATGGATGTGGTTGTCTTTTGACTCCAGACATAAGCTGAAAATGACGTCATATTCCTCATTAAAGGCTTAAGAAAAGAATGGGTATGCATGTAAAGACGCTGCTTGAATCTATTGGCGGTTAACCTTTTGTAGGCACTACGGGACGTGGGGGTTACAAGCTAACATTTGGAGACAATGTTACTGGAGAGGCATTTCCCGGATAGGGGGCAGTCAACCCGATTCCTAAAATTACAGTTAGTACTAGCTACAGGGTTGCACGTGTTCCAACGGCTAGGTAATTTAGCTAAATTTGAAGCAGTGATGTTATTTGCAAAGTTAGGGGTCGTAGATTAAGCTATTTTAATGGTATATCTATTAAAAATGTTATTATATTTATGTGCTGGGGGAAAATGCTTCTTAATAATGGAGGGAAAGATCTTAGCTAATGGTGTGGCCTCCACCATATTATATGGTGGGTTATACCATATAATTCGTCGGGATCTATATTTTCCTAGGTCTATGCTCATACTCGGTATATGCTACCTTATCGACAAATCCACTCCGAGCAAGAGATTCATTGTAATATGTGGAATGGTTGGTGAACATATGCTCGTTTGTAGATAAACGGGAAAGCCTAAAGAAACGTTTCTTACCATGTTCTTGCTTATGCTGGCAGGATATTTAGAATGCTTACTTATGTAATTAAGCGTACCATTCGGCTTTCTATACGGGTAGTGCAAGCCGTTCGACAAATTGAGAGTAACGTCGAGGTAATTGTTCTCATGGGTACACATAATGACGTATTATCTTCGGTTTTTTTCCGATCATGGCCAGGGAACGTCTCCACAAATCAAAGTATCGTTTTTCTGTTTTCCTTCCGTTGCAACATTTTTCGAAATATTTACTTCTGCGTTCACAGATTGATTTTTTTAGTTTCAGAAGATCCCATTAAGGGTGAAAGCAGCGATTCTTTGCTTAAACTTTAATCTGTTATCTCAATATAAATATATATATATATATATATATATATATATATATATGTGTGTGCGTGTGTGTGTGTGTGTGTGTGTGTGTGTATGTGTGTGTGTGTGTGGGGGGGGTGTATGTGTGTGTGTGTATTCCTTCGTACATATTCCTTTATTTTATTGAAATAGTCAATAAAGATTGTCAAATATGATAAAGTCGAGCTCTCTGAACATACATGCATGATACAGAACATGGATTGATGAAAGAATCACATGGATTTCGGAATGTTTCTTCGAGCTTCACCTACAGGTGATATGGAACACTTTTGCGATTTTCTCAAAGATAATATTTATACTTTTGAATGTAATATAAATATGCTCTTAAATATATTTTAGTAAATCTTTACACTGTTGTAAGGTTTTGGCTGCCATGTCTCGCTGTCGATAAAACTATTCGCGTCGATAAAACCATTCACCAGTCCCTGTTCTGTATCTTGTGTGTAAGTTAAGATAGCTGAATTCTATCCTTCGCTGACGAACCTTGATTGACTTTCGAAATACACTATATATTGGTGAAACATATTTCAAGTACAATAAAGGAATATGTACAAGGTAATATACATTCTTTTTGCCAGGTGTCGATATTTGAAAATCTTTGTAGAATTTTAATGTTATCTCCTGTTAAAGGTCGATGTGTTATTTCATATATAATTATTTCTACTTTAGGCACAAGGCCAGCAATTACCCAGTGCATTTCTGGTACTTTATTTTATCGACCCCGTAAGGACGAAAGGCAAAGTCAACCTCGGCGGGATTTGAACTCAGATCGTAAAGGGACGTGCTATGCTGGAAAGCATGGCGTCTGACCCTCTACCGATACTTCCAATCCACGTGCCTAACATTATATAATCAGCATTATATAATAAATGCCCGGGTTAATTCGTTGGAATATTTATTTGAGTTTCTACAGGTGAAATGTGGAATGTTTGTGATTTTCTAAAACATGTCACCTATAATTGTGTATGTAATGTATATATATATATATATATATATATATATATATATATATATATATATATATATATATATATATATATATATATATATATATATATATATATATAAATATACATTACATACATGTGTGTGTGTGTGCATATGTGGGTACATACTCAGGAGGGTGAACAGACGTGTGAGATATCAAACCCAGCATGGCCCCATTGAAGTGTGTCGGACGAAAAATGACTGATGACCGGTGTAGCAGTAAATAGTGACCAGAACGTATGATGACGTAGATAAACAACGCCAATGGCATGGCAAGAGCGGAAGATGTTTATGAAGGTGTTTTTAGACCATAACACCCCAGTGGGAAAATTTGCTTCGTAAGAATTGCATGTGTCCGAAGGAACCTGCAGCCGTAGAATCAGCCAGATCCATACAGTGATCATGTCGCGAGCTACCTGCCGGCGAAACAATTGTAACACGCAATAAACTGAATCCAGATGCATCACTGATTTTTCGTTTTTTTACACTATTCACACTCTGCTCTGTATGAATATTGAGTGCTAATTTTGGCATACCGTCTATGGAAGCACCATAGCTACCATTATACACGCGTATATATATATATATATATATATATATATATTTTTATACTTTGGGAGGGTCATGTTGCCAATAAGAAACACACGCAGCAGAAGAATTCACTCTAATTTATTATAAATTAAATTATAAATTTAAATTTTTTAATAAATTTCCGGTTGGTTGGTTTGTGTCCACAACCCGACGATTGTTCATATATTGTCAAAGTTCTTTCGTCACACATTATGTGACCTCATCAGTGACTAGGGATTAGTTTCTTTGTTTTGTGCCTCTCCTTTGTTCTGTCCTACGCCATCTTGGTTTTGTGTGTGTTGTGTGCTTAGTTTGCGCATGTGTTACATCCGTGTGTATGTGTGTGTTTTTATTTGTTTATTTATTTGTTTATTTACATTTACTAGTTAGTTGTTTGTTCTCTGTGTGTGTGTTTCCATTTTGTCCCTAATTATAAGTTGTGATGTTGCTATTCCATTCATGTTTTCTATTTAATTTTGGTTGAAGTTCATTTATGTTTATTGCCTCTGTGATTTTTCTAAACATTGCGTCTTTTCTGTGTGTAGATTTTATTTTTATTTCTATGTTCTCTAATTTTCCCTTATGTTCTATTTTAGCATGTTGGTGGAGTACTGATGAGTCTTTTCTATCTTGAAGCACTCGCCAGTATTCATTTAATTGTTCTTCTATACTACGAGCTGTCTCACCTATGTACATTATATTCTTATCTTTACATTGTCCCTCAGTACATCTTATGCAATATACTATGTTTCTAGTTTTGCAGTTAATATGGGGGCTTACTTTACAGATTATGCATTTCTTATCTATAAAGGGAGGTCTTTGGAAAGGGTATGTATTACTAATAAGTGTTTTTATGGAGGTACCTGTTCTTTCCACTATCTTAATATTTAGTTTAATTTTATCTAGGGCCCTTTTATGTGCAATTTATTTGACCTCTAGAGGTTGTATTGATGAACATTACACTCTGGTATTTATTGATATCATACCATGAATAGGTTGGCTATGTCACCTGCAATGCTAACACCAATGTCTGCTCCCTCCTCTTGGGCATATGTTTTTTCCATTAAATTTGAACATATGTTTCTTAAGGGTTAGTTTTATACTGGCCCCTACCGCATGTGCAATCATTTTCTTTAGTTCATCATGGTTTTCGCGTGTCCGTATGGCTCTGGTCCACCCGTTCCATCTTTCTGTTAATAAATAGTCTTGTTTTTATTTATTCTTTGTTGTTGAGTGAAGGAATCAGGGTACTTGTAAAGAAGGAAGATTTTAAAGTTGAAGGGTCATTCCTGCATAATTGCAATGTGACTACTTAAGGAGATTTTTCGTGTGCTTGCGTCTCGGATTTGTTGGCGATGGAATGTCATTTTGCGTAATATATATATATATATATATATATATATATATATATATATATATATATATATATATATATATATATATATATATATATACATATATATATATATATATATATTTAAAATTGAGGTTCGGCATAACAGTATACATATATGTATGTGAACTACGTATATCTAAACATATACGGTGTGCTTAATAAATAAACATTTTCAAAGCCCAACTATGAATATTGAAAGGCTGACGGTCACCACCGTCTAGTGGATAAAAGCAGATGTAGTTAGTGAGGGACACTGTTTATGCGCATTTCGAGCTAATGGCTATCAACAGGACAGTGTTACTCACTGCTGGAACTTGAAAATTGTAGCCAGTAGCTTGAATTGCTTGTAGACAGTTTACCATTGCTACTTTTGCTGGATCCCGCTAGACGGTGCTTTGTGTCTGCCTTTCAATATTCATAGCTGGGTTTTCAAATATTTGTTCACCCGACGTTTATTTATTAAACATACCGTATATTTTCAAATATATGAAATTCACACACATATATATATATATAAATATACAGAGAGACAGATTGATATGGTAAATACACATCTGCTCAGGGTCATGCTGTGCTACGTCTTCGAAATTATGAGCCGATGTTTCATAGGACAGACTAATCATTCAGGAAGTCTTATTCCGTCAGAGTTTTGCAGTGTTTTATTTATCTGAAGACGATCGTCAAATTCACTTACATGTATTTGTCTGGCTATCTCTCTTTCTTTTTCTCCTTTGTGAACTGAGCTGACTCTCTTGCGAGTTTGAATGAGAAATTTTGGCATCGTGAGTATACAGTAATGCAGATAATATTTTATTTTTGTCTTATGGTATTTAAAAAATAATAATCTCGTGTTATGGAATGAAGAATCGTCTCGGGTTTGTTTACTTAATCCGCTACACATAGAAATGTATGTGGAGATAACATGGGTATGTTGCATGCGATATTGAAAACAATGTTGATATGATAATGATGGAGATATGGAGATTGAGAAAGAGATAGTGAATTTAAAAAATAATATTAGAGGATTAGTTCTGAAATTTACCACTAATCATTATTTATTTTCTCTCTCTCAGTGTTTTGTATTTTGTTTCCCAAAAATTCTTTATATTTAATTACCTGTTCGTTATTCTAACGCTAATATCTCGGCATTATCTCTTGGAGATGTTTACCGTATGTTATTCTCCTATTTAGTATGCTTCCAGCGATATTTTTACCATTGTTTTATTACTTTAAATATTATTTCTGTATTTGCTGTTGTTATCATTCTTTATACCATTGAGGCTGATGGTGGTACGCTGCTGTTATTTAATCTTTATTTTTATTATTTATATATGTAGTGCATTAATTTTTGAAAATGTATAGAAAATAGTGAAATTAGCTGATATTATTGCGAATTCATCAGAGACTTAGATAACATTCAATTTCATTTATTAATTTCTTGTGCTTATTTCTGTTGCGTAGATATATGTGTCGGTGCGTGTTGTTCTGTGTTTAAGTAACGGTTTATGTGCATATACTAACATGAATTTTTGTAGATATTAACAAACATAATGATTTTTGTAGTGTTTGCAAGAATTATTATTTGGCGCAGAATGCGCGTGTGTTTTCAATTCAGAGCAATGCTAAATGACTTCCTAAATTATATTCAGTTCCCCCTCTGTGTTCCCGCTTGAAATATATGTCTTCTCCAACGGAAATCCACATCGCTTCATGTTTCCCCCTCATAACATTAAGAAATGCATGCAGGCGTAAACTTCATCTTAAAATGATAATAAATAAAAATACAACTTTCATTGTATGACATTTTTCAAAAATAAAACATTCATTCAGTGGTGGACTGACAAAAAGGCATAGTGCTTTTACGATATTATTTCTGATACTAATATATTAACATATCGAATATTTAGTATCGATGCCCAATCATATTTTCTATTTTCCAATTAAGGAATTAACTATACAAATTTGTGTGACATTTGTGTGACAATTAACTATTCAAATATTGCAACATAATGGCGATTACCAAATAATACCTATTTCTTTCAATTACGTCTCTGATGACGTTCTGAAATTACAGGGCCCAGCGACTAACGTTTCTCCCGTCCATTGCAATATGTAGATAGTACTGTACTTTTAATCTTATAGTGCATTGAACAATCCGTATTACACGAACAATTAATATTTTACGTAATTTGCCTTACACACTCCGGTGTATGTGAATCTTAATTTCTAAAATTGGAATTCATCTGTAAACTACATATTAATATTATTTAGTGTAAGGAAAAGTGATGCTCTGTAAATGGACATTGCATAGATATTTTATAGTGCACAAAGTTCTGCTATGACATTGCCATGATCACTTTTTTTACGGCTATATTTCCCGTGTCAGTAGGCTGATACACTCGGTTATATGGAAAAACCCATATAAAATACTGCATTATACATCCATATACATACATGTCCATATGCACATGTGTGAGTGTACGAATGTCTGCTGAAAAATTAACAGGCAGACCAAGATACATTTAAGGAATGATCAAATTATGTTTACTTGTCAACATTAAATTGTTTGCTTGAAACACTTTATATGATATGCAATGAGGAAAGATATAGAAGGCTAAACAATGCAACGTAGAATGTAAGATGAGGTAAGTAAAATGTTAACTAGTAATCTTTGTTTTTTCTGTTGTTGCTGTTCTTTCTTCTGTCCTAATATTTGAGGATCTGAAATTCCCATCTTCTGAGTTTAAGGAACTATCAGAGAATAATGCTCCCGTTTATTCTCTTTGGGATTAAATTTGTCGTTTTCAATCGTTTTTTTACGGTTATTTCACTATTCACGAGAATGACGTCAATTGCCAAGTAGTACTTCATGAAATGAATTTTGTTTTTTGCATGAGATGTTGTTTAGTTTGTGTGCGTGTGAGTGTGTCTTTTAATGTTAAGTATTGTGTGTGAGTTGAGTCCACGTATGAGCAAGGCTTCCTTAACTATTACATTCCCCACATATCAATCTCTAGCTTCAATATTGGGAGAAATATGTTTGTTGGTGTTTCTACATTTGTCATTGTACTTTGTGAATGAGGATGCATATTTTTTTATGTGTCCTTTAATGCGAATGTGGAGTGCTTAAGTAACGCTACCAATGTGGAACTACTTACATTTGCTGCATTCCATCGGTATACCACATGTCCGCTGCCACATAACCGATCCACGGATAGTGGTGCAGTTAGTCATCAAGCATTGGTTGTTGTTGTCTCTGGATTGATTTTAAGATAGGGGTCCACGCATTGAAGGGCGGAAGTGTGCTAATTATATCTGCAGTTCATCTGTGCAGATGGTCCTGCGGAGTCTGTGGTTATGCTTTACACTCCCTGGATATATATATATATATATTTTATATATATATATATATATATATATATATATATATATATATATATATATATATATATTGGTAAACGGAATAGAAAATTCTGACAAATTGTTCACAGTTGAAAAATGGTTTAATTAGGAATAAAAGAGTATTAGTGATTGTATGGGTTAGTATTCAGTTGTGGTTTTAAGTTTTAAAAACTTAAGTTTTAAAAACTTAAAACCACAACTGAATACTAACCCATACAATCACTAATACTCTTTTATTCCTAATTAAACCATTTTTCAACTGTGAACAATTTGTCAGCATTTTCTATTCCGTTTACCAATATATAATAACTTGTGTGTTACACCTCTATTCTTTTAACTATATATATATATATATATATATATATATATATTATATATATATATATATATATATATATATATACGTATATATATATATATATATATATATATATATATATATATATATATATATATATATATATACGTATATATATATATATATATATTATATATATATATATATATATATATATATATATATTTCTTTTCAATGGCTGACAATACCTTACCGGCGCCACTCGAATAAGGTAGTTATTTAACACTAGAAGAGGAAGACCAAGGTTAATGTATGTTGATGCCCTAAGGACAGACACTGGTCTGTTGGAGACGCAGGACATGGCAGCGATAATGAGGGACAGAGACCGCTGGAGAGAACTCGTTCATGGACCTCGAGAATTTTACCCGCCTTATATATATATATATATAAATATATATATATATATATATATATATATATATATATATATATATATATATATATATATATATTTATATATATATATACAACATCCAAACAAACAACACTGACCTAAGAGAAGTATAAATAAATAAATAAATAAATAAATAAATAAATAAATAAATAAATAAATAAATACACAAGCACAATAACAACAAACACATATAAACACACACTAGTAAAGATAGAATGCATTAACCAATACACAGTCACCCAATCCAAACACACATCAAACAAAACACTAACGCAAACGCAAACGCATGCACAAAGAAGACAAAAAAAAGATATAAACATACTAAATAAAGATGCCGTAGAAAATACAATGCAACGGGAGGAAACAATAGCACCACTGAAGAAGTTGCAGATGTGCAACGAAAGAACGTTGATGAACTATATATATATATGTTTGTGTCTATATTGTATCTGTATTTTTGACCATTGGTCAGTCAATGGCAACATTGAGGACCGAATAAATTAAATTAACCGATATAAAATACACAGAAGCGAAAAGCGAAAACCAACCAAACACTGAGTGTATTCTGTTATTAATTCTGGCAATATTACACAAATATGACACTCCCCAAGTATAACAATATATATATGTATATATATGTATAAATATATATATATATATATATATATATATAAATATATATATATATACATATATATATGTATATATGTGTGTATATATAGACATATATATATATATATATATATATATATATATATATATATATATACATATATATATGTATATATGTGTGTATATATATACATATATATATATATATACATATATATATGTATATATGTGTGTATATATATACATATATATATATATATATATATATATATATATATATATATATATATATATATATATATATACATATATATATATATATATATATATATATATATATATATGTGCGTATATATATATACATATATATATGTGTATATATATACATATATATATATATATGTGTATATATATATACATATATATATATGTGTGCATATATATATACATATATATATATATATATACATATATATATATATTTATATATATATATATACATATATATATATATATACATATATATATATATATATACATATATATATATATATATATATATATATATATGTATATATATATATATATATGTATATATATATATATATGTATATATATATATATATATATATATATATATATATATATATATATGTATATATATATATATATATATGTATATATATATGCACACATATATATATATGTATATATATATACACATATATATATATATGTATATATATATACACATATATATATATATGTATATATATATATACGCACATATATATATATATATATATATATATATATGTATATATATATATATATACATATATATATATATATACATATATATATATACATACTACTGTACGTCTGTATACATATATGTTTGTACGTAAACATACTTATATTTAAGTAACAGCCTTACTAAGAGTGAGAAATGATATTTCGTTTCATTTTTTCCGTTAATCGTTTTCGGTACCGCGGCCGATTAACTCACTCGATATGCAAATTAGGATTCTCGGCCGTTAATATGCATAAGGAAAGTATATACTTTCAGCGTTCAATCATCTGGCAGGAAGGTATACGTTGCTGACGGTAGCTAATAAGCTTGAAACTAGTACAGCGTTCCTTTGTCAGGGTTGAACAAATGAGCAACGATGGTTGCTAGACACTGTACGGCTTAATTCGGGATGTTTGTTAACAAACACACCGAGCATTATAATAAATGTTCGGTGAAGCCATACGTACATATATATGTGTGCATGTATGTATATATATATATACTACTGTACGTCTGTATACATATATGTATGTACGTATACATACTTACATTTAAGTAACAGCCGTACTAAGAGTGATAAATGAAATTTCGTTTCATTTTTTCCGTATATATATATATACATATATATATATATATATATATATATATATATATATATATATATATATATATATATATATATATATATATGTGTATATATATATATATATATATATATATATATATATATATATATATATATTCATTAGTTAAGCAAATCAACACAACAGATTTCACAAGGAAGACAATATTAAAAGATTGTCAACATATTTTAGTTTGATGTAAGGAATGTAGAGAATAATAATATTAATATTAATAATAATAATGTCCGTTTACAATTGTTTCGATACTCCATATAATATTTCTGGATCAAATGATTATATATCATTATTGATCTGGTTCAGTTGAAAATAAATAACATAGGTAGAAATAGAGCAGCTCATCGGAACTTCAAAAGGAATATAAATTAAAATAAGGAAAGAATGTTACATAAATGTAATGTTCCATATGTTGGTATTTCATTATAGTGTCCTGGGTAGATCTAGTGTCTGCCATAGTATAGCAGTATTCTTCTGTCGAGGCGGCATTGTGTGAGATCTGCCTATGGGTAACAATATTATTATTATTCTTCTATACATTCCTTACATCAACCTAAAATATGTTGACAAAATTTTCATAATATCTTCCTTGTGAAATATGTGGTCTTGTTTTGCATAACTAATTAATATTTCCAGCTCTGTGCACCTAACCTCTGCATGAACCCAGCCACCTAGCTGCCTTGCACTGCATATTGCACATTGAACACATGCCTTTACGCTTTGGCTTCTAACTAATCCACCAATCTCTCCTCTCCTATCTCGATCTCTCTCTTTAAGATAGGTTACACTTGAACTGTGTATACTTGAGCTCTCGTAGTTGAGCTACTTACTGTTAGAAGTCACCATGTTTAGCAAGCAGGAACTAAGGATGTCACTTATGTCTATACCTATCCCGGACAGGAAGACATACCTCAAACTCCTAATACCGAGTGTCAACTCTTTCATCTGAAGAATACGATGGAAACCTTCCACTTCGACCGTGCGGGTGCTGCTGACGCCGGAAGTACAGCAAACATATATGGATTTACCAACTGCAAGAACCCTCTACACAACATCCTGCTGGACCCTTTTGAGAAAGATCTATTTAACTTCGCCAGGAGCCTTAAATTCAAAAAGCATTATAGACACAAGTATAATTTCCTCATAAAATTAGCAACAACTATACAAACATGTAAAGATAGCCACCTCTTACATGTTATGTCTGACAAAACTAAAAATCTATACACCATGACTCCCGAAACTTACAACTCTTTCCTTCTTAAGGAACATAATAAAAACTATAAAAAAACTATATGTTCCAGTGTGAACTCGCTTAACCGAAAAGCCTAGGCTTTAGTTAAGTACTTGCATCTGGATAGATTTACCCACCCTTATGTACCTACAGCACCAAGGTTCTCTCTCAAGGATCACAAGCCAAACTTTATAGAGAACACATCTATTAGACTTATAATCCCAACCAGATCCGACTTGGGTCGTATCAGTAAGAACATCCTTGATAGGATCATCCCTGGGCTACGAGATGATATCACTTACAAGCAGTGATCCAACACCGGCCAAGTCATTAGATGGTTCTCCGATCTAAGGTCCAAAGAATCTATGAGGTTCATCCAATTTGACATTGACAGCTATTACGCTTCAATAACCACGGAACTGCTCAACAAAGCATTAAGCCTAGCCAGCACCAACTCTGACATAACCAATAATGCGATTGGCATCATACTTATGGCTAGGCAGACCATCATCGAATTCAACGGAGCACTCTGGACTATAAAGAACAGACAACTTTGACATCACGATGGTCTCAAGTGACTCTGCGCAAATCACCGATTTAGTTGGTATTTACCTATTACATAACATCAGAACCGAAATCCAACCCTTGCAAGGCGGAATATATAGGGACGACGTCCTATTTGCAGTCCACAATAGCACTAATCGAGGCATTGACTTGCTCAAAAAACAATTACACAGATTCTTTAAAAATAACGGTCTCTCTATCACCATCGAGCCGAACCATAAAGTAGTAAACTTCCTAGACGTTACCCTGGTTCTTAACAATAACCTATATTACCCTTACCATAAACCAGGTGAAATACTTACATATATTAGCCCACTCTCTAACCACCCACCGGCAATCATCAGAGCAGTAATCAAATCTATCTCATATAGGATCTCCATGCTATCAGCAAATGAGGAGATATTTATAAACCATGCAGCATATTATAATAAGTCTCTTTCTGAATCTGGTTATGAACAGTCCATTTACTACATACCTAAATGCCATAACACAGCAATTCACCACAACCATAATAAAATTAACACTAGAACTAGAAATACCTCAGCATATAGCCAGATTCGCCGGAATTTTAGCAGTAACAGCACTTATACAGGGAACCTTAATGGTGACAGTGACCTGCTTCCCACTCTGAGTAGCAAATTAAAAATCAACCCTAGAATAGGAATGAGCAATGGGATGACAAATAACAAATGCCCAGGTAATAATAACCCTATGAAGGCCCCTACCAAGTCCACTAGAACCCCTAGAAGGAATAGGCCTAGAAATATCACCTGGCTTAACCCCCCATTCTCATCGAATCTAGCGACTAATATCCCTAAACGCTTCTTCTCTATCCTATCTACCCCCCCCCCCAACATAGATATTACAAACTCTTTAATAAAACTAACATGAAAATCTCATTCTCCACAACACCTAACCTAGCTAGCCACATCGCATTCAGTAACCATCATAAACTAAGACAGTATAACTCCCACACCGCGGTACCCCCCCCCCCCATCAAATACACCACGCCAATACACCAATAATGACTCTAGTAGCACACCTCCCCCATCTAATCCTTCTACCACTAACCAACCGCTTAGGTTAAACAACCCTACTCTCACTAACCGCAGAAGTAACTGCAACTGCCGTTACTCTAATGCATGCCCACTAAATGGACACTGCCTGACACTCAACATAGTCTATAGGTGCACGGTTAAAACTGCTTCGCAGACCAGCTCATATATCGGGTCTACCTCTAACCCTTTTAACGTACGCTATAACGCGAACTCTTTTTCCTTCTGAGACCCCAACAACAGATGTTCGACATCTCTAGCTAGGTTCATTAAAAACCTTAAATTAACCAACATTGAACACTCACTAACATGGGATATCTGGGCTAGGGCCCAACCGTTCAATGGATGAAGACAATCTTGTGAAATCTGTCTTACCGAAGCATATTACATAACTCTATCACGACCTCTACCGATTAACGATAGAACGGAGGTAACTATTAGCTATCAACATCGAAGCGCTAATTCCTTCGCCAACAGAATATTTGACCCAACATAGTCATCTAGCCCCACTTTTACTTGTAGCTAATAAGTTAAATAGCTATAACTAACTTAGATAATTATAAGTTACCTCCCTTAGATTGTCTCTCAATTAAAAAAATAAAAAAATTAGCACTTAACTATAAACTACCCACAATTTCTAATCTCTCGAGGTGAAACCACCCTCTAGTTAGTAAGGTAAATATGTCCATTGGCGATCATCTTGTTACCCATAGGCAGATCTCACACAATAGAGCCTCGACAGAAGAATGCTGCTCCACCATGGCAGACAATGGATATACCCAGGACACCATAGTGAAATACCAACATATGGAACATTACATTTATGTAAAATTCTTTCCTTATTTTAATTTATATGTTAATTTATATGTTAATTATGTTAATTATTTTCAACTGAACCAGATCAATAATGATATATAATCATTTGATCCAGAAATATTATATGGATAAGCGAAACAATTGTAAACGGACATTATTATTATTAATATTATTAATATTATTCTATACATTCCTTACATCAAACTAAAATATGTTGACAATATTTTAATAATGTCTTCCTTGTGAAATCTGTGGTCTTGTTTTGCTTAAATAATTAATATTTCCAGCTCTGTGCACCTAACCTCTGCATGAACCCAGCCACCTAGCTGCCTTCCACTGCATATTGCACATTGAACACATGCCTTTACGCTTTGGCTTCTAACTAATCCACCAATCTCTCCTCTCCTATCTCGATCTCTCTCTTTAAGATAGGTTACTCTTGAACTGCGTATACTTGAGCTCTCGTAGTTGAGCTACTTACTGTTAGAAGTCGCCATGTTTAGCAAGCAGGAACTAAGTAACTTGGTTACTCTTGAACTGTATATATATATATGTATATATATATATATATATATATATATATATATATATATATATATATGAAAAAGTATGATCCCGACGGCAGAGCCCTGCCGTTGGGGTCATACGTTTATATATTTCCCATTCTACTACCCTAAGTATTGAGTACTCTGCTGCGTAATGGTCCATCTGGTTCCTTATCACAATTCCTTTGTTATATATATTTTAGTTCTCTCTCTAGTAGTGCGGACAATATTGGCCCTCCGCATCCTAATGACCCACCGGGCCGTATTGGAACCCACTAAAGTGGCGAAACATGCTCCTGGTGAGTGTGTACATGTGTGATTTAGGTGAGGATGGTTTTTCATTTTAATTTATACTCTTAATTTTAATGTTTTACCAATGCCTCTAGTAGCTTATATTCTTCTCACGCTGGTGGTTCGAAATTCCTCTAATGAAAAACACACTCTCCTGTGTCTTTCCCCTCTATATATTGTATTTTAAAGCGCCCAGGAAAACTATTTCCTTTGAGCTCATTTAATTACAGGATCATACGCGAGTCCTTTGCTCCGTTATTTTTACTCTCTCTATATATATTTAATATATATCGTTATATCGTAATTTTTTGGGACGATCATGCTGCCTTGTTTGATGCATGCACTTGTTTGATTTCACTTCAATTTATTATAAACTCCCAGTCGACTAGTTGTTGATTTTCAAAGGTTTTTCGTCACACATTCTATTAACCCCTAATTGACTAATTGTTGTGCCTCTTTTATGTTCTGTCCTACACCATCTTAGTTTTGTGAGCTGTGTACATGATAGATCATGCGTTATATCTGTATGTGTGTTTATGTGTTTTTTTATTTATTTACTTATGTATTTCAATAATTTTATTTGCTATCTATTTATGCGTGTATTTAGTTATCATTAGTTGGTTACTTGTTCTATCTGTGTGTCTGTTTTATTCTATTACTGTAGTTCTTATGTGTCTCTATCTTTATCGTGTCCTTGGTTACTAGTGGTAAGGTTGTTGCTATTCCACTAATGTTATCTGTTTAGTTTTGGTCTGATTTTCGTTTACGTTTGACGCATCTGTTAAATGTAGGAGCATTGATTCTGTTCTGAGATCTAGCATAATGCAGCCTAAAACCGTATAGCTAACAATTTCCTGTCATGGAAAAATGAGATACCGAAACTGAATCGACTTCCCAAAGATCACAAAACAAATAGTCACGGGCAGGCGGTGTGGGAAACATTGCCATAAAGTACAGGCTCTCCTACTTTCTCTCCATGATCATACACCCCATAGATGAAATGTCTCCAGACATATGTGTCAACAGAGACGTCATTTCCAACATAATCAACGAATGCAAGCTATCTTTGGACATGACACTTTGTACAATAGTTAGCATAGATGGGGTCTCCCTATACGCATCCATTGATGTGGAGTTTGCTTTGGAAAATGCGTGAAGATGATCAGCGAGAGTGCAGTAGCGCTCCATGAGATCGGCACATTCGAGCAGGGATTCCTGCTTAGATTTAATCGGGATAAGGTATTGTTAGATACACAAGGCATGAGCAGCCTATCTCTCATAATCACAGCATCAGACACGCCACCTTATATTACCTCCATTGCCAAGAAGATATACACTGAAAGATGGAGCAGATGCGATGGGTACTAGTATAATATTAACCCTTAAGGAACATATATTTAATTCAATGGCAAAACATATGCCATTGACTGGTGACGAAACATATGCATTGCTGGTGACGAAGCTAACCTCATTATGGTATGGTAGGAGATCACATTTTAGGGACCCTTAGATGAGAATTTCTTAACCCTGACTATGTACTCCAGCTAGATAGATGACATAAATATGGTAGTTAACAATTGCCCTCATGAAAACAGTCAGAAATTTCAGAGGATCAGGTGGAAAGCATTTAGCACTTAGTTAACTCTATCTGCTAGAGTATTAAAATACAGTATTAAAATACAGTATTAAAATACAGTATTAAAATACCGTAGATTACTCAACCAATCATCGACTACCTATAGTAGACAAGAAACTCTGTTTAGAAACATTTAGCAAGACACAGCTTATCCTCCATTCGCATTATGCCAAACACATGGCCTCCCAGTACTTGATTAACGGAAACTTAGCCATTTCGAATAACATGAAAATCAACTGACTCATTGCAGATTTAGTAAGAGTGATGAAGAATGAGCGATCCTAAAGGGTTAGAGAGACACAAAACACTTTATCCACCGTATGCAGTTGGATAATAATAGAGATAGTGTCAGGGTGTATAAAGGATTTGGGCCAAATGCATAAATATTGGAGAAAGTGATGCAAATGTGACTTGCTAAATGTAAAGCAGAACATGTTAGAATATGATAGTGAGAACTAAGAAAAAAAGAACAATTCATGGTATGGCAGCAATAAACATTAGAGAGTAAAGTTCCTGATTGCAACCCTCAGATGCGAAATAATTTAAAAATTGAAAAGGGCTCTAGACGAAATAAAATTAAATGTTAAGATCGTAAAACTCCAGGTATAACTAGAAAGGCACAATCAGTAGAACATACAATTTTGAGAATTCCACCTGCATTGAGAAAATATTTATAGTCCGTAGATTAAGTCCATAAATTAACTATCAAATTACGAACGTAGTATATAGCATAAGATGTATTGAGAGACAGTGTAGGAATAGAAACGCGACTTACATAGGAGAGGTGGCCCGTAGCATGGGGGAAATGGTAGAAGAGTACTAGCGAGAAATCCAAGATGGGAAAAATTCACCGATATTTTACTAACATGTCAAAATATAACAGGGTGGCACATTATAGTACATCGAGATAAAAATCAACACCACAGAGAATAGACACAATGCTCCCACATATTACACAAGCAGCAAACATAAACGAACTGCAACTAAAATAAAAAAAAGAAAACATGAGTGGTACAGCAACAACCTTACAACGTGTAACCAAGGACACGATAAAGACATACAGAGACAAACAAGAACTAAACCAATAAAACAAACCATACACAGACAAATATAACAAGAAACCAACTAGTGACAAGTAAATAAGCGTATAAATAGATACACATATATATTAAAATAGATAAATAATAAATAAATAAATACACACACAAACACAGACGCACACACATATTCGGATATTATTCAAGCGAAGCCCAAGAACACAGTCCCCAAAAACATGATGGTTTAGGATAAAACAAAATAACAATAAAGATAGTGACTATAGAGATCACAGAATGTGTGACGAAAGATATTTTACAAGTAGATGACCATCAGACTATTACACTAACCGACTGAGAGTTTATGATAAAGAGAAGGGAACCCTAACAAGTGCGTGTGATTCATTGGCAGCATGACTCTCCCAAATTATAAAAATAAATGTTTCAACAAATCTTTTCAGATTAATCGTGCAAAAGGAATACAAAAACGAGGAGTCAAACCGAAATAACAAAGCAAATGGCAGAGTACATTAAATACATATATTATTTGATTTACACTTGATATAGTAGGAAAAAGTATTAAATGTTGGGACTGTAATCCTTCATAAGAAGATAGAAATTAAAGAAGAAATAGAACGACTGGGGAGGCAAGCACGTACAGTTATATATATATATATTGTACCATGTTTTATTTCCATTTAATTTTTACACACACACACACACACACACACACACACACACACACATATATATATATATATATATATATGCATACATATATATATATATATACAAAATATAAAACAGTCAAATTTTAGTTTAATACATTTAATTTCTACCGGAGAAATATCTGGAATCATCGGAGCATACACAATGTTTAAACAGGTAATTATAATCCTAGTCTTCAGAACATTTATAAAGATAAGTAACTATTGACAGTGTCAGTGACATCATATTGGAAAGCAGGAGTGACAAAAAAGATGTTGTGTTATACAGATATCAAAGTATAAGGAGCAATGGTGATGAGTGAAAATATTGAGCATATTATATATAAAGATATTCTTTAAGGTAATACAGGCGCACAAGATACAAAGCAAAAAGTTGTTACATAAGATAGATAAAAGGTATCATAGCATTGAAAAATGTAATATTAAGGGTATATAATGCAAAAAATTAATAAAGGTATGCATGAAGTAAGAGTTAGAAAATGAATAAATCAAGCATGTTTCATACAGAATGTTAAAGAATGTTAAAAGTGTTAAAAATGGCATGCATTATCGTAAAGAAAAACGTAATGATGAGATTAATAAATGTTGTGTTATGCAGAATGCAAATAATTATTTCTACTTTTCGCACAAGGCCAGCAAATATCCCAGTGCATTACTGGTACTTTATTTTATCGACCTCGTAAGGATGGAATGCAAATAATTTTCTACTTTTGGAACAAGGCCAGCAATAACCCAGTGCATTGCTGGTACTTTATTTGTATCGACCCCGTAAGGATGAAAGGCAAAGTAAACTTCGGCGGGATTTGAACTCAGAATGACAGGGACCGTAACTCTATGCGTCATGCAAATAATTTGTTCTACTCTTTGGCACAAGGCCAGCAATACAAGTAAATAAGGTAGGTAATTGTCATTGAAGAATTTTTATATTAAAGTTCATGTAGAATTGTATATGCTGGGTGTAATGTAAATGTATGATACATTGAATGTTTTAATTCTAGTTGTAATGTATATGAGATATGTACAGTTTAAAAGTATGTGTTAAGTAAAGATTAATTCAACCGTATTTCTGGACATGTTAATATAAGTATAAGAAAGATATTAGACAATGCATTCCCATCTTTAAATTTTCTATTAATGAATAAATCTCTATGCTTTCTGGGTGAGGTCTAGTGAAAATTATTTCACGAAGTCTGACGGTAAAAATGTCGTTAAATTGTTATAACGTAGTATTGAGTACTACTCTTTCATATTTATAATTGTATGTAACTCATATATAAGTGTAAATATTATTATTATTAAATATATATATATATATATATATATATAAGTAAGTATGTTTTGAAACAGTGACCAGGTTTAAAATTAGAAAATAGAATAGCTTTCACCGTATTTTTTACTAAATAAATTTTAGCCTGATAATGGGTTTTAGAACCCTCAGATAAATGGAAAAAAGTTGAGCATTGACTTACATGGGAGTCAAACCCACATCTTTGGTTATCCAGACAACTGTGCTACCATTACACCCACAGTGGTCTGGATAACCAAAGATGTGGGTTCGACTCCCATGTATGTCAATACTCATCTTTTTCCATTTATCTGAGGGTTCTAAACCCCGTTATCAGGCTAACATTTCTTTAGTCAAAAATACAACGTAGACAGAAATAGCAACACAATTGGTACAGTATATGGAGGGATATATTAGGTTAACGCTTGATATAGCACGAAGAGGGTCTTAAAGTTTCGGACGCTAGTCCTTCATCAGAAGAAAGAATGAGAAATACGATTGAGGGGACGGGCGGGATGGAATTGGGAAAACTGTCTTTAGATAAAAAATAACACGTCCATTCATGTTGACATCTCTTGCAAAGCTGTTGGTGCTGGCGTTTTGTGTATAATTTATTTTTTAGAAAAGTGGATGATGAAGCGCGTCTACCTGAAATGGAAAGAAAAACCGTTTTGTAAAAAGAGCTATACTTGAGTACTTGCGTAAGCATGTGTGTGTGTGTGTGTGTGTGTGTGTGTGTGTGTGTGTGTGTGTGTGTGTGTGTGTGTGTGTGTGTGTGTGTGTGTGTGTGTGTTGTGTGTCTTATTATACATCCGTACGAAGGTGAGAAGAAATGTGTGTGTATATGTGAGTAGAAGAGTGTGTGTGCACGTAAGTACGATGCTATGAGAAAAGTATGTCAATATAAGGGTGTGTATCTGTGTATACAAAGCAGTGAAGGGAAAAGTGGAGTGAGCATATAGTCGGCCTGTATTATTTGTAAGAGAAGATGTTAATGATCAAGAGAAAGTGATAGGAATCTAGGGGTATGATAATGGACGGGTATTAGAGAAATTGGGGAGGTGAGTTGAGTCCAAGAGGGGAATAGGAAACAAGGCGGTGTATCAGACATTATTCAGTCTTGGTGCCCGAGGCCTGTGCTCCATGATGTAAAAGGACACCTAGGACTGTAACATGTAGGGAAGTGTGACCAGGAGAACAGAAATGACAGGCGACAGGAGTATCCAAACCGATTATTATGTCCCTCAAATGCTCGGCAAAGCGGTCGACCATACGTCGTCCCGTTTGTCCGATATATAAAATACCTGCAAAGGGAACTCCGGAGGGCATAGACAACGTGGGTGGATGTGGAGGTGAACGAGTGGCGGATACGTAAAGACCCGTTAGGGCTTGTAAGAGTGGTGACGGTGGAAATGAAGGGACAATGATGTAGCGAGAAGGGGAACAAGGATGAGAGCCGGGTGGAGTAATGGGATAGCACGAGAATGGACTGCGAACCAGGAGGTCACGGAGGTTGCGGGTGCGTTTAAAAGCAGTAATGGGTGGGTTTGGAAAAAAGCGAGAAGTGACGGGAACAGAAGAGGGTATGCGGAAGGAACGGAGGATATGTCGCCGAAGTGGTGGGGTGATGGAGTGGTGGGTAAAAGGGAAATGACCGTGGGTGTGGGTAGGGTGGGGTGAGGTGAGAGGGCCATGGTGCGGTCTATTTCACGGCTGCGGGTGAGAGTAGCTTGGATCATGGTGGGGTGGGATATCCATGCTGGATGACGAGGAAGCAATGCGAAGGGAATGGGTTTCGAAATCGTTGTCCTGGCTACAGAGCCAACGAAGACGGAGGAATTGGGAATAGAGCATGGAGTGTTTGGTGTGGGTTGGATGGCAGTAGGTGAAGTCGAGGTAAGATTGGGAGTCTGTTTGTTTAATGAAGATGGAAGTAGAGAGAGTGTGGTGAGAGTAATTAATAGATAGAGAGATATCTAGAAAAGCGACAGAAGAATCGGAGACGGAAGCGATGAAATTGAGAGACAGGATGGAAAGATACGACAAAAGAATGAAAGCAGTCGAGCTGTTCTCGTGATAGAGAGGTGGCGCCGGCACAGTCTTCGATATAACAACCGTATAGCTCAGGAGTCGGTCCCGCGTATTAGGAAAAGATCTGGGCTTTTGGACCCATTCTGATTTCCATCGCTACCCCAGAGACTATATATATATATATATATATATATATATATATATATATATATATATATATATATCCAACACTTCATCAATCGCATGCAGTGCTCTGGCTACAACCCAAGATACAGAATCAGAGTATACAAAGGAGCCAAGGAGAATCATAAGACGCACCAGAGTACTCAATACTTAGGGTAGTAGAATGGGTAATAGGAAAAAGTTTGACCCGACGGCAGAGCTCAAATAGCCGTCGAAACCGCTTTAGCACTGCGTCGGGGTCTAGATTTTTCCTATATACATATATATATATAAAATATTAAAAATAAAGACACTACCGTAAACTCTTGGTAGATTTATCTACATATATATATATATATATATATTTCGTTTCTGAATTTGTTTAGCAAGATTCTTTATCTGAAATCGTGTGTTGAAACCGATATTGTTATACTTTGGGAGGGTCATGTTGCCAATAATCGTGTGTTTCTTATTGGCAACATGACCCTCCCAAAGTATAACAATATATATATATATATATATATATATATATATATATATATATATATATATACATATATACGGACTATATCGTGATGATGCATTGTTTGTGATTAACTCGAGCACCAACAATGTCGTGCATAAGAAGAAGCTTTATAAGTTTTTTAAAAACTATAACCTTTCGATCATGATAGATAGAAACGATAGAGCGGTCAACTTTTTAGATGTGACTTTGGACTTGGTCACTAATAGTTTTAAACCCTTCCATAAGCCTAATGAAATACTTTCTTATGTTAGTCCCAATTCTAACCACCCCAAATCTATGATAAGCTCTATAATTCAGTGTGTATCTAATAGGATTTCCATACTCTCTAAGGACGTAGGAACATTTAATGAACATGCGGAGTACTATAATAATGCCCTAGCTAATTCCGTTTACTCTAGTAAAATACATTAGAATAATAGTAACCTTAGAAAGTCTCCGCTTACTTATAATAATAATAACATAATATCCCATAACATGGCCATGAATGGGAGTAGGAAGCATATTAATCCTAGAAATTACATAGGTGTATCTGAACCCATCCATAAGTTAACCCACCGGACTCGTAATAGGGAATATAATACCTCTAGGAATCAAGTCAGACCCTCTGAGCGCTCACTCATTGCTGATGCTTTTGCTAGATCTAATTCTAATAATGTTGTTTCTACTGATCCTATTATTGGCCCTAATCCTTTTGATAGGATTCCAGACAGCAGCAGATCTACGAGAGGTAGAAACAGAAAGAGACTTAATGGAATTTCGGCTGATTCTAATAATGCGGTTTTAACTAATCCTTGTAGTAACCCTAGTCTTAATAATGGATTATTGGATAATGGTAGAGTCGGAAAGGATAAAAATAGAAGGAGACTAAATACTTATTTTAACTCGCCATATAATCAGGAAGTATTATCTAATATCCCTAGGTCTTTCTTTTCTATCTTAGAGAGAAATTTCCCCCTTCTCATAAATACCATAGTATTTTTAATAAAAATGTTATTAAACTTGCATTCTCTACCACCCCTAATATTAGTTCTCATTTAGCTAGCACTAACAATAGGAAAATTAGGGATGGATACTCCTCTCTACATACTACTAGTCTGAACGGATCTGCAAATGCCTTACCACCAGAGCAGACCTTATCTAATAGTAATCCTACGTGTAATGCATCACTACTTCAGCCAATCAATAGCACCCGGAAGTGTAACTGTAGAGTGAGTGCTAACTGCCCTTTAAACGGTAACTGCCTCTCTAAGAACATCGTGTATGCTTGCGTAGTTATAACTAATTCCTCTAATAGAACTTATATAGGCTCTACATCTAACACTTTTAAGACTAGGTTTAATTCTCATATCTCTAATTTCAAACATGTTAAGTTTAAGAATTCTACTTCTTTAGCACACTATATCTGGGATCTTAAGGGGGCTAATATACCATATAGCCTTAATTGGCGTTTAGTAGCACGCTCTAATAACCTTTCTACACATACTAAATTTTGTAATCTCTGTATCCTCGAGACAGACTCTATAATTTTCTCTAGTGAATCCTTACTTAATAGAAAGGCTGAGATATTCTCTTCTTTCCCACACGCTATTTCTAATTCTTACTTTTATTATAAACCTAAAGGTTCTAGTAGTGTAAATTGTATCCATTAGCTGATATATTCCATTACTTATTTTTTTAGTTTAGGTTCTTTTTGTTTACCACCATTATTATCATCATTATTATCATTGGTTTTTGACAACTTTTTATTCTAGCTCTCATAATCTTTTGACTACTATACCATATCTATCTTCTTACACATTAAATGTTCACTATTAACACCTTATGAGTATATCTGATTATATATTTTATATTATTTTATTTCATTTTATTTTATTTTATTTGGATTATTCTTTGGATAACCCCCCCCCCCATGCACACATAAACTAATTGCTAACCCCTTCAAATATATTATGATTATATTTAATCCCCTCTTTTTTATACTCCTTTCTATTATATAATACAGAATATTGATTATGATGTTATGCTCCTTTGTATCCTATACATTTCTTTTTTTCTGTCCCTATCAGTCTACCTTAATTCTGCTTAAGTCAGTTTTTTAGATATCGTTATGTAAATGATAGTAGAATATTTCATTCCTTTATATATATATTATAGTGAAATATTAATGTTTAGGGATTTTGATTACTTAAACCATAGCTAATATTGTATTGCCTTATTAGGTATTTTAAATATTTTCAATATTAATTTATCAAATAGGGTTTTCTAGTCATTTATCCGGGTTGTTTCCTAAGTTTTTACTTAACTGCATGTGAGACCTAAGTAAATACTTTTGTTTTTGTTGATTTTTGCTTTATGGTCGATTTTATTTATTTATTTATTAATACTACTGTGCATAGTATTTTCTGTCTGGCCCTTATTCACTCATTCACATATGTCTGTTTACCAACCTTGTAATTATAAGTAATTATATATTATATTATGTTCATTATTTTATATTGAAGTTGTTATTCAACTCTTTGTAAATATACTATTGATCCTTATTACTTACCGATGATTTTATGTACCATTATGATATGTTAAATTTCATTTATCATATAAGATGTTTATATTTTTGTACCATTATAATTTTGGGTATTGTACAATTTATATTTTTTTTCTCACCTACTCTGTAACTCTATATGAATTGATTTGTTAACTTACATGCCATTATATATTATATATTATTATATTATTATTATAGTGTTATTGTGACATCTATATTGTTTGTGTAAATTAACCGGAGATTATCGATTAGATTATATTATATATTATATAATTATATAGTTTATTATATATTATATTATTATATATTATGTGTTACTTTTAATCATTTAATTACTTCATGTCATAATGTATATTAGATATACGTATTATTTTTATTTTTACTCCTATTATGCTTATTTATATTTAAACTCTTAATAAGGTTTATTTTGTGCTGTTAATGATGGAAATGTGTATTGATGTATATGTATATGTGCGTACGTGTGCGTATATATATACATATGTATATTGTGCCTTTTAATTTTAATTTTAATTTTAATATTGTTATAAGTATATTATATTATATTATATTGTATTACATATAGTACTATAATTCCCGCTCTATATAACCACCTTTGTTTAGCTCTATTTTTTCTTTGGACTATATTTGTAATATGGTTCAAAATGTTATCCACCTCATTAGTGATTTTTATTATATATTTTTACCCATAATCTTCCAATACTTTAGTGTATGTACACTCCATATTCTTCGGAATTTTCGGCTTGTATTGGCCGATAGTGCTTCTTGTGGTTTTGATTGCCCTGATGAGTCCTTAATAGGACGAAACATTGTTGGCTAATAAAGACTTTTGATGTATTGAAGGCTTCTTTGCTTTATTTTCATAATTCTTCGGCTCTGTTTAATTACATTCAGCTATACCTTTTACTGTCATTTCTATAATACGAAGAGGGTGTTTAACTCCAACACGCTTCAGTATTTTAATCCTTATATATATATATATATATATATGAACAAGTATGACCCAGACGGCAGAGCTCAAGCCGTAGCGACGGCTTTTTCTGGCCTAAATAAGAATTTTTAGCCTGGTAAATAAATAGCCGAACTTCTCAGGGGGTATGTCCTGATATGGGAAGATAGTCATTGCCAAAGGGATTGGTCAAAAATTTGTTGTAAAGAAAGATGAATCTATCAAGGCATTTGGTGGGAGGTAAGGGTGGCTGAACATGCCGGTAGAACAAAGAGGGAGTGGGGGAAACCCAGTCAAGAGTTGAAAGTGAAATCTATACAGCAGATTCTGAGGATAGTATATAAAAAATCGAGAAAAGTGTACTGGAGAAGTGTAGGGGAGGGAGTTGAAAGAATAGGTAAATCGAATGGGAGTAAAAAAACCCTTTATAAATATAACGAAATAAATATATAAAAAACAATTTCTGGTTACTACTTCATTTCCACAATCACCAAATTTCTCATTGGTATTGCTAAGCTATAGAAAAGTTTAATAGGTGGAGAATGGGAAAATACTAAATACGGGATTGTAGTGAAAGCATTTTATAAAGCCGGCTTTACAGGGGGTCTAAGACCACTGCTATAGATAGTTAGTAATCAGCCAATGCTATACTACAATGACAGGTTAATAAGTTGAGACCAACAATACTAAAATACTACTACAAAAATACTAATACAAAAATACTAATACCAAAATACTAATACAAAAATACTAAAGTGGTACTTTTGTATTATTATTTTCGTATTAGTATTTTTGTTTTAGTATTTTTGTATTAGTATTTTTGTATTAATATTTTGTATTAGTATTTCTGTAGTAGTATTTTAGTTGGTTTCAGAAGATCCCGTTAAGGGTGAAAGCAGCGATTCTTTGCTTAAACTTTAATCTGTTATTTTAATAAATATATATATATTATATATATATATATATATATATATATATATATATATATATATATATATATATATATATAAATATATATATATATATAAATATATATATATATATATATATATATATATATATATATATATTTATATATATATATAAATATATATATATATATATGTATATAAAAATTGTTTTTTCCATAAAGGCAGGGGAGTGCGTAGTCTTGATAAACGGGGCAACGGACGAGAAACAGACTGTCGATCACTCTCCCGTTGTTTATTGCCGAAAATAAGTAAGTAAACATAGTACCTACTTTAAAACTAATAGGGAATGGTCCTCAATTTGTTTTTAATTAAACATACATATATATGAACATATATTTATATAAACATATATATATATATATAAACAAATATATATATCTATATATATATATATGTATATATATATATATATATATATATATATATATATATATATATATATATATATATATATATATATATATGTATGTATATATATAAATAAATAAATAAATAAATAAATAAACAGACTAAATATTTATATATATATGTATTATAAATAAATAAATAAATAAATAAACAGACTAAATAAAGATGGCGTAGGCATACAATGCAACGGGAGGAAACATAATACCACAACTGACGATGTTGCAGATGTGCAACGAAAGAACTTTGATAGACTATATATATGTGTTTCTGTCTATATTGTATCTGTATTTTTGACCATTGGTCAGTCAATTGTAACATTGAGGACCGAATAAATTAAATTAACCGATATAAAAGACACAGAAGCGAAAACCAACCAAGCAGTAAGTGTGTTCTGTTATTAATTCTGGCAATATTATTACACAAATATGACCCTCCCCAAGTATGGGAAAACGCGTCTAGCAAGCGGTGACCACGCCTGTTCACGATCGAGGAAAAGGTGGCGATGCAGTAGCATCGGCGCATCATCAGCCACTGCATGCCTAGAAATTGGCATAGCAGATGTTGACAGCATATAAAAGGCATGACCATCGGAGCGCGTTGCTTCCATAAACATTGAAAGCGCAAACGGCCCAGTAGAGTCAGGTGAGGCATAGGACAAGGCACAGCGATCAGGTGCTACTTCTTGTTCTTCGCTTAACCCAGTACAGCAGCTCCGTCAGGGAGACCAGCTGGGGAAAAACGCTAATAGCAAACTGTGACCACACCTGATCACCGTCGAGGATGAGTTGGAGATGCTGTAGCCAGAGCGCATGTCTGCGTATCATCAACCACGGCATGCCAAGCTCTCTGCCTAGCGGGTGTTGACAGCAGATGGACCGCCTGACCATCGAAGCGCGTCCCTTCCACAAAAATGAAGGAGCAAACGCTCCAGCACAGTCAGTCGAGGCTTAGGACAAGGCATGAGGGTCAGGCGGTAGTAGATGACAGACGCGATATACACGTTCACCACCTCCGCTCGAGCTTTCAGACACTTATCAATTTAACAGGTCCATCCATCCAGCGCCGAGCCGCAGGTGCACCGACTTTTCCTGTCACCGCTTCTTATTCTCTTATTGTTTTACCGGTCGCCACGATGCGGTGACATCGTCGGCATATGCAGACACGGTTCTCCCGTATTCCATTTCGTGCAGTAAAAGATCGAGAACCAATACGTACAGCATGGACCAGCAGAGACATCCTTGGCAGACCGAGCGTATGATGTTGAACGGTTCCGAAAGGCCACAAATCAGACGTCGCTGTGCATGGCAACAATCCAGCCTCTGAAGACGGGCCCAAACACAACTGCTCTTATGACCGCCGCCAGTTAACAATGATCGTCTTATTGAAAGCTTTTACTGACCTAATCTGATCAAGGCCCTACCCGTGCGAGGTTCATTAGCTACAGTCTATACGATGTATCGCATGAGGTGGAGGTTGCCTTAGATGGATCTGTCTGGAATGGCGCATGTCTGCGCCTCTCACACCAGACCACCGAGAAGTGCCAACATATTTACTATCACCTTGGCCAAAATCATTAATTCTGCGTTTACCAGATATATGGGCCTAAATTTATATATCATGCCCCCTTACTCAGTAGCGCCACCACTCCACAGCTGATTAATCTTGGAATTATCACGTTCTGCTCTCAGTTTGAGTACAAGTCCGGCAAGTGGTCACCGAAAAGGTCTGGCATGTGAACGTAACGACCGTGCAGTCTGTGATTGCCTCCAGTACTTCGGCGGCTGCTATTGCGTTTTCGCACACTCCGCCTCTGTGGTCGAGAGCTGTGGAAGACCGTCAAGGTCTCCAAAGACCAGATTATGGCTTTGTTCCAATCGCAAGCTCGTCGGTCGCGATATCTTTTCTAAGTGCATCTAGTTTCTAACTTGTTCTCTCCTCTATTTTTCTCTATTACTAACGTCTTACTAAATCTAATGGACTCTATTCTAATTGCTATTTCAGATCAAACCAGCATATGTTGACAACTTCCCCCGTCAAAGCCCGCTTAACTAGTTCGTTAATCAAGTATCTGTAGGCTTTGCGTGTTGTTGGCGACGCGTTTAGCTTCCAGTAGCCGAGTCCCAGTCTATGAAACTTATCTAAGTCGACCACGCTAACACGAATTGGTGGTCCGTGTAGTCGACGTGTGGAGAGCCTATTCTAGACCTATCTGTTCCCATAAAAAAATACTCTATCTACATACGATCCGGATGACCCGATGCGTTTCCTCCATGTCCATATTAGAATATTCGGGATATCCAGTTTGTACCTGTCACACAATTGAAAACGTCTGATCTTGTTTGCAAGGCTTTTCACCTACACTCCCTATTCGCTTATACCACACAGTCTCAGCCTGCATCCAATATCCCATTCCAGTAGCCCACTAACACTAAAGAGCACGACTTTCCAAGAAAGTTTTCCAATCACCGGAATAAATCAGGCCGTCCTACCCTGGTCGGGGCAAAGTCGGCCACTATCTTAGCCTTCGCTTCTGGCGACGGCCAGCACCACCAACTTACCTTCTGGGTCCAAGATGATAGCTCGTATCTCGAGATCATGACTTTTCCGGAACAGTACAGCCTGACTCCCCCAGATCCAGGACGGCTCGGAGATGTGTACACCTCGTAGCCGCCGAAAATGGGTGCGAATGTCAGTGCTTCGGAGATTCTGGTCTCACTGATGGCCACCACATCTATGTTTAGTGACGTAAGATGTTTGAGCAGGTGACTCCAGGCCACGTTTAATTTATATTGCTTATCCTGAGAGAAGACATGCTGGCTAAGATACGAGGAAAGTATATGAGAGGGGAAAATAAAAAAAAAGACACTTTACCAGCGGCTTTTTTTTAGGAAGGTGGTGGGTGATCCATCCCTCCGACCAGTGTTGGATTTTTCCACGAGAATGTCAGAATAAATTCTTTTGGTGAGGTTCCCTCGAAAGTCTTCAATTGCCGCGGGGAACGTTTTCTTTAAAGTTGTGTAATTGTTTTGAGAGATTTCAATTATTGTTAATGTGTGTGGGAGGTGCAATTTTGGTGGTCTGTATGAAATTGGTTTCTGTAAAGTTGGTGTGGTGTTGAATGTAATTTAAAAGATTTGTGTCGTCTCTGTCTATAACTCTGCATTGTATCTGCTTTTGGGATGTTGGTGTTTTCTGTGCTGATTATGGTGCTGCTGCAGGTGACGATGGGGTAGATGCTACAGGCGTCGGTGACTGTGTAGATAGCTGTGCGAGTGTGGCTGCTGATGGTGATGGCGGCGGGATCATTGACTTTTTCATTTTTCTATTTTTTAATTCACTTTTTTGGAGGGCAAATGTGGGGAGCGGCTTTTTTTATGCTGCGATCGTTTTCTATCCTTCAGCGTCGTCACACTCACTGTCCGATTTTGCAATATCGGGAGGGCCTTGCTCTGCATTGGTCTTGATGGCGCTGTTGGTGGTGCAGATAGTGTTTTGTCGTTTATTGTTATTATTTCAATATACGCGAGGACGTTGTTGATGTTGCATTTACTGTTGTTGATGTTGTTCGCTGTGTCTGTTTTGTTAGGGCTTTTCCACAGGGGAGGATTCTATTGTGGGTTGGGGACATTGTAGCCATTGTAACTGTAAATGTTGATCTTCTTGTTGATTTATTTTAACATTTTGACATACATGTTGATGATCAAAATTTCATTATGACCGGCTCACCAATTATGTGAACATAAACGCAAGATATGCGAACATCATCTCCCTTATTATTATTATCATTATTAGGGGCGGTAGATTGGCAGTATGGGTATTGACAGCAAAGAGTTACGACCCTTTATGGTCTGAGTTCAAATCCCGCCGAGGTTAACTTTGCCTTTCATCCTTATGGGGTCGATAACATAAAGTATCAGTAATACAATGAGATAATTGCTGGCCTTGTGCCAAAATAGAAACAGTTATTATTATTATTATTTGATTGACAGTATCGGTAGAGAGTCAGACGACATGCTTTGACGCATAGAGTGTCAGCCCTTGCCATTCCGAGTTCAAATCCCACCGAGGTTAACTTTGCCTTTCATCCTTACGGGGTCGATAAAATAAAGTACCAGTAATGCACTGCGTAATTGATGGCCCTGTGCCAAAAGTAGAAACAATTATTACTATTCATAGAGTCTCAATAATTGATTTTATTTAACTGGAATGTTTGTCCAAATGAACATGAAGCCGGAAGATTCTTATTGTTCCCAGCAAGCATGTCTTGACGGTTCGAGATTAACTCTCTAGGCATGGTAGTTATGCCAGACGGAACGCGCTGAGCGACGAAACCGTTTTGCACGCACTCATCCAGTGCCCGCCTATTGCTGACTTATGGAATTATATCGAACAACTGTTATCGCGTTTGGAACCGATCCTGCTATCTGCTGAGTCCATAGTGAATATCGCTCCACCACCTTCTTTTGGCCGGGAAGAGCACGCAGCTGTCCGCTGTCTGATAGCTGTAGCGAAAAAGGTTGTGTGGTGGACGCGACTGAAAGGATTGAAGACTGACACTACTCTTCGGCCAAACCCTCGTTAACCTTTTCAAGTTCCACTTGGAAAGCAAGATGAGGGTGGAGAGACAAATGCTGCACCCAAGAACATTTTAAAAAAGATGGGTGATTGTTGCCACGATGACCCGTGTGAAAGGGCCCACTTTGAACATGCGCCTGTAGGCTGGATGGGTGGAGGCAGAGAGGGGCACCCACGCCGGGTGCTCTTGGAATTAAGGGTGGTTCATTATTGATAGGGCTTCTTACGTCACCACTGGGTCTTATGCCCCCATATTAGGGAATTCTGTTGTTGATATGTTTTGTTGCTTTTGTTTATATTTTTTACTGGAATATATATAAACCCTCACTGTCCTCTATCTTTGAGGTGTCTTCTATGTTCGGCATTTTGGCTAATAATAAAGAAATTAGTCAGACACCATGCTTTGCAGCATTTAGTTACGGCCCTTTACGATCTGAGTTCAAATCCAGCCGGGGTTGACTTTGCCGTTCATCCTTACGGTGTTGATAAAATAAAGCACCGGTAATGCACTGGGGTAATTGCTGGCCTTATGCCAATACTACAAACAATCATTATCATTTCCATTTACTAGTGGCAATTGTGATGATGTTGGTGGGTTAGGAGGGTGTCATTGTAATGTTTGAATATAAGCGATATTTTTTTAGGGGGGGGGGGGGTTCAAGGCCAGTAACATTGGTAACTAGTGTTGTTGTTGTTGTTGTTGCTGCTGCTGCTGCTGTTTTTGATTTTTGCTAAGTTAAGCACGTAGCCATAACAACAAGCGAGGTAGGGGATGTTGCGTTCAAACATTTTGAATGTTTTTCTTTTGATGTTGAATTTGTTTTTGTCTGTGTTCCGTTCAGTAGCTTTTCGATTTGTTAATTATATTTACTATACAAATTGACATCCTTCCTTAATACTTGAACTAAACATTTTGAGAGAACATATGAGATACATCAATAATTATTTTTATTACGATAGGATTGTTGGTGGCGGCGGTGATATTCCCGTTATTTGGCTGTTGTAGTTTGTGTACGGAGAGGGGTTTTCTTCCATTTGTAAACATTTACCTTTTTTGAATATGAAATTGTTAACATAAGATTAAATATTTGAGTTATATTCGCAGATATTATGTCGTCTCACTTGTTGAAGGTGAGGGCTGATATCTTATGTCCCATTTGCAATAACAAATATTATATCACAAGTGTTTTAAATATTTAGATAACCATAAACTGATGGGAGCAGATCCATAACGATACATATCGATTAGGGTTATTATTATTATCTTACAGAGATAGTACTCTTCTCAATACGTGTGCAGTACCAGTCAAAACACCTCGTGCAGAGATGGTAAACAAGGAATCATTCGCAAATATTGTTCTGTTCCTTTCTTGATCATTCCCAGTCCTCCCACAATGACTGGTATTGAAACGTCCTTGAGGTGCCACATTTTCTCAATTTCAATAAGCAGATATTTATATTTTCGCATCTTGTCAAATTCTTTTGCCGCGATATTGTGATCACATGGGATGCTCATATCTATCAATAAACAGACCTTGTTATATTGTTCTTTTATGATGATGTCAGGTCTATTTGCTTTTATGGTCCTATCAGTATGTACAGGAAAGTCATAGAGAATTGTTACTTTTTCTCCTTCAGTTACAGCCTCAGGGTGATGACTGTACCACTTATTATTATTATCGTTCTATAGAGGATTAGTGGAGGGGAAGAGCGACGACGTACTTGAGGAAACTCTAGGCGTCGACGAAAATCAACTAACTGATCTCTTCGGAAGAACTTTCGGGCCGAGGCCTATGGACAACTTCCAGAAATCCCTGGCCTGGCCATGCTACGGAGGAGCTTTGCCAGTTCGGGATAAACTCTACAGGCATGGAGGGGCCGTCAGCTGGGCATGTCCGAGATGCGCGCAGAGCAACGAAACCCTCCTGCATGCATTTGTCCAGTGTCAGAACATTGCTACCTTATGGGTTTATGTCGAACACTTGCTGTCGCTTGTAGGACGGATCCAGCTATCAGCTGAGTCCATCGTGAGGATTTCCCCGCCCTCTTCCTTTATCCGGGAAGGGCAGGCAGTTTTTATCTGTCTGGTGGCCATGGCAAGATAGATAGTATGATGGACGCGTCTGAAAGGGCTGAAGACGAGCACTTACCTAATCGGTGATGCCCTGATTAACCTTTTCCAATTTCATTTGAAAAGGAAAATCAGGGTAGAGAGGGAGGTGCTCTCTTCACAGCTTTTTGTTGAAAGATGGGTGAGAGAGGCAAGAATGGCCCGAGTGAATGGATCTACTCTGAGTATATACCTGTAAATTGAAGGTGGAAATCTGGGAGAGGACAATTGCCCTGGTGGTCAGGGTCACCGTGGCTTTTTTTTAAATGGGCTTTCTCCACGATGGCCTCGGAAGTCTCCCCACTATTGGGGAATTTGTCATTGCTCTTTTATTACATCCTCTGTTTTTTTACACGCAGAAATGCCCATTTGTACCGTCCCGTATAGTTCTGTACTCTCCTTAATGTCTACTTTGTGTAAACCCTTGTGGTTAACAAAGAAAGCATTATTATTATTATTATTATTATTATTATTATTATTATTATTATTATTATTATTGATGAAGCTACGCTTCTTATCGACTCTAGTTTTTTTTCAACAGTTCACCTCCTATTCAACCGTTCTAAACCTTTTATTCAAGTTTTAAACTTGATAAAGGTTTAGAAGAAATGACCCACCTAATACAGGGGTTCACTCGTAAATAATAATGCACCCCTTTACGGGGTGTCGTATTGTGTAAAAATATTATTTAAAAAAAAAAGATTTCTTTCAACATGTATCACACAAGAAAGAGAGAGGGCGTTGTCAGACAACACAGAGAGAGAGGGAGACTTTGTCAACATATCAACAAGACAGCGTTCTAGCGAAGGTAAAAGAAAATATTACGAAGGAAAAGAGGAACAATAGCATTTTTAATGATATTGTTACAGATTTAAAATTATCAAACATTTCTAACACAAACAACACCAACAATAACACCAACAGCAACAGCATCAATAACAACAGCAACAATGAAAATAACAGCGGTAAGGTCGAGAACGACAATAACAATGACAATAACAACAGCCACAACAACACTAATAGTAGGAACAGTATCAACAAAAACAACAACATCAACAGCAACAACAGTTCCAACGAAAACATCAACAATGACATCGATACCTGTAACAGCGATCTCAGCACCACCAGCAAGACCAGTAGCGGCAGCAATAGTGGTGCTGCTGAAAAAGGGACCACTTCTTTTGCATTTATCGCCCGAAATATCGAAACGGTGTTAGTCACAGAGGAGGAGATGGTAGTCGCAAGGGCCATGGTGAAAAGAAACGCCAATAGAGTTTCCTTGAAATCTCCACCCGATTTTTTCATGGACCAGCAGCTACGGACAGTAAATTACCGCACCGTAAGCAAAATGTCACATCGGGTGGAGAGAGCCCTGGAGGCTCAAAACCCACATCACCCGAGGCAGAAAGTGCTCCACAGCAGACGTACTTTTCGCCACCATCCAAGAAGCGAAGTCTTACACTTTGGAAACCCTGAAAAGTGAGGAGATAGTCTTGGTGCCCTCCTACAGCGGGCAGAAAATTGCGAGGGTCAAATTGACCCAGGTCCCACTCGATGTGCCCATACCTTGGCTGGCCGCGTCTGTACTTGCTGGACAGGACGACCATGCTACAAGTAGAGAAAATAGGGAGAGAGAACTGGTCAGGTATAAGCATGCAAATGCGTATACAAACTGACCAGGAATATATCGACGCTATCCCCAATATCATAGAAATCGAGGGAGGACTCAAACTCCCTATAAGCGTAGAAGGAAGACGGCCAAAATGCTATCTCTGTGGGACAAAGGGTCACCTCAGGGCCTTTTTCCCGCAGAAGACAGCGAAGAAGAAGGCCCCTCTCCTTCTAATACCTGGTCCACTGCTACCAAGAAGAGGGCAGGCAATAAACGCAGAAGCCTCTTCCACGATGAGTAGGCGGGCAACGTCCGTGGCAGCCGTACCAAGGGCACGGACAACTAAAGCAGCAGCATCAGTGACGGTAACACCAGTAGCTACATTTGCAGTAGCTGAACCAGTAGCTAAATTGCCGGAGAGGGCTCCACTACCACCACCAACAGACGTGGAGCACATATCCCTCCCAGACGCCACGGAATCCGACATGCAGTCTGAGGCATGAGTTAAGTGGCAAGAGGTCTGCCACAAATAACAAAAAAGAAAAAAAAACCTTAACTTTACCCTCCAAAACCGAAGGCACACAAATAGGAGTAAAGGCTGCAAGGAGACTTGCAGCAACACCACCATTGTCATCATCGCCTCCAAAAGCATCACCACCAACAACCACACCACCACCAGCATCACCAAAAACACTAACAGCACAAACAAATCAAAATATACACACCGAACAGCAACAAGAAGAAAACAGCAACAAAATCACCCCTCCCCTCAAAAAGTACATAGTCATAAACATGACAATTAAAGAACTCATACAATATATAAAGCAGCACACATACATTACTGAAAAAAAACTACTACACCCCACCAATACCAATAACTCTCCCGACAAACATAAGCATCATTGATATCAAAATAGAACAGTACAAACTTTTAAAACAAAAATGCCCCAATGCAGTTGGAGATTTCTGAGGGTCAGTTACCAAGAGGATAAATACTGACATCCTTTTGGAAACCCCCATGACCAGCCAAAGGGACGGTTCTACTGTGCCTTCACCACACGATCAAGGTAAGTGACCCTTTCTCACTTGCTCAGTTTTTCATCCGACATGGCCGTGCTTAGAATAGGCAGTATAAATGCACGTGACCTGGGATCATCTTGGAAGAAGGGTCCCTGCTCAACGACCTCAGATCACTAAACAGATGTGGTGTCCATCAGTGAGACCAGAATCTCCGAAGTACGAGCCTTCGCACCGATCTTCGGTGGCTACGATGTATACGCATCTCCCAACAGTCCAGGATCGGGGGAGGGGTTGAAGTCCTTTTTCGGAGAGGCTTGGATCTCGCCATACGGGCCATCTTGCTGGACACAGAAGGTAAAACGGTAGTGCTGGACGTGACCGGCAGCGTAGGCAATGCTTTCAGGGTAGTAGCCGTCTATGCCCCAACTGAGGCAGGACGGCTAGATCTCTTCAGACGCCTAGAGACCTTTCTTGGAACATCACGCTCTTTAGTGTTAGTGGGCGACTGGAACGGTATCTTTGATGATCGCTGGGATCGTGTGGGGCTAGTGGATAGGGGAGGAGGGTGCAAGAGCCTCACCAACCTGCTCAGACGTTTTGAACTGTCTGACAGGTATCGACTGGATCACCGGATTGTACAAATGTGGAAATGGACAAACGGCAGCGGGTCATCCGGATCGTATCTCGATAGGGTATTCTGCAGATAACCAGATAAGATTCTCCACAATTTAAAATAGTCGACTACACAGACCACAAATTCGTGTTGTGTGAGATCGACATAGACAAACTTCATAGAAAAGGACCCGGTTAGTGGAAGCTGAATGCATCTTTCCCGGCGCGCAAAGCCTGCAGAGATCGGATTAGCGTATTAGTTAAGCGGGCTTTGGCGGGAGCGGTCGTCGACAACAGGTGCTGGTTCGCCCTGAAAAGGGGAATTAAAGTAGAGTCGATTAGGTTTAGCAAAGGACTAGTGATAGAGGAAAATAGAATAGAGGGAGAGCTAGTAGAAAACTAGAAGAGGCGTTTAGGACAGGCATCGCAACCGACGTGTTTGCGGCGAGATTGGCACTCAACCAATTCTTCAACGAAAAACACGAAGATTGCGTTGTCAGAAGTAGAGCGCGTGCTCTGAAACACGAGGGGACAAAAACCGTCCAACGAGCCCGAGTGGCAGAGGCGCGACGTGGCAACAAAGCCACAATTCGGTCTTTATCTGACCAAACCGGGCGTGTGGTGCTCGAACGCGAGCAGATATGTGAGGCTCTTCAGCAGCACTTTGCTGAACAGTTCGGGAGTAGTAGCGGGCCGGATCGGGGTATGGACTTCAGTGCATACCTCGACGGACTGCCTCGGCTCCCGACAACCGCACCACGGCGCTTGTTGTCGGAGCTCTGGTGGGAGAGGCGCAGACATGCGCCAATTCCGGACAGATCCATACACGACAACCGTACCTCATGCGATACAACATATAGAGGGTAGTTAAGGAACCTGGCACGGGTGGGACCCTGATCAACTTGGATCAATCCAAAGTATTCGATAGGGTGGAATATCTGTATCTGGCGACGGTGCTCGAGGCAGCCGGATTCGGGCCCGTTTTCAGGGGCTGGATCGCTGCGATGTACAGCGACAACTGCTCAATTGTGAGGGTGAACGGTCACCTGTCGCAGCCGTTCAGTATCATACGCTCGGTCCGCCAGAGTTGTCCCCTCTCGTCCTTCTCGTACGTATTGGCTCACGAGCCGTTATTGCACAAACTGGGGGCGATGAGGGGCGTCCGACACGAACTACGATGCGAGAAATTCAAGTCGGCTTTCGCCGACGACGTCATCTTCGTACTGTCGAGCATAAGTCACGTCCAAATACTCGGCACATGCGCTGAGGCTGCGACATCTCTGGTGCTTTCTTGAAGGTGAACAGGTGTGGTCGCCGTTCGCCAGGCACGTTTTCCCACAGCTCGTCTCCTCGACGGAGTTGCAGTCCCGCGTCAGCAAAAGACCGAGGGATAGCGCGAGGAAACTGGAATTTCTCCAGGCGCTCACCTTCCTCTGCCAGCTGGGCACCTGTATCGGTGGGACATCCACCTCGGCGTTATATAGATGACTAGTGGAGGGGAAGAACGACGACGTTCTCGGAGTGATCCATGGCGTCGAAGAAGATCAGCTGTTTGCTCTCTTCCGGAGAACTTTCAGCCAAGGGCCTATGGATAACTTCCAAAAATCGCTGGCCTGGCAGTGATACCGGGGAGCGTTGCCGGTTTGAGATAAGCTCTACAGGCACGGAAGTGCCGTCAGCCGACCTGTGCGAGATGCGTGCAGAGCGACGAAACGGTCGTGCACGCACTCGTTCAGTGCCCGAGCATTGCTGACTTGTGGAGCTATGTCGAACAGTTTCTGTCGCCTGTAGGAATGATCGGGTTATCGACTGAGTCCATTTTCCAGATGGTCCCACCATCTTTCTTCGATGAAGCGGGCAGGCGGCTTTCACCTGCCTGGTGGCCATGGCGAAAGAGATTGTGTGGTGGACAAGTTTGAAAGGGTTAAAGATAGACACTTTCCTCGTCGCCGAATCCCTATTTAACTTTTTCAAGTTTGACTTTAAGAGGAAAATCAGGGTGGAGAGGCAAGTGCTGCCTTCTAGCAAGTTTGTTGAAAGGTGGGTGAATGTAGCGAGAATGGTGAGAGTGAACAGGACCGCTCGGAATATACGCCTGTATTTTGAGAAATAGAAAAATTGAGAGAGGGCGCTTGACCTGATGGTCAGAGTGGTCGTGGTCTTTTGTGTCGTTTTCGCCACGAGTAACCCTCGGAGGTTTCCCCCTATTGGGGAATTTTTCATTGTTTCAATTTTCACACACACACAGACAGACATCCTCAGTTTTATATATATATATGTTTCTATGTCTTTTTCTTTTCCTTTTCTTATATAAATAATAAAAATCTTTACACGAACAAACCCACATCGTACCATCCTGTACCGTCCTCTGCCGGCTGTAATGTTTTTCTTGATGTCAGACCTTGTGGCCAATAAAGAAATCATTATTATTATTATTATTATTATTATTATTATTATTATTATTATTATTATTATTATTATTGTTCTTTGAGTCTCAGTCATTGATGTTATTTAATTGGAAAGTTTGTTGAAATGAATATCAAGCCGCTACCTGCAGCCTCAGACATTCAGGACATCGTACGGTTATTGCTGTTCCCAGCAAGCATGCCTTTTGAAGTGTTCCAAAAAGCGGGGCTGGACTAATCTTCTTTAACCATCCTTGGCAACTCTTTGAGATAGTACCTACTGGGCTTATGATAATCGGGATGACCTTGATTTCATGGCAGTTCCAAATCTTTTTTAACTCCCACCTTAAATCCTGGTATCGGTTAATGTTCTCCCTCTCATTTTCTTGCACTCTCGTGTCAAATAGGCAGGCTACATCAACAATCAAGCACGATGTTTTTTCCTTGTCCCAAACCCCTAGGACAGGCTTATTGTTTTCTAATTTCTTGTCCGTCTGTATCCTAAAATCCCATAGCACCTTCACCTGATCGTTTTCTATCACCGACTCTGGCTTATGCTCCTACCACTTCTCAGAATGTGGTAAATTGTTTACTTTGCATAGATGCCAGCGTATCATCCTGCCTGCCACATCATGTCTCCAGCCTCTATAGTGAGTCTGGGCTAGGTGTTTACAATCGGATACTATGTGAGCCGCCCCTCTCTCGCCACAGATCCTAAAAAGTGATGTAGCCTCCTCCTTGTCAATACGATGTTTCACCCACACTCGTTACGAGGGCTTGCTCTTGACCAGCCATTAGCATTCCTTCTGTAGCTTTTTAAAGATCTCCTCTGTTTATCTCTAAATTCGGTTTTCTTAAAGGTGTTCTTCATCCTTCTCAGAATGTGGTAAATTGTTTACTTTGCATAGGTGCCAGTGGATCACATTGCCTACCACATCATGTCTCCAGCCTTTATAGTGAGACTGGGTTAGGTGTTTACAGTCGGATACGATGTGAGCCACAGTCTCTTCTCTCTCCCCACAGATCCTACACAGTGAGCTATTCTCCTTCTTGTCAATATGGTTCTGAGGGCTTGCTCTTGCGCAGCCATTAGCATTCCTTCTGTAGCTTTTTTAAGGGCTCCTCTTTTCCACGTCTCAGTTCCATGTCTGTGGATCTCTAAATTCTGTTTCCTTAAAGAAGGTGCTATGAAGGGATTTTCATGAAGGTTGCTCTTCCTCCTTGTTGTTATTTCCTCCTTGGACATCCCATGGTCAATTGTCCCCTCCTTCAGTACAATGTTGAGCATTGGCTTCCTACTCTCAGTCACATATTTGTGTATGTTGTTATTCTCCATCTGAATACAACCCTCAGATCTCTTTAAGTAGAGTCTATCAACATCATTCCTCTTGTGGAACATGTTGTAGATATCAATATATTCCTAGGCTTCCTTTCCATTTCTTTCTGTTCGGCAACATTCCATCTCAGAATTCCCGCACTGTACCTAATTATAGACACAGCTCGGGAATTTACTGCATTTATGACATTCCTACTATTTAGATGTGATTTCAATACCGGGACGGTGTTAGATATAATGACAGAGGGTTATTATTATTATTATTATTATTGGTGCATCGGACACCCTGCTTCGCACCAGAGAAATATGGCCCTTTACTTTCTAAGTTCAAATTCCGCGTAGGTTAAATTTACCTTTCACCTTTAAGCTGTTGATAAAATAAAGTATTAATAAGTACTAGAGTGGATTTATTCGACTTTCCCCTACACTAAAATTGTTGGCCATGTACCTATAGTAGACCCCATAATTATTATTATTGGTCGTGGTCAATAGTAAACGCGTATTTGGAAGCTCAGTCAGATACTGAATTAAAGTTTTCTTAATTTGTATTTGCTAATTGTAGTTGCTAAGGGGTCGTAAAACTTATTTCTGTGCCCTGTGAAGGGGAAGCGCTATACTATTTGTGCCTAAAGATTTTAACTTTGTGTAAAACTAATTTATCGAGAAAAAACTTCAAGGCTGAGCCCCCCCCCCTCCAACTGTAAGTTCACCGTCATTTGACACTGGCTTAAACGTTGAGAGGATGGATACTGTAAACAGTTTTACTATAAACACATTTAACAACAGCACCACTAACAACATAAACAACGGCATCAACAATGACAACACTAACCTTTAAAAAATCGCAATACTAAACTTAAAAAAAGATAAATGACAACACCAACCACAGCATTAACAGCGACAACCGAAATACAGACGACAGGAATATGAACAGCAACATTACTAACAACAACAATACCAACTGCACCGTGAACACACCGGCACCAAATATAAAACCAACTCCAACAACGATAACAGCAACAACACCAACAAGGACAACAACAACAATACCAACTCCAACAACAACAAAAAGGACTTTACCAACAACAAGAACACGTTTGCTTCGGCAACAGCCAAAAAGAGGCCATGCTTCAGCAATGACCTCGCGAATAAAGATGAAAAGGTGGTCCAGGCCTGGAAGCTCATCGAAAAAGAGCAAGACTTACCAACTCAACTGTCACGGCAGAAACCAATCAAGAAGTGGTTCATTTCAGATGCATTTCAGCAGAGACAACGATGACGGCTTTAATTGCCCGGACAGATATTGAAGCTGCGCTTAGATGCATCTGTGATGACACCGAGTACATAACGAGCGGCAGATAATACGGCTCATTTCGGTGCGGTTTAAATCAGAGGCCTTCGATATGAAACATGCGATGACCCCTTACAAAACCAACAACGTCATTATGTACCCTTCCCACATTAGAAAAAAAAAACTGCTCGTGTCTGCATTCCCGGGATTCCACCAGGACTAGGCATGTGGTGGCTCCTGTGTGCGTGATCGTGGAAGGGACGGATACCATCCCAATAGAGGTTACAAGAACTGCCAGGGAGGACTGCTCCGGGGATGACGTGGAGATAGTTCTCCAGATCAGGTCGGAGGATGTAAAAAGAATACCGGACCACATACGCCTCAATGTGTTAGATATAATGACAGAGGGTAAAAGGCCGCATTGATTCGCTTGTGAGGAAACAATGCATTTGCGAGAATTCTTCTCTCAACTGCTAAAAGGTGCAAGGGGTCGAAAGGCTCTGCTGGTGACGACGCCGGTGTGAAGACATTCACTCCAGCAACAACACCAACGGAAACGCCACCACCCATGGAGGGAACGAGGAGTGCTCTTACATTCCCTCTCCCAACAAAAATACATACATGGACAAAAACATAAACGCACACACAGACTTGGACAAACATACAGCCTCAGATCCCTCATCTTCCAGTGGTGAAGATAAGAGAAAACCCAAATCAAAACCAAAAGAAAAAAGAAAACACATAAAGTAAAAGCTCCCCACAAAGCACAAACACATTCACAAGAAAAAATGGAAACTCCCTAACAACACCAACATCACCACCACCATCCCTACAATCCCCTAAAAGCAAACGACCTGAACAGACACAAAAACAAATAATCACATAGACATCTGAAATTGCAAACTCCACACACACAACAAACGCAGACAGACCCAAAACAACACCAACAAAACCACCACCACCACGATCAGCTAAACGATTATAGATACATTCGTACCAACAAAAGATAAAATAAAGTTCGTGCTTGTCAGAAGAGCGAACGAGAAATTGATGGCCCTGGTAGCACGAAGTGAAGAAATCCAAACAGAGGGGAAAGTTTCTTGTGTGACAAAAGATATGTTTCTAGTGCGAATGAAACTCGATTCCTACAAAAGAATTCGAGAGAACTTCTATCGCGACGTGGGAACCTCCAACGTGAAACCCACATCGAGTCTTTTAAAAGGGTTCCCAAAAGAAACACCAACAACTATGGAATTCAAACCACTCAACATCCACAACACCCCGGGAGGTAAGTAGACATGTCCTCGCTCTTTTAGACTGCCGACATGATCATATTAAGTGTAGGACGTATAAATTATCGTGGCTTGGGATCGCCCTAGAAGCGGGGTCACCTGCTCATCGACATCAGTCTCCAGACATCAATTTAATTGCCGTCTGCGAGACCTGGAATTCCAACATGCACGATCTATGAGATCTTCGCATCTGTTAGTACGCTGGGAATGAGAGGTGGTGTGGCAGTGCTGTTTAAGAAAGGCCTAGATCTCGAAGTAAGGTCGATCCTGCCGGACCCAGACGGTAAGTTTATGTTCCTGGACGGGAACAATAGCGAAAGTAATGCCTTTAATTTGGTGGCCGTCTACGCACCCACGGTGTCGGATGGCTGGACGTCTTTAGACGCCTGGAAGCCTTTCTGTGTAAGACTTACACTTTACTGTTAACGGAGGCCTTGAACGGTATCGCAGACGCACGCTGGGATGGTGTAGGACTAGCGGATATGAGCAACGGGCGGCGTAATAGCGGATAGGAGCGACGGGTGTAAAAGCCTCAAGTTCCTGATCAGCCAGTGCCAACTGTCTGATAGGCTCCATCTAGATTTCCCAAATGCGCCAGTGTAGACTTAGACCAAACTCAATGTTCATCTAGATCGTATATAAACATAATTCTCATTAGGAATATAGACAGGGATAGTGTAGGCTGTCCACCTTCCAAACGATTGCCTATTCAATTAAAAGTTTGTGATCACAAATGGTCGACATAGATAACACGTGTAGGTTAGGACCTGGTAACTGGAAGCTAAACATGTCGTTTTCCGCAAGTAAGGCTTACAGGGACTGGGTCAATAATTTAGTTAAGCAAAAGTTGGCAGAGGAGGGTCGTAAATAACAGGTAGTGGGGGCTTTCACAAAAGAGATTAGCGTAATTTCGATAAGGTATAGCAAATAAGTACCGTTAGAGGAAAATAGAAAGGAGGGGTAGTGGCATTGCAACTGACTTGCTAGCGGGGAAAACGGCGTTAGACAATTTTATCAATGCAAAGCACGAAGGTTGCTATGTCCAGAACTAATGCACGGACTCTGAGAAACGAGGGAACCAGAGCTGTTCGATCGGCCCGCGTGGTGTATGCACATCGTACTTATAATTCACCAATTCAGACTTTGACGGATCGATAAGGACAGGAGCTGAGGAATTACGCCCAATATGTGAGGCCCATCATCAGAAATTTGCTCGGTTGTTAGGGAGTATGGACGGGTCATAGACAGTAGTGGACATCAGTCCCTACCTCACCGGTTTACCACGGCTCCCGACGGCCAACACTGAGCGCTGTAAAACGCCGATAACTTCGACAGAAATTTAGGATGCTCTTGTCCACTGCACGAGGCAAAGTTCACCCAGTTTGGAAGATCTGCCCTACGGATTTAGTTAGATATGCTAGACTTGTTCTAGGATCTCCTCGAAACGTTTTACTGCAACTTGCAATCAGTTATCTGAGCCGGGGCGCAGTGACCCTGATAAAGAAAGACGAAAACAAAATAGATATATGGGATAACTTCAGGCCCATAATTCTGCTCAACAGACTTTAAGATTTTGGCCAAGGTGTTAGCAAAGAGGTTGGCGCTTGTTGTCAAGGATTTGGTCAGATCAGCCGAGCAGTCTGTCATGCGTTCACTCTCTTCTTCCTTCTATACGTATTGACTGTCGAGCTTTTACCGCGGAAGCTGGGGCTGTTGCGGGGCATCTCGCTCGAACCGGGAGGAAGAAGGGCTGTATCGGCTTATCGTACGAGAGTACCGCGATGGTGTCGGACACCTTGGAAATTGAGGTGTTCGGCAATTTATTGGAGGAATAGGAAAGGTTGACGGAAGCGAAATATAACCCGGAAACGTCGCCTCGGCTCCTGGACAATTAAGTGCATGCCATCCAACAGCGTAGTCAGACACTGGACCGACGGACTGTAAAGTTCCTCGGGGCTGGCCCAGATGAGACCTGCCGTTGGATGAGATTTGTGACGAGGTGACGATAAGGGAAGCCAGTCTCACCCATATATGTGCTGTCGGGTGGAGGCGGTTATTGCGTACATCGCATCCGTCATCCATTACCGCCTGACCGTTGTGCTTCACTCCCCTCCGTGCCTCGACAAGTTGGAACAGATCCCCTTCAACTTCTTGTCGAGTGAACAAGTCTATTTGCTGCTTACACCCTATATGCAGACAGTTGGGCATGCCGAGGCTAATGATGCACAGACAACCACTGAGGCTGCAGGATCTCCAAATATTCTGCCTGAATGATGAATATGTGTGATTACCGTCTGTGCGACGGACCTCTCCGCAGCTTGTCTTTTTGACTGAGCTGCAGGCCTAGGTCAAGAAGAGACTGTGACTGGGTGATTGACATCTGGAATGTTTCCAGGCACTCACTGGCCTCTACCAGGTGGCCAATGCGGTAAGTCGTACTTCCACTCTAGACTCCTATAAAGGATTAGTGGTTGGCAAGTGTGATGAAAAACTCGCAGAGGCTGTGGTTGTCGACGAAGTCGGACTGACCATCTGATCTGGAGGACTTTCGAGCAGGGGACGATGGACAACTTCCTGAAGTCCCTCGCTTGGCAGTGCTACCGCGTGTACTGCTGGTTCGAGATAAACCCTTCAAGCAGGGAAGTGCTGTCAGACGGACCTGCCTTACCTGCGTGCAGCGCGACAAATGCTTCTGCATGCATTCATCCAGTTTCCCTGCATTACTGGCTTGTGAAGTTATGTGGATCCGCTCTTGTCACGTTTAGAACGTATCCATCTATCGGCCGACTCCATAGTAACGATCGACACACAGCCTTCATTTGGCCAATTCCTCATCAGCTATTTCAAGTTTCACTTGGAAATGAAAGTGACGGTAGAATGTGAAGTGCTGCCCCTATACATTTTCTAAAAAGTGGGTGAATGTTGCGAGAGCTGGCCCGTGAGAGTGGGCCTACACTGACAACGCGCATGTAGGCAGGTGCAATTCCCATGTGGCCTTAAACTGTTGGGTGGTTCCAAATTATTGAGGTACATGAGTCAACTGCAACCCAAATTCTTTAAACCACTCCCAGGTTCCCATTCAAGATGTAAATTCTGTCTTGAGGAGATTGCGTTACAGTGATTGATTGAATACGAGGGCTGAGTTCAACACGTGTTGTTCTCATGTAGCCAAGCAACTATTATGTAATTTCAAAGCTCCTGAGTAGCTTTCGGACTATTTTGTGTAACATCCTGTATTCTAATCTTTCTCACCTGCTCCCCTCTCGTCGATATAAAGTGAGTTGTTTTCCCTTTGAGAATATCTTCTGCGCACGTGTTGTCGCTATATGGGCTACCTTTTCCGGATTCAACCCATTTAAACCGAGTTGATGATCCGTAAAGATGAAACAATTTATCCTCGGAATGGTTTAATAACTGTTGTGGGACTACTATCAAAATCGTCACGTGGACTGTGTGTTCTACTACTGCGCCTGTAACCCACCAGTGATCTGTCACTCTATATATGTTTATATATATATATATATATATATATATATATGAAACATACGGGAACTGACAGCTGAGCTCCGGCCGATGCAACTGCTAGATTCTAACAATTCGGATCTAACTGTTGAAATGGCCGGAGCTAAGCCGTCGCGCTCCCGAAGTTTTCATATTACCCAAGTATAGAGTACTCAGTAATGTTCTCACTGGTTTTTAATGCCACCATTCTGATATATATATAATATACACATGTGTGTGTGTGTATCACAGTGGGCGTGAAAATCAACACTCAGATTTTTCACGCGGTGAGTTGTGTCATATATTACATATTCATATTGGACATTCATTATTTCAGTTCGCTTAACGTGTATATAGTTAAATTTAGCTTTATTGTTATGTTTTTGAGTATTTATATTTATGTGTGTGTACATGAATGGATTGCGGTTGCGTTTACCTTTGTTTGTACGACAATAAAACTGATTTTGTGTATTAGATTGTTTGTCTATGCGCATCGTGTTGACCTTGGTAAAAGAAAGTAAGTAATTACTTGAATTCAAAATTGCTAATCCTTTCTATTGGGGGTGATTACATATTTAATTTTGGTTTAAATCTGTTAATAAATATTTGTTCTTAATTTATTCATCGTTGTTTTTTTTAAGAATCTGAGCACTTATAAAGGGGAGAGATTTTAAAATGTGAAAGGATCAAAGAATGAACAAAGATGAACTACTTATTAATATATTTAAACCAACATGAAATATGTAATCATCTCTCTCTCTCTCTCTCTCTCTCTCTCTCTCTCTCGCACACACACACACACGCACTCACTCCTCAAAATGAATAAGACATTTTCCAAAAAATCCTGATTGAAATTCATCATTGATGCTTTGCTGTTTTTTTTTTTATTTCCCACCACAAAAAGACCTGTGAGAAACAAACTAAAGTACACATACATATCCACACAAACACACACACCACTTAAAAAAGCATACAACTATATATATGTGTATATACATGAAATCACCTAAAATATTCTTCTTAATTTTGATCCATTCACACTTACAATAAGACACATGCACCCACACACATATATGTTTATATAAACACTCTCACACATACACACTCATACTCTCTAAAACCATATTCCTAAAATAGATTTTCTCTTGACAATCCGATTTACCTCTCTCATTTACCTCTCTTTACAGCAAGTGTCTCTAGCTTACATTTCCTCCCTTCACCACCCCATCTGAACTTTAGTCCAATCCTTTAAAACAATTGAGACTATACCCAAATATAATTTTTTTTTCTTTGAAAAACACAACTACCTACACACCTTCTACTACTACTACTACTACTACTACTACTACTACTACTACTACTACTACTACTACTACTACTACTATGAGTACCCCTCTCTAAATATGTAAGACTCCATTTTCGGCCCAGTTTTCACAAGAAAGATGAACATATTTCAACACACAATTTTCAATTTTTCAATTTTTTTATACTTTTTAATTCTTTTCAATTGTAATATTGATAAGATGGTTCCCACTGATTCCTTGAAAACGGTTATATTGTATATATTTCATGTACAACATAAACACCTTTTTTTAAAAGAATTGTTCCTTTCATTTTTTCAATAATGTCACCTTGACGAATCAACGAAGAAAAAGAGTAAAACAGATCCTTAAATATATTTTCCGTGCTATTTCCAATTCCACATTCTCCTCTTTCTCTCTCCTTCTCTCTCTTTCTCTCTCTCTCTCTCTCTCTCTCTCTCTCTCTCTCTCTCTCTCTCTCTCTCTCTATATATATATATATATATATATATATATATATATATATATATATATATATATATATATAGTAATAATTGTTTCTACTTTAGGCACAAGGCCAGCAATTACCCAGTGCATTACTGGTACTATATTTTATCGACCCCGTAAGGATGAAAGGCAAAGTCAACCTCGGCGGGATTTGAATAGTAATAATAATAAATTTGAAGATCCCGTTAAGGGTGAAAGGAGCGATTCTTTGCTTAAACTTTAATCTGTTATGTTAATATATATATATATATATATATATATATATATTTATTAAAATAACAGATTAAAGTTTAAGCAAAGAATCGTTGCTTTCACCCTTAACGGGATCTTCTGAAATTCTAATCGTGCCCTCTTTGGATTTTAGTCTTCTAATTTATTATTATTACTATATATATATATATATGTATATATATATATATATATATATATATATATATATATATATATATATATATATATATATATATATATATACATATATATATATATATATATATATATATATATATATATATATTAGATAACGAGGCATCAGTAATCTTTCAAAACACAATTTATTAACAAGAACCGGTCGTCTTCGACAGGTTCGCGGTCGTGCCCTAGGCAGTGGAGACTTCTGGTGTCCTTGGCCCTAGTGCTACCTCCCTATTCATCTCCATAGGCGCTGAATTGATCAACCGCAGGTGTGAGTCTCGCGAGTTGGAATGGCTCTTCCAGCGCATCTCCCCTACCATCCTCCAGGGAAACTCCTTCTCCCTCCTGTCCGCCGGGGCTGTGGGGAGGCCAGCACGTTGGACACTATTTGCTCACCATACGGATTAATAGACAAAGTTAATAAACTATTATAAATAAATAATTATTGTGGCTTGCTCATTTATTAACATATTACATATGATTCTCCGACGACCAGTTCAAGGCAGGATATGTTACAGATCGAACCTGGCTTTGCATTCGCAAATTCCTCAGATATGTTTTGCGTTTTCAAAGCATTCCATCCGATTGAAACCATTCCATCCGTTTCAGCAGCAGCAGCAGCAGCAGCTAACATCATCCTATTAATACGGCCTTTTCATTGCTTTAGTAGTTCAAGCGTCACCTCTTTCCTTTCACCATTAATATTCATCCACTAGCTGCAGTCATTCACGCGTAACCTGTAATCACCCAAAGCTGGTTACCACAGACGTATAAATATATCTAATACTACACACGTCTAAGCATACACAAATACACAAACACATATATATATATACATATATATACGTATATGCACACATTCATATATCCTCTCTTCTGATCTCGTCACTTCTCGCTTTTTTTCAAACCCACCCATTACTGCTTTTAAGCGCACGCGCAACATCCACGACCTCCTGGTTCGTAGTTCCTGTTCGTCCGCTCTCACGACACCACCCGGCTCTCATCCTTGTTCCCGTTCCCGCCGCAAAACTTGTCCCTTGATGTGCACCCTCACCACTCTTACAGGCATATATACCTTACGGGTCTTTCCGTATCCGCCATTCCTTCACCTGCACATCCACCCACATTGTCTATTCCCTCCGGTGTTCACATTGTGGTCTTTATATATCGGTCAAACGGTAACCCGTATGGCGGCCCGTTTTGCCGAACATTTGAGGGACATACGACTCGGTTTGGATACTCCTGTCGACCGTCATTTCTGTTCTCCTGGTCATTCATCCCTACATGTACATGTTTCAGTCCTGGGTGTCCTTTTACATCATGGATCTGATTCACATCGAAGTCTGATTCACCGCCTTGGGTCCTTATCCCCTCTTGGACTCAACACATCTCCCCTATTTTTCTAATACCCGTCCATTATCACATCCCTAGAATCCTATCACTTTCTCTTGAACATTAGCAGCTTCTCTTACAACTAAAACATGCCGACTATATATTTACACTACATTTTCCCTTCACTGATCTGTATAACACATACACACCCTTATATTAAGATACTTTTGCTGATGGCTTCGAATTTACATGCACGCAGACTCTTTTTACTCACATATACGCACACATTTCTTCTTAGCTTCGTACGAACGTATAATAACACATACACACACACACACGTGCTCAAGTATAGCTCTTTTTACAGGACGTTTTCTTTTCCATTTCAGGTAGACGCGCTCCATCATCCACTTTTCTAAAAAAATAAATCGTACACAAAACGCCAGCACTAAATTTTGCAAGAGATGTCAACGTTAATGGACCTGTTATTTTTATCTAAAGACATTTTTTCCAATTACATCCTACCCGTCCCCTCAATCTATCTTATTTGTCATTCTTTCTTCTGATGAAAGACTAGCGTCCGAAACGTTAAGACCATTTTCCTGCTATATCAAGCGTTAACCTAATATATCCCTTCCATATACTCTACCGATTGTGTTGTTATTTCTGTTTACATTTTACATACATATATATATATATTTATATATGCATATATACACACACACACATATATATAAACATACACACACACATATATGCATACACACATACGTACACACACATATACACACGCATGTACACACATATATGTATGTATATATACACACATTTACTCATGCATACATTTGCATACACAAACACACACGCCTATATACGGATATATATATATATATATATATATATATATATATATATATAGACAAGCACACATATATCTGCACACTCACAACATATACATACATCCACACGGGCATATGCATACATATATATCTAAACACATACACGCACACGTATATACACACCCGTACACATAACCGCTCTACCGCCACAATGAGTGTAAGGTAGGTGTCGTAAACATTGAAAGCATAAAACTGAGTAGAGTGAAGTAAAGTAAAACAATATATTGAAATAGAAATAAAAAATAAAAAATACAATACATTAAATACAATAAAATAAAATTCAGTACATTAATGAACAATAACATACGGTATGTGCAATGATGTGATGACACTTTCTAAATAAATACAATGTATTCAATGGTATGAAGTCACATTCTATATATTTGTGTCGGTCTCCTTGTTCGTGTCCGCATCTCCACGGGGCTCGAGCTAAACCTATCCAGCAATTCCAAAGCAGAAAATGTGTATTTTCGTTGTGCATGCCATGATGACCCCGGATTTAGATTGCTTGCGTGACACTTTCATCTTACTATCTCCATGGCTTCAGTCAGACACAGGCTGCATCACCTTTCGCCAGCGGAGTATGCATCTGCAGGTTGCATAATACTCCAGTTGAGTTCGTACGCACTGTCTTTATTTTTAAAGTCCCAGATCAAGTGTGCCAGCCTAGTGGAGTGCCTCTTAGTCTGGTACTTGAAAAAATACATGTGATTTATATCCTCGACTTAAATGTCGTGGACGTTGTACCGACGTAGATGTGATATGCTTTTTGTGTGTCAACCACAATCTATAGCCTTTCACTAGACAATTCCCCTGTAGTGGGCATTGTGTGCTAATGCGGCAGTTGCAAGTTCGTGTTTGATGATATAACAGCTGATCTGTAATAGATCCTGCCTTGAGCTGATCGTCGGAGAAAAATATGTAATATGTTAATAAATTGTTTTTGATGCATTACTAATTGCTCGTTATCTATAATGATAAACTCTGCTCTGCGCGAGCATCGAGTGCTCAAACGGTATACCGCATACGGACGCATATAATTGCAACCTTATAACAACTATATATATATATGTGTGTGTGTGTGTCTTTGTGTGTGCATGTCTGTGTGTCTGCATGTATGTGTGTGTGTGGGATGGTGTGGGTGGTGGTATGTGTGTGTGTGTGCAACATATTAATAATAATGAGCAGGATAGAATTATCGATATAACATCATTATCTCTGTAGACATGTAAATAATGATAAGGATGCTATTTCTATACTTCATTAATGCTCATTACTATTAAAATTATAAACACTCCTCTTTGTGCGGCTTCTTATTACGATGTCAGCGAATTATCTGCGACTATAATTTATTTACTGATTTGCAGTTGTATTCCAGATTAAACCAACAGTATTCTCATGTCTCAAAAATGTGGACACCTTTACTGTTTGTGCTGTGTGTAATTCATTTAGCCTTCATTTACTGCAAGTGCATGAAGAAGTACCTATTTCCAAGACAAGCTTTGTACCTATCCTTCTTTGCTTAGATGGCATATTTGACTTCTTGCTTTATTTAAGGTGCCCTCCTACCATCCGGCGTCACACCAAGCCATATTTTGCTTTACCAGATTGATCTGCAAGTTGTATCAATACAATCGGGTATAAAAATCAGTCGGATGGAATGTGCGCACGACATCGTGCACTGAGCAGTGCACTCTATATGTGAATGGAATTCCGCTGAAGCAGGTGGAGAAGTTCAGTTATCTCGGGGCCGTCATGACGAGTGATGCAAGGTAGGGGGTTGAAATAAGTGCAAGAATTGCTGGAGCTGGTGCAGTAATTCGCCAAATTTAGTCTTTAGTAATCAGAAGCCACATTGGCTATCTTCAATTTGGTATTCGTTTCAACTCTTACCTATGTTCATGAATCTTGGGTAATGACCGAAAGAATACGCTCGCGAATACAAGCGTTCGAAATGGGGTCCCACCGAAGGGTCTTTGGAGTAATGTTACTCGATAGAGTACGTAACTTGAAGATCAAATATCCGTTCCATATAGAGCCATTACTTCTCGGAAACTCACAGCGAATGCTTTTCTAAATGTTTTAAATTAAATATACAGTATATTGCCAAATATACTATACATACATTCATCTATACATCACTATTTCAGAGCACTAATACTAATACCTAATGTTTGCTGGACCGGCAATCGCTCTGTATAATCAGCGACTGATTATTTCTGGAAATCTATAAAAATTCAGCTTCTATAATTCTCGGCAAAGGCAGCGGAATATGTGGTCGTCATAAACGCCCACAAACAAGAAACAGACTCTCGATCACTCTCTGTTGTTATATGCTTAGAATAAATAAGTGACATAGTCACTACTATAAAACTCATAGCGAATAGTCTTCTAAATGTTTTTAATTAGACATCAGTATATTGCCAAATATTTCTATACATACATCCATGTATACATCGCTATTTCAGAGCACCATTACTAATAACATATAATATATACATACATACATACATACATGGTGGCTGCCAACTCGTTTTTGAGTACGGCCACTACTTTATATCCATGTAGGAGAACCCCTACTGATGCGCTGAACGAGTGTGACGTTTTAGTCCAGCCAGCGACTTGAAAACTTTGGTACAAACACTACACTTGTGACAATTACTGACACATAGTGCTGAGCCCATTGTACCTTGTGATGACAAGTGGTGCAGAGAGATCTCCCTATATACATACATATATACATACATATATACATACATACATACATATATATATATATATATATATATATATATATATATATATATATATATATGTATATATATATATATATAAATAACCCAATTGTGGAAGTTGTAAACATACACAATCCCTATAATAACCTGTGATCCAGGAATTATAAAAATCACCAATAATACATAACCATAATTGCTTAACTTAGTAATATATAAAGAAAAAAATACACTGCTCATATATTACGAAGTGAACTTCCATTACAATGGAAAAAGACAACGGTGCACGTAGCCAATGTGAAACAAGATATCCTTGTTAATGCTGTGGCGACTCACAAAGAAAATGACACTTGTGATGATGATGATGTACCTACAGCTTCCACTCACTCTCCTACTGTACTATTGAATTTAACTGGGTGTGATCGAAACTAACGCTAGATGTTAATGTTCCTTCAGAAAATATATTACTAAATTACAGCGACACACTCTAGCACCTAACGCCATAACTGGACAATGGAAATCCCTAATTGGAAAATGATTATCAAACGTGTGTGAATCTGTCACCCCCCCCTACACACACACACTAGAGGCCTTAGTTAACAGCATTGTGTGCTTAATAATCATAACAAATGTAACATTGCATTACTTCCAATTTGTGCACCCATTGCCTTCTGATTCATATTTTCACTGTTTAAAATGCTTTCGTCGATAAATGTCTTAAGAATGAAACTAATAAAAGGAAACACTGTGTAACACCGTTCATGATGTGTCGTATATATAATTGGTAAACTAATAATCGGTAAACATTTTCAAGACTCTCGCCGTGTTCACTCTTTTGTGAGATATAATATCAAATCCCATCTTTTAGGACGATATCCATTCACAGTACCGATCATCTGGCCTAATGAGATGCACGTTGCTGCTCCTTCTCTTCCTTAATGAGTTTAATAATAATTAAAGAAAAACGAAACGAATTTAATAATAATGAAAGAAAAACGAAACGAAACACTCGTTTAAAAGAACGAACAAATAATGGTAATTGGTTTCAAACAATTATTAGTGAAACAGAATATCGCATATTGCTTCCATGTTCACCAAATACAACAGCAAAAAAAAATAAAAACAAACGTTGAAAAATAGTTAAAATGCAACATTTTATTGTATATTTAAAACAGTAATACTGTTCTGCATTCAAGTAAAGTAGTGTTTTTCGTAGCCGAATCTCTCTCTCTCTCTCTCTCTCTCTATATATATATATATATATATATATAGTGGTAGGACACTGGAAGGTAATATCCGTAGTGGTAGAGTACTCAGTCCATGGGACGAGTTAGGTAGAAGTGGTTACACAACAGTTTAGTTCACCATACCGATAACAAATGTTTCACCTTAGCGGATCCTCAGCTCGTAATAGGTTTCCGAGACGTGTCGAGGGGTATCCACGGTTAAAAAAGGAAGTCAATACGTAAGTAGCGTATAGGCATTTAACTATATATAGACATGTCTTCTACCGGATTAGAACAGTGCGAGTCTTTTAGAAGCCAGTTTTTCTCTCTGTCTCTACTCTCTCTCTCTCTATCTCTCCCTATATATATATATATATATATATATATATATATATATATATATATATATATACAGTATACATACATATATATATATATATATATATATATATATATATATATATATATATATATATATATAGTATACATACATATATATATATATATATATACATATATATGTAATAGCAATTATTTAATATGTGTATGCAAGTAAGCATCGAAGTATATAAGTATATGTATGTGGGTATGTGCTCCACATTAACAATATCGATTTAACTAGTGTTAATTTCGATTATAAGCAAAGATAAAAATCTACTAATACATTTTATTTATAAAAAAATAATCATCTAGAACATGATCAAACAATTCTTCTAGATATTTGCATGATTTAATTTGAAATTCAATAAATATTTCTCAATTGGTCTTCCATAGAATTGAAATAAAGAAAATCAGGTAGTGAATGTGAATTAATAAAATTCACACCTGGTGGCGTTCATACGGGTTTCTTTTTATCTTCTGCCAGAAGATTATTTTATCTCTGTTTTGCCATTAATCTCATTTGCATTTGCAATTACTTTTCCTCCTGACCTTTTACTCTCACTTATATGTGCAAGAATTCACACGTTACAATATCGGCATAGCCACAAATATACACAAACACACACTCAAACATATGGAAATATATATATATATATATATATATGTGTGTGTGTGTGTGTGTGTGTGGTGTGTGTGTGTGTGTGTGTGTGTGTGTGTGTGTTTATATATAGTGTAAATGATAATTTCTCACAAATGAAACAGTTCTAGTACTGTAGAAGATTTTCTATATTACATATACACATACATACATATATATATATATATATATATATATATATATATATATATATAATATATAGTAAGAAACACAGTAAACCGTGTGTCTAAAATTACAAGGGTTGAAAAACCACATTTGTTTGAAATATTTAACCAAGAAGCAGACAGAATGATAAAATAAAAATATATTATTATACAAACAGCCTCAATAACCATTATATCTCTCGGACAGATTATCCCTAATCTGTTTCGCCCTGAGTGTGTTTGTAACAGATAATCCTGGGCATCATCAGCGAGAGAATCTGATTAAATGCAACAAACACTATTTGCCAACGTTCACACAGAAAGATGAATTTGTCACCTCGTGCTCCGCTAGTCAAACGTGGCAAGCGTGTATTGAATAGAAATAACAGTCCAACACACACAACTTAATAAGCTCAACTTGTGAGGGAGCAGAAATATATATGAAAATTAGAGTTAAAACTCAATTGGACTGTTATTTCTATTCAATACACGCTTAACACGTTTGACTAGCGGAGCACGAGGTGACACATTCATCTTTATGTGTGAACGTTGGCAAATAGTGCCCATGATTATCTGTTATAAACACACTCAGGGCGAAACAGATTAGCGATAATCTGTCCGAGAGATATAATGGTTATTGAGGCGGTTTGTATAATAATATATTTTTATTTTATCATTCTGTCTGCTTCTTGGTTAAATATTTCAAATGTGATTTTTCAACCCTTGTAATTTTAGACACACAGTTTACTGTGTTTCTTACTATATATTATTAATCGGCTCAGTATTTTTATATTTGGAGCTTAATAGTTACAGAGTTCCAATTGAGTTTTAACTCTAATTTTCATATATATATATATATATATATATATATATATATATATATATATATATATATATATATATATAAATATATTATATATATATATATATATATATATATATATATATATATATATATTTAAATAATGGATTAAAGTTTAAGCAAAGAATCCCTGCTTCAGAAGATCCCGTTAAGGGTGAAGGCACCGATCCTTTGCTTAAACTTTAATCTATTATTTTAATAAATATTTACTCTAGGGTTCTGATATATTTGATATATATATATATATCCTTATCGAGCCCTATTTGGATTTTAGTTTTCATATTTATTGTTAGTACTATATATATATGTATGTATATATATATATATATATATATATATATATATATATAAATAATTCCATCATTAAAGTATAGGAAAAAGAGTGCTCTATGTACGTTACATAGCTTATTAGTTATGTAATAAACAACATAAGATAATTATTTCATTTACCAGTGGTTTCTTGAAAGCAGATATATCTGCTTTCAGTCGTCAGAATGAATGAAACATGGTATTTTTATTAAATGTGGATTTGAAAACAAAATATGAGAAATATAACAGTGAGGCTGAGGAAACAACGTGCGAAGAAGAAAAAGGTATATATGGATTTTCTAATCTACCAGTCTCATCTTAGCGCCGAGGGAGACCATCACCATTCTATTAATGTCGATATAATTCTTATATCAATATTACTTGGACATCCACTGATGAGTTTATAAGAGCCCGCTTGTGTATAAAACTATGGATTATATACAAGTTTCTACATAACCTGGACATTATTTATCCCAAATTGTAGAAATCTTATAACGGAACGGCCGTCTGGAAGGAAAGAGATATTTATTTAATAATGTCTCATATAAAATAATACAACCAACTATCCACGACATACTGATTAGTTAGCACCCCAAACACTATATTGGGATAATACTTAGGTATATCCTAAAGTTTGTTGAGTGAGATGGAGTTGGTCGGAGTATCGCTTACGGCTTTCTCTGTTTATGTATTGAATATATACTCTTGGTGGCCTGATATGATTTCCAGATATAAGGTATTACTCTCTTTATTATTATTATTTTTTTATATGAATTACTGATTGATCTTCCTTATATCCCATGTCTGATTTAGCCTTAGAGAATGGCTATGTGTGTATATGGGTGATCCATACATTTATTATGTTTTAATATCTCTGTGTGTGCATTGGTTGTGTATACATATGGTTATTCTTTTAATATCCAATTGAGTTCTTATACACGTGGTTAATACCAAACAGGTTTAAATGAGCAGCGTGTATATTGTTTCATTTTATGATGACCTCCCTTTACGCTTTTGGGGACAGCGTGTATTTTATCTTTGGGAGGACTGCTGGATTTTCTAATCTACCAGTCTCTTCTTAGCGCTGAGAGGGAGACCATCACCATTCTATTAATGTCAATATAATTCTTATATCGATATTACTTGGTTATACACTAAATTGGGATAATACTTAGGTATATCCTAAAGTTTGTTGAGTGAGATGGAGTTGGTCGGAGTATCGCTTAAGGCTTTCTCTGTTTATGTATTGTATATATATATATATATATATATATATATATATATATATATATATATATATATATATATAGTTAGGGAAGCAGAAAATTGCTTATTGTGATCCAGTTCTTGGTTAAGAAAGCCAGTTTCATGGATGGTTTCAACGTACGGTTAGGGGTGACTCCACAAGTTTGTAAGAATTCCGTTCAATCTTGGAGTATAAAGTATAACAGAGAAAACACAGGTAAGCATTAAGAGAAGGATTTTATCCAGGTCTTTACGACCGTTTCATTGGTAAGTGCAACCTTATATTGCTATACTGCAAATAGCAGCCACGCAATTATAATTGTTGTTCACAGTCAAATTTTCAAATAGAATTGTAACTGCCACCCACCTGAAACCTGTCCATTACAAAGTGAATGTATCCAGTCAAACCTGGTTTACCAATGCACAGTAGAATCAGACAACCAGAAATGGTATTACATCGGAGCGACTGGGAATACATTTAAAGCCCGTTGGTATTCACACCGTTACGCAATGAAACATTCCCAGCATCGTTATGTAACTACCCTTGCAAACAAGACTTGGCAACTGGGGGAAAGTAACCATCAATACACCCTGAAGTGGAAAAACTTATCGAACGCGCCCCCATATCGGAGTGGTATGAGAAGCTGTCGATTATGCGACCGTGAGCTGTTCCACATCTTGAGTTCGAAGAATAAGTTACTCAACAATAAAATCGAAAGATCAATTTATTGTAACCATAGACTCAAAGTGAAATGTTCGCACTACAAGTGCAAATCGAACCCTTAACCATCATACTACCAACTGACAAACTGCATATACTTAGACTTTATACCCTCTTGCTCTATCTAAACCCTTTTAATTACCCACAAAAACCAATACCTATATCCCACCCCCTTCTCCTTCATTCCTCTTATATTTCTTCGTTTTCTTCCTTCCTCCCTCCCTTTCTTGGCTATCTTTTCTTTTTTTCTTTCTCCCCTTCATTGCTTTTATTTTTTTCATTATTATCTTCATCTTTATTTTATATATATATATTTATCTCTTTATATCTCCCCTCTCTCTCTATCCATCCCTCCCACTATGATCAATTTAATTCTCTGTAACTCACTACATTCCATGACATGAAGACTGCTATCAAAACTGATCAAGGAATCCTTCCACCTCTACCCCTCCCTCCATCTCAGTTTGTCACTCTACTTCCTAACTCTTCCCCCTTCCTCTCTCTCTATACTATTCCATTTGTCCCCCCACCTTCTGATTCCTCTCTCTCTATACTAGTAAATACAATTCCAAATAAATGTTTTTCTCTATATATTAAGAATTATTTCAAGAGTAACTTACTCACTATTTTGAAAATTTGGACTGTGAACAACAATTATAATTGAGTGGCTGCTATTTGCAGTATAGCAATAAAAGGTTGCACTTAACAATGAAACGGTCGTAAATACCTGGATAAAATCCTTCTCTTAATGCTTACCTGTGTTTTCTCTTTTATATATATATATATATATATATATATATATATATATATAAAATAAATAAATAAACAAACATACACACAGTCAACCACGCGCATATACTTAAAAAGTACGTAGACATAAGCTGTCACGTAAGCGTATATGTATCAACCGACATTGACAAAATATATACACGTACATATACATGAAGTAATAGGAATAAATAAAAAAAAATAATTGTTTCTACTTTTGGCACAAGGCCAGCAATTACCCAGTGTATTACTGGTACTTTATTTTATCGACCCCGTAAGGATGAAAGGCAAAGTCAACCTCGGCGGGATTTTGAACTCAGAATGGCAAGGGCCGTAACTCTATGCGTCAAAGCATGGCGTCCGACCCTCTACCGATACTGCCAATCCACTGCCCTAAATAAAAAAAATAATAAGAACAAAAAATATTCAAAGAAGTCAAAAATAAAATAAAATAAATTAGACAGAGGATGCGCGTTGACAACGATAAGAGAGGGGAGGAGGGAAAATAAAAACATAAAAATAAACAAATACAAGAAGTGTGAAATTACATAAAAATACAGATACACAAAAAAAATAAAAAAAAATATATATATATATACATAGAGTATTTACGTATCGAGAAAGAAAAAAGGAGGGATAGGTGATACATGTAGTTATTTGCCAAATAGCGTATGCAGAGGGGGATCGATGCTAGTGACGGCAGTGTTAAATATTAGATATGTTAATATCTAGTGGGCGAGAGAATTAGCAAAGCGTAAGAACGTGGAAAAATGAGAAATATGAGAACAGACCGTTACAACATGTTTATTTAAAACAGCACCTACGTACGTTTCGCCCGGATGGGCTTCTCAAGGGCATAAACAACTAAAAAGTGTTCCTTACATTGCTCGGAAAGTGTTTTTGGAGATAAGTTCACGTCTTCGCAAAATACCGTGTTTTGATTTTGCAGTAGCTCAAGGGAGGTAACTCTGGCCGGTGTTAGGGCAGTCTTTCCCGGACACATTTTTTATCTGTTTCAAGATGTGGTTACAACCTTACCATTGTCGATACGCACGGGGTCAGGTATGCAACGTTTGTTTTGACACGTTTGTTTGCTGCACCTGTCCGCCTGGGTCATTTGAAGCAGGGTCTGGGATGCATGGTTAGTTTCCTGATGTTTTTTGCAGCACCTGCACGCCGGGGTGTTAAAGTTTGTCGCAATCTAATTTTGTCTACAAAAAGGTACTAATGGCTGTCTTTTTGTAGACACCCATTAGTACCCTAAATGACATAAATAGAGTTGGGAAGGATATAGTTACCAGCTTAGAAATAGAAAAGTACACAAACCCGTATGTCGCCCTGAGGCCTAGATTATCCCTTAAGGATCACAAATGTAACTTTATTGAAAGTCCCTCTATTAGACTAATATGTCCCTCTACATATGATATAGGTAAGATTAGTAAAGTGATCCTAGATAGAGTACTACTGGAGCTTAATAGAAAGGCTAAGGTCTGCCTCTGGGGCAACACCGACCAGGTCATAAATTGGTTCACCGAGTTGCCTGATAAAGCGAGCCTGACGTTCATCCAGTTTGACATAGATAGTTACTACGCCTCTATCTCCCCCATACTCTTAAATAAGGAATTCATATTAGCTAAATCTAACACGAGCATCACTAAAAAATAAATAAACATAGCTCTAGCGGCGCGTAGAACCATTATCCAGTTTGAAGGCTCCCACTGGACCAGAACCAACCGTCCTGATAACTGCGATATCACGATGGAGTCCAGCGACTCAAGGCAAGCAACTGACCTGGTCGGAATATACATCCTCCATAAGCTTAGGGACAAGATACCGGCCCTAAAAGGCGGTGTATGTAGGGGCGATGCCCTGTTTACTGTTAGGAACGATAGCCCTCGTAGGATCGAGCACCTTAACAAGCATATACACAGGTTCTTGAAGCCATACGGCCTGTCCGTAACTATAGACCTCAACCACCATGTTGTCAACTTCCTGGACGTGACCCTGGAGTTGAGACCGGGCCTATACAACCCATACCATAAGTCTGGAGAGAGTCTTTCTTCTAATAACTATGTCTCCAACCACCCTTAGCAGACTCTCAACTCCATAGTCTATACCATCATACATAGGATCTCGAGGCTCTCCGCCAATGAGCATATCTTCAACCAAGCGGCAGACTACTACAATAGGGCCTTGATAAGCGCAGGCCTTAACCGAGGAATTTCCTACATCCCTAACGCTAGCTCCAGACCCCCCCCCCTAATAAAACGAGCGTTATAGTAAGCCATACCTATAACCTATCACGCGGCGACTTCGAAGGAGTCGGATGTAATAGTATAGATAATCGCACTAAGGAACACGGCCACAACGTTAATTATACAGGCGATAGTATAGGTAACTTACCACAACATAAAGATCACGACCCCGGTGACAGTGACCACTGTAGCCTACTCGCATTATTCCCCTACTATGAAATCAAAAAAGACGACGGCCTACTACCAACCCCTTCCAACCAACATCTTCCTGTACATAAACATAGTACAAGGAAGAAGAGTGCACCCGGCCATAAAGTCCACCATCAGGGTTGCAGGTATTATATCAGAGTTTTCCTTCTCCTAGAATTCTGCCTTGACACAGACTAAGGGGTCATCTCTCCCGGATATATATACATACATACATACACATATATATATATATATATACATGTTGGCTGCCAATTCGTTTTCGAATACAACCACTACTTTATATTCATGTAGGAGAACCCCTACCGATGCGCTAAACAAGTGTGACTTTTTAGTCCAGCCAGTGACTTGAAAACTCTGGTACAATCACTATACCTGTAACAATTATTGACACACAGTGCTGGGCCCATGGCACCATGTGACGAGAAGTGCAGAGAGATCTCCAGATATTTGTCAAGGCAGAATTCTAGGAGAAGGAAAACTCTGATATAACACCTACAACCCTGATGGTATCCAATGATGTTGATTTGTTATTCATGTTGGTAAATATCATCTTGGTTAAGAGAGTGGGACTGGCTTTGTGCAGTGCCTTTGATCACTATAAAAGCTTCACGGCACAGGCATTGCTTTATATCTGGAGATCTCTCTGCACTTGTCGTTACATGGTACCATGGGCCCAGCACTGTGTCAATAATTGTCACAAGTGTAGTGTTTGTACCAGAGTTTTCAAGTCGCTGGCTGGACTAAAAAGACACACTCATTCAGCGCATCGCTAGGGGTTTTCTTATATGCATATAAAGTAGTGGCCGTACTCGAAAACGAGTTGGCAGCCACCATGTATATATATATATGTGTATGTATGTATATATATATCCGGGAGAGATGACCCCTTAGCCTTTGTCAAGGCAGAATTCTAGGAGAATGAAAACTGTGATAAGACAGCTGCAACCATGATGTTATCCAATGATGTTGACTTGTTCTTCTTTTTGGTAAATATCATCTTGGTAAAGAGAGTGGGACTGGCTTTGTGCAATGCGTTTGCTCACTATAAAAGCTCCACGGCACAGGCACTGCTTTATATATATATATATATATATATATATATATATATATATATATATATATATATATATACATACATACATACGCACACACTTTTATATATATATATATATATATATATATATATATATATATATATATATGTATATATATATATATATATATATATATATATATATATAACATATAAAGCACTCATATGTTTGTTTAATTCATTTAATTGGTGATGATAGTTTCTTGCAAACAAATATCTAGATTATATCGGAAAATATACAATGTAAAAAACAAGTAATTACATTTCTAGTCTTTAGAACATTCATTAAGATACATTATAATTAACAATTTCAGTGATATCATATTGAAGAGCAGGAAGAAGAAAATAATATTACAGACAAAAGTTAGTAAAATATTGAAAGTTGTTATAAAGGGATAATGAATTAGAGTACTTCATTAACTACATATATACATTCAGTTAAAACTAGCAACAAGGGTGGGACATGATAGCTACGGCCCCCTCACATAAACCACCCAAACATTTCTGTAACTCGCCTTGAGTCTCCCACTTTTGTTTATTCGAATTTAAATCTATTAAACAGAAAGACGTAAATTTTCTCTACGTTTCCACACTCTCACCAGCACACTTTTCACTACTTTAGTCCCAGCAGGTTTTTATAACAATGTCAGATCTAAACCCACATTTCCATTAACACTTATATCTTTAATTTTAATCATCTAAATTCCAATGATTTTTGTATTTATTTATATAACTCCCCCTTATAGTGTACAAAGAACCTATCACTTTATTTAATAATCCTGACCACCCTATTAACTTAAGCCTATTTTATTAGATATCTTTTCTCTCATCTAATTACCAAATTATTACCATAACATTGTCTATTTCAGTTCTTCTACTTTATCTTATTACCCTAATAACCATAAAAAGATTAAACATTTTATGTACCTACTACGTTTTTTTTTTCTTTTAAATTATCTTCCTTTTTATTATTTCTTTTCTAAATAAATGTAACACAAATTAGATAGTTGGTAATAGTGCTCTTAACACATATTTTATCCACCATACATTATTCACTACTAAATATATTCCTCTCCAAATTAATAATTAAACCCTTTTTTATATAATTTGGAAAAGGATAAAGTAAAATAATATAAAATAAATGAATACATTTAAATAATAAATAAATAAATAAATTAATTAATTGATAATTTATATATAAATATATAAATAAGAATATAAATTCAATGACATTTTTTAGTTTCTTAATTACCTTCCTTATTTTATTAACTCTCTTTGTATTACTTCATTAACTCTTTCAAAATCCAACCGTTATTATCAACATATCAACACCATCGTTTTCTTAAGGTTTCGTACAAGGTGTTGTTTTCAGTTTAACTGCAATCTTAATCGACGTACTACATTCAGGAATGTCAAATAAGATATTATTCAAACACAGATTATGACACGAGAACAGAAACATCGAATTGAGGTAGAAATTCCTTAGAGTGAAACATTAAGGAAGAAATACAATGTAACTAATTAATGTTGGAGTAAATGTTTGTTTTTGAACTTTACAAATCTATGCTTATTACTTACACACGCCACTACTATAATTATTAGCATTTCTTACATAACATTTTTATACTCCCTCCAGCATAAATATCTTTGCCTGCAACTAATTCAGCATGTAAGGTTTACATAACATATATATGCATCCTATCATTATGCATCTGTCTTACCTTAATGCATACTGCCGCGGTTAACTTTGCCTTTCATTCTTACGGGGTCGATAAAATAGAGTACCATTAATGCACTGGGTAATTGCTGACCTTGTGCCAAAAAGTAGAAACAGTTATTAACATTATTTGTGTAATATGCTTGATATTTTAACTTTATATAATTCTCTCTTCCTAACACCTTTCAATATTTTACTAATTTTTCACTGTAATATTATTTTCTTCCTCTTGCTCTTCAATATGATGTCTCTGAGACTGTTAATTATAATGTATTTTAATGAACGTTCTAAAGACTAGGAATGTAATTACTTGTTTAACATTGTATATGCTCCGATGAAAATCAGATATTTGTCTGGAAGAAACGATCGTCAGCAATTAAATGCATTAAACAAACATTTAATTGTTTGAAAAGTTGTATTTCTGTTCTGTAATATATCTGATATTTTACATTGAGCTAACCTTCTTACAGGTAATTGGGTAATACAAAATATTACCTTTTCATATTTATAATTGTATATAGATTATATATAAGAGTATAAATTTTATAATTATTATTATTTTTTGAGTCTCAGTCATTGATGTTATTTAACTGGAAAGTTTGTCGAAATGAATATCAAGCCACTACCAGCAGCCTCAGACATTTAGGACGTATCGGAGGGTTATTGCTGTTCCCAGCAAACATGCCATTTGAAGTGTTCCAAAAAGCGGGACTGGATTAATCGTATTTAACCATCTTTGGAAACTCTTTGAGATAGTACCTAGAGCGCCTATGACAATCGGGACGACCTTGACTTCATGCCAGTTACAAATCTTTTTACCTCCTCCACTTTAAGTCCTGGTATCGGTTTATTTTCTCCCTCTCCTTTTCATGCACTCTTGTGTCGAATAGGCAGGCTACATCAAACATCAGGCACGATTGTCCAAAACCACCAGGTCAGGTCTATTGTGATCTAATTTCTTGTCCGTCTGTATCCTAAAATCTCATAGCACCTTCACCTGATCGTTTTCTATCACCGATTCTGGCTTGTGTTCATACCACTTCTGAGAATGTGGTAAATTGTTTACTTTGCATAGATGCCAGTGGAAAACATTGCTTATCACATCATGTCTCCAGACTTTATAGTGAGTCTGGGCTAGGTGTTTACACTCGGATACAATGTGAGCCACAGTCTCCTCCACAGTCTCCTCCACAGATCCTACACAGTGAGCTAGCCTCCTTCTTGTCAATATGGTGTTTCACCCACTACGTTCTGAGGGCTTGCTGTTGCGGAGCCATTAGCATTCCTTCTGTAGCTTTTTTAAGGTCCCCTCTTTTTAACCAGTTCCATGTCTGTGGATCTCTGAATTCTGTTTCTTTAAAGAAGGTGCTATGAAGGGATTTTTCATGAAGGTCGCTCTTCCTCCTTGTTGTTATTTCCTCCTTGGACATCCCCCGGTCTATTATCTTATCCTTCAGTACAATTTTGAGCATTGGCTCCCTACTGTCAGTCACATAATTGTGCAGGTTGTTTTCCTCCATCTGAAAACAGTCCTCTATGCTGATAAGACCTCTTCCACCTTCAGATCTCTTTAAGTAGTGTCTATCGACCTCACTCCTCTTGTGGAACATGTTGTAGATAGTCATTAGCTTCCTAGTCTTCCTATCCATTTCTTTTCGTTCAGCAACATTCCATTTCAGAATTCCCGCACTGTACATAATAATAGACACAGCTCGGGAATTTACTGCACTTATGAGTATTCCTACATTATTATTAATATTATTATTGTTAACAGGGTGGTGGATTAGCAGTACCGGTGGAGGGTCGGACGCCATGCTTTCCAGCGTGTTACGTCCCTTTACGAACTGAGTTCAAATCCCGCCGAGGTTGACTTTGCCTTTCATCCTTACGGGGTCGATAAAATAAAGTACCAGTAATGCACTGGGTAATTGCTGGCCTTGTGCCTAAAGTAGAAACAATTATTATTGTTAACTTTGCCTTTCATCCTTACTGGGTCGATAAAATAAAGTACCAGTAATGCACTGGGTAATTGCTAGCTTTGTGCCAAAAGTAGAAACAATTATTGTTATTATATATATATATATATATATATATATTAAGATAAGCAGAACAAGCAAAATTCAACCAATTTTTTTAAAATAAATTAAAAAATATAATTAAAATATTTACCCATTCTAATGGCCCTTACCGATCGGTTTCCCTTCGTAAAACACTAGAAATCCGATGGATTTCTAATGGAAAAGCAAAGTTCATCAGAGAAGCATTTTCCTTTCCTAGGACTAAAGTCCCAGGAACGGCAAAATATATTGCCATCTGCCAGCTAGTACAGATCGAGTGAGGTCGAAAAATGACCCGTACGTGAACCAGTCCGTAGTAAAAGCGGAAGTACCATAGACATGTTGTCTACTACACCACTAAAAATAGCAGCTAAATAGAACAACAGATTTGTTCTCTACATAACGGAGAATATTAAAAGAAGTTAATAGCCCACGGGTAATAAGTACACCTGGAAATATATAGGTTGTCTATATATATATATAACGAAGGTAATGTGGTAAGGAAATATATAGACCTTAACGCACCAAAGTACTCAATACTTAGGGTAGTATAGTGGGTAATAGGAACAAGTATGACCCGACAGCAGAGCTCATGCCGTTTCAACGGCTAATTCTGGACTAAATAAGAATTTTAACCTGGTAAATAAATAGCCGAACTTCTTAGGGGGTAATTCCATATATGGGAAGATAGTAATTTTCAAGAGGATTGGTCAAAAATTTGTTGTAAAGACAGTTGATTCTATCATGGTATGGTGGAAGGTAGGGTAGGGGTAGCTTGCCGGTATAACCAAGAGGGATTGAGGGAAGCCCAGTCAATCGTTGAAAGTGAAATCTATACGGCAGATTCTAAGGATAGTGTATAGAAGGTCGAAAAAGTGTACTGGAGAAGGGGAGGGGGAGGGAGTTGAAAAAGTAGGTAAATCGAAAGGGAGTAAACAAATGAGCCATTATAAAGATGAGGAGATAAATATATTAAAAAAACAAATATATAAACAAACAGCAATTTCTGGTTACTATTCCATCCACACTATCCCTCCCAAAACGGCATGCGCTGAAAAGAAACTGGTATATCATATAACATAGAATTAACAGCGTTAAGATCACGCAACACTGAATAACAAAATAATGTAAGCTGTAACTATCCATGTACACATATTCATGTGTGTAGGCAGCAGGAAATATCTGATATCCCTTAAGAATTTTAACCAGCTCATGGTGGAGAGATAAGGAAGTGTGAGTTCCATATTCTCGGGTGTGTAAAAATCCAGGCACTCCCTCCGTATATGATGAACAGACAGCAATAACGAACGACACTTGGAAGCTGCAGGCGGACGGAGTACCCAGCGGAGCATTAGAGCCTTGTCTGGTCGAACAATTGTCCGCAGTTAATTCAATAACACCCACTCTCTCCGAGAGAAAGCCCGTTTGGGGTTGATATTTATTGGACATGTCACAATGTCTGTTCCAGCTTGCTCTCTACGTTTGAAGCATGTTCCTACCTGATTCACGCAGCTTAGATGCATGATGTGAGCAAGGATAGCGGGAGATCAAACATTGTTCGCTCAGTAGTTACGAATCCTCAACCAAGTTGTGCAGCGGAACACTTGAATCTATTGCAGACTTTGTTTACTATCTATGTAGCTAAAGGCTGCTGGAGCAATGCCTGGAAACAGTGGTAGATACTAATCTTTAAGATTTTGTTCAAGCTATATATAGCTTCTTTGTGTGAGAGACCCTGCACTGGTATGTACGGCGGAATTGTTAGTTACCTATGAGGAATGTTAGCACGTTAGGACTTGAAGCGCTATCTCTAGGTCAACTGTCGGTCAAATTTCATTCCAATATAGATTCGTATGTAATTTAGCTAAAGTTGAGCTGGTCATTGGCCTCCTTGGTATTCAGCGGAATTATGACCAGGTTCAATCTCCCCTGTATATACGGAGATGACTACAGTTAAAAAGTTAAAGAAGGTATTCATTACGTATAGGTGTATTTATTTTACAATCAAAATGATTTCTGCTGGAAAAGAAATGCTTCGTTCGTAGCAAGACAACATGCTATATATATATATATATATATATATATATATATATATATATTCCTTTATTTTTACTAGCAGAATGGCCCGGCGTTGCTCGGGATTCTAAACATAGATTGGCATGCTTATGCCTCCTTTCTGAGACAGTTTCGTCGTATGTTCTCCAATCGATGCAGAAGTCCTAATAAAAAGTGAAGTCGCCTTGGGTGAACAGGCAAATCATTTGCCATTACGATTATTCAAAAGCATTTAATTGCGTTGCCTGTCTTTTTTGTTGTTGTTTTTTTTGCTGCTGTTGGTGTGATAGCAGCCGATGCTCGTACTACTAAGACAGTCTTGTCCTTCTTCAGTCAATCGTGTATATCCCCTTCTGCCTCGTCTAGGGTTCGTATATATTTAATATATATTTATCCTTATCGAACCTCGTGAAATAAATACCTTCGTTTATATTTTGTTATTGTGTATGCAAAAAATATTTGTACACAACTATATTATTATATATATAGCTATATATCTAAAACAGAATGTATGTCTCTCTGACTCCCTAAAACTCGAGAACCACCCAACCGATTTTTTACAAACTTTACACATGTAATACTCATGGCCATGTGTGTGTTTTGACCCAAAACTATTTCAATATTTCAATGCCCTAGGGACCGCATTAGATAGCTATAACGTTGCGCCCTCGTAATAACTGTCTGTATGTCTAGTTGTCTGCATTATGACATTATGACACTATCTGTATGTGTGTGTATATTCTGAAACTAAAAAAATCCATCTGTGAACGCAGAAGTAAATATTTCGAAAATCGTTGCGCACTATATATATATATATATATATATATATATATATATATATATATATATATATATATATACACGCACTATATATATACATATATATGTATACACACACAGAGATAGCGTCATAATGTCGTAATGCAGACACCAGACATGCAGGAAGACGTTATAAGGACGCGATGTCGGGCGCCTAATGCGGACCCTAGGGCAGTGAACATTTGAATTTTTTTTACTCAAAACAGTGACACGACCATAAGTATTACATGTGTAAAGTTTGAAAAAAATCGGTTGGGTGGTTCTAGAGTTTTAGGGAGTCAGACAGACAGACGGACATACATTCACTGTGTTAGACATAAAGATAATCTGTTATAGAGTAAAGCGCTCTACGCGAAGGAGCTAAGTGTAAACAATGAGTTGTTTAATTTGTTGATTATTCAACAGAGTTAATTTATAACAGATTAGAAGCACTTAACAGTTTTTCCTTGTGGGAAGTAGAGATCTTCATTTATTATTTATAATCTGTTATAGAGTAAAACGTTCTACGTGATGGATCTAATTTGTTGAATAATCAACAAATTAAATAACTGATTGTGTGTGTATGTATATATAGAAGCGAAATGAAATGGCTGGTTTAAGTTAACAAGCGATGCAACAACACACAACACACGCACACACACACGCAAACGAGACAACTACACACACACACGCACACACACACAGTAGCATTCCACCATACGAACATACTACACTGCCAATACAGAGGAACAAGGCAACAACGCACGCACACACACACACACTCAAGCGAGACAACAACACACGCACACACACACACAGTAACATTTAACAAACAGGCAGAGAATGGACTGACAGCTAGCGCCATCCCACTCCCTCATTCGGCCGCTGACCTCTGTACGACCGACCCCATTTCACGCGCACGCGCGCTCTGCCGAATACCTCAGATATTCAAAACAACAAACAGCGAAGGACGCGTTCCGGACTTGTCCGACAGACAACCTTTTCCACCACCCCGGATAAAAACCCCAGTTGATGGATGTGAATCCGAAATATATAGGAACTATTAAATCTCTCCCAAGGTAACTCTCTCTTGTGTTGTTATATTTATTTTATCCTTTATACTCTTCCCTTCATTCTACACATCTCACACATCTTATACACACCACGCATCTCAACGTACACCCACTTACATCTCTCTCTCTCCACCACCGGACCTTGTTACCCGGAGATTTACCCATTCGCATTGTCGAGGCTTCCAAACGACTTAAAGATATTTACATATATATATATATAGAGAGAGAGAGAGAGAGAGAGAAGAATGAAACGAAATTTCATTCCTCACTCTTAGTACGACTGATATTTAAATTTAAGTATGTATACGTACATACATATATGTATACATACGTACAGTAGTATGTATATATATACATACATGCACACATATATATATATGTACGCATGGGTTTACCGAACATTTATTATAATGTTCGGTTTGTTTGTAAACAAACAGCCCGAGTCAAGCCGTACAGTGTTCGGCAACTATCGTTGCCCTTTTGTTCAACACTGACAAAGGAACGATGAATTAGTTTCAAGATTATTAGCTATCGTCAGCTTATTATACCTTCCTTCTAGATGATTGATCCTTTGAAAGTATATAATTTCCTTATGCATATTAACGGCTGAGCAGCCTAATTTGCATATCGAGTGAGTTATTCGGTCGGGCGTACCGAAAAAGATAAATGGAAAAGAATGAAACGAAATTTCATTTCTCACCCTTAGTACGGCTGATACTTAAATATAAGTATGTATACGTACATAAATATATGTATACAGACGTACATTATTATGTATATATATACATACATGCACACATATATATATATATATATATGTACGTAGTGGTTTACCGAACATTTATTATAATGTTCGGTTTGTTTGTAAACAAACAGCCCGAGTTAAGCCGTGCATTGTTCGGCAACCATCGTTGCCCTTTTGTTCGACACTGACAAAGGAACGATGAACTAGTTTCAAGCTTATTAACTATCGTCAGCATATTATACCTTCCTTTTAGATGATTGCTCGTTTGAAAGTATATATTTCCTTATGCATATTAACGGCTGAGCAGCCTAATTTGCATATCGAGTGAATTAGTCGACCTGGCGTACCGAAAACGATAAATGGACACAAATGAAACGAAATTCCATTTCTCACCCTTAGTACGGCTGATACTTAAATATAAGTATGTATGCGTACATACATATATGTATACAGACGTACAGTATTATGTATATATATATATATATATATATATATATATATATATATATATATATATATATATATATAGTGCAAGATAATAGCTGACACATTCATACAATATGAATAAGCGTACAATTATGTTCCCCATTGAATTACCATGGAAATTGATCAAGTATTTAACAGACACTAGTATCGTAACGTTGGTTCTAAGTGGAATTACAGTGAAACAGTGCATACTAATGACATCTGAATTTTAATCGGAAGATTTGGCGCGACCCGTTGTTATTGTGAAATGTATTTCCAAGTTTCCATGCAGTGAAAATGAAACCTCCGTCTCATAAAGTAAAGCCTTGATGATTACCAGGTGCATGACTATGAGAATACTGTCATTTAACACTATGTAGAACACTGAGTGGAATATAATGTTATATTACTTAAAAAACAATCACTATTTCATTCACATTCATACGATTGTATTTCATGTCTACCTAATGAAAATCTACAACGAAATCAGGTAAATTTCATATCAAAAGTATTCTTAAATCATTCCTCCGAGTTTTTCTTACATTTGGACATAAAAATGGACATAAAATTCATCAATTCCACTAAATTGGTAGATTTTTAGCTTTTGTCAACTATGTTTTCCAACTAAATATATAATTATACATTGAACTGAAAAGAAGTGGTTGAAGTTTATTTTTGTTCCAGGAGACCTTTGTATTTAACTTGATAGGTTTTCGTTTATATTGATGAGAAATCTTTAAATACATTGTTTTTCCTTTAGCATTTCATAGATAGTAACTTATGGTTCCGTTACCCTCTCCTCTCACATCATCATCTTGTAATCCTTATAACTTTCATAATACTTCTCGATCAAAGAAGTTTATAATTTCAGTAATAATGATTGATTGATGTAAGCACATCATAATAGCCATTCAATTTAAACATTGTTAAATTCTAAAATTGACTTTTGAAGTTATTTTCATAAATATTACGTAAGCCATTTGAAAATAAAATATTTTATTCACACAATATATTAATGATTATGCTAGATGCTCCTGAACTATGTTAAGTAATGCATTCAAGATCAACAACACTCTGTGAAATGCAGAAAACTATGTCACCTAATCGCTTTATATTTTGCTGAAATATTTATGAGCAAACTATGAAGACGCTATATTTAATTGTGCATGTGCTGCCATAGAATAATTTATGCTGATATATTGAATTTAATTTGGAATCTACAGTATGTCGATATCCAATCTATATATTATTTTTTATGGTAAAATATATATCATTATTTGGCTGTTACATATCTAAACAATACTACCCCCATGCATTTGTGAGCAGACAAAATCAGAAATCAATATGAACTTATATTCATTTTTCTATTATTTAGTACACTAATGATATCGTATAGGGGCATGTATTTTAACAAGCTGGCATTAAATGTTTTCCTGATTTGGGATACACAAATTTTATGAAAGCTATTCAAATATATATTTAAATTCGTGAACAATTTCACGTCAAGAAATGCATAACCACTTAATCAGTTTCATTTCTTGATATGCCATCACGTAGTCTAGAAAAAATGATATGTTTAATTACGTGTCTGAAGTGATAATTTATTACTACATGTTATCGTTTCATTGAGATAACTAAGTATTAAAGAAAACTATATGTTTAATTGATACAAACTACTCCCTTAATGTTGTGTAGATTTAGGTGGATTTGCTGCTGATTCTAGTGTCACTATAAACCTTTTTCATTGTACAAACATATTTAAAGATATATGTTCCTTTAGGAATTCAATGATTCAATGCGTCGAACACGACGTGCTTTCGGCAAGGACATTGTATGTATATATTACATTTCATAACTCATCTTATTCCCAGGAATTCTTACTCTAAAGGCGGTATTTATATTCTTCCAATATTAGTTATTCCAATCTTTTAAAACAATTAATATTGTTTCCTGAATTCCATAAACCATAGTAGGGAATTATGAATAAAACGGACTTATTTTAACCGATCTAGGTTATATCTCTCCAAACCGATATATATATATATATATATATATATATATATATATATATATATATATATATATATGTATGTATGTATATATATATATATATATATATATATATATATATATATATATATATATATATATATATATATATATATATATATATGTATGTATGTATATATATATATATATATATATATATATATATATATATATATATATATATATATATATATATATATATATATAAGAGAGTATTGAAGTTTGCTTGAAGCATTGTGGAATATTAAGGTATATTTCTTTAGGTCGTTTTGGAAACCTCAACAATGCAGATGGGTAAATCTCCGGTGGTGGAGAGAGAAATGTAAGTGAATGTAGGTTGAGATGTGTAGTGTGTAGAAGAGTGTAGGAAAGAGCGTAAAGGATAACAATAATAATAACACGAGATAGAGTTTCCTTGGGAGATATTTAATTGTCCCTATATATTTCGAATTGACATCCATCAACTGGGGTTTTTTCCGGGTGGGGGGCATGAGTTGTCTGTCGGAAAGGTGCGAAATGTGTCCTCCACTGTTCGTTGTTTTGAATATCTGAGGTATTCAGCAGAGCGCGCGTGCGCGTGAAATGGGGTCGGCCAAGCAGAAATCGGCGGCCGAAATAGTTCTTTCAATTGTGGCAGTGGGGTGGCGTCAGCTGTCAATCCATTGTATTATCTGCCCTGTTGAATAGTGTGTGGTTGTGATAGTATTCTCTGCCTCTTTGGTGAATGTTACTGTGTGTGTGTGTGTGCGTGTGTTGTTGTCTCGCGTGAGTGTGTGTGTGTGTGCGTTGGTTGTTGCCTCATTTGTCTGTATTAGCAGTGTAGTATGTTCGTATGGTGGAATGCTACTGTGCGTGTGTATATGTGCGTGTGTTGCTGTCTCGCTTGTGTGTATGTGTGTGTGCGTGTGTTGCTGCATCGTTTGTTTACTTAAACCAACCACCTCATTTCGCTTCTCTCGGATCGGTTATTTATTTATGGCCCTAGGCGTTTGATCCAAAGTGCTTCCATGATTCGTAATGTGCTGACGTTTCTTTCTGTCGCTAGAGTTGTGACAATTTTCCTTCCGTCTTTGTTTCCGCATTTGGTTACGTCTTTCCGGAAAGACGAGGCCCTGCTGCTAATGTGCTCCTTGATCCGGATGTGTAGCGGCTCAATTGTGCTACCTATAGAGTAGTGGTTGCACTTGTTACATTCTATCTTATACACGACGTATGTGCGTAGGCAACAGTTCGTATGGCGCATCGGGCAGTTTCTGAGGGAGCACGCGTCAGTTGATTTCTCGGGTTTCCTGGAGAGGCATCTTCGCAGGGATGGGCCCGAGTGGGCCAGTTGGATGTCGAGGCCCTCCCTCCGTATAGCCTTGCGGATAGCGTTGGTGGTATTTTCGCCCAGGTGTGGTATTTTAAGTAAGCTTACTTGCCCCAGGTGTTTCTCGGCTTCTTGTGTCTGGTGTCTCGTATTCTATTTGTGAGTGAGGCAGGGTAGCCGTTCGTCTCCAGCACTTCGAGGAAACGCTTTGTATGAGTGACACCACTCGCGGGATCGCTGCATCTGTTTTTAATTCGCGTGATCTCGTTCGTGATGTATCCTATTTTAGCACTGTTAGGGAGGGCGGACTTGTAGTGGACGAACAGGTCACTGCAGGCTGCCTTTCGGTAGAAGTTGCAGTGGATCCCGCCCTGTTCCGTGATGTTGATTCGGAAGTCGAGGAGGGCAAGTGACCCGTCGTCGCTGGGGTGTTCAACACTGATATCAATGTTCTCGTTCGTGTTTTTGAACGTCTCATGAATTCTGTTCGCCATGTCTTGGGAAGATGTGAGGATGAGGACATCGTCCACGTACCTTGAGAAAAAAGCGACGGCGTTGGGGTGGCAGGTGTTGATTGCCTTGCGCTCGAGGCTGTCCATGTATGAGATCGCTAGCACACCCGACAGGCTTGAGCCCATGGGCAGTCCCGAAGTTTGCTGGTATGTTTGATCAAGGAATCCGAAGTATGTGTTGTCAACGAGGATGGATAGGAGTTGGTGGATGTCAGTGGTGGTGATCCCAAAACAGTGTAGGTCGGTGGATTAGGCGCATTCCATCAGTATATTAACGACCGGGAGTGCCGGGACCGAGGTGTAGAGAGCGACTACTTCAAGGCTGAAGGCATATCTGTTAGCCTATTCTGGTGTCGAGATGCATTTGATGCAGGGGCTCCAACACCTCCTCGGAGCTGTTAACGTGTCCCGGCAAGGTGTCTAAGATGGGTTTGAGTATTCTGGCTAGGAGCCATGAAATTTTGTAGAGCGATCTTTCCACGCTCGATACAATGGGCCTGATCTTCAGATCGGGTCCTTGTTTGTGTGTTTTGACGAGGTTGTAGAAGGCGGGTAGTCTGCTGTTCCTCGTGAGGAGGTTGTATCTCAGCTCCTTCGGGAGCTTCCGCCGGTCGCAGATGTTGATCCAGGCGGCGTTGATGTGCTCCTATATCTGCGCGGGAGTGATTCCTGTGACGTTGGAGTAGAGGTTGTCATCGTCAAGGTTTGGAGGGCCAGGGTGTTGTAGGCCTCTCTGCTGATGACACAGAGTTATTTTCCCTTGTCGAGGTGAGGTAGATGAGGTTCTTCGATTTCAGGTTGGAAAGGGTGGTGAGTTGAGATTTGGTGAGGTTGTGTTTTGTGCGTGTGTGTGTTTGTGAAGTATATCCGAGATGGAGTGTTTTAGCCTGATGAGTTTAGTGTCGAGTTCGTGGTTGGTTGGTGGGTGGGAGGTGGAGTGGGTTGTCAGGATGGTTAGTGGGGAACTTGGGGTGAGTTGCATGGGCGATGTTATTTTCTGTGGCGCTATTGATGGCGGTCACCCATTTAAGTTGGTAAACGGCTCCACAAAAGTTGGCTTCGATGTCGAGTTTGAATCTGTCGTCGAGTCGTTCTGAGACGATGAACTTGGGTCCGAGGTGTAGGAGTTTCAGTTCGTCGCTCGTGAGAGTGCCGGTTAGGTCGGTGACCAGGTGCGTCGCATCGTTGAGGTGTGGCTCGGTGTTGGTGGATGCGGCGGTGGCGGTTGTTACGTTGTTGTTTTCCACGTGGTTCTGGTCTGTCTGTTTGTTAGTGTCGATGTTCTCGTTGTGGAGTTTAGACAAAATCCACTCATATTTCTGCTTGAGCCCTTTTTTCTCGTGTTGGACTCTGCAGTGGTAGCACTGGCCGATTGCTTTAGTGATTTTCAGGAGCAAGTCGCCGGGTGTTATTGACCGTCGATGTGTCCGCTCTGAGAGTGTCCGCTTATGGATGTGTAATTGGCGGTTGAGATGTCTCAGCATCCGTTTGATACACGTGCGATGTATGCGCTTAGTGGTGTTTTGAAAAGCTGGTGTATATATATATATGAACACGTATATATTTGTGTATGTCAGTACGTGTGTTTCGAGTTTAATCAAACTATGAGTTAAATTAACACGAATAAAAGCATATCCAAAATAATAAATTACATATATCAACATATAGACATAAATAATATAATTAATGAGTTATAGTACCATTTCTTACCAAATATCAAACAACCAACAAAAATTGTTTATTTCAAGGTATGGTTTACCTTTGTTAACAGTCAAGGAAGAAAGCCGCCTGAATTATCAATATCAAATAACGTGAGAACGGTGATATGCAACCTGGAGGCGGAAAATTGTATAATGGTACCTGCGATATGATCTCATATATCCGCAAGTGAGACTAGCGAATCTCATGGATGTTATCCAACCATCTTTCTGTGTTTGTTTTGTCTGTAACATCTGTCCAGTGATTCTTGCCTGAGCCATTCTAACCACATGCCCATAGTATAGATCTGTAATCTCTCAATTCGGAAAAGTAGTGGCTGTCGTTGGAGACACTCTGTTCTCCGAACTACGCACTTCATCGATTAACTTTACTCGAAAACCATTTTATTTGATAGATTTGAACTTCTCTACCTGCTTCAATGTAACACCATGCACATAAAACAAGATATATAATGCTCTAAAACATAAAGTTCTTAGAATTATTCATATAAACAACAATATCTAATGTATAATTATAAATCACAGAGAAATTTTATACACACCACAACACACACATTTATGATTACATACAAATATAAATATATATAGCATCAGTACTACCGATGGTGTTTATGTCTCAACAGTAACTAAATACTCTTAGACATATTGGACGTTACATAGACGAGATCACCACAGAGCACATTATGAGGGTGGGGGGGGGAGTCGAAACACAACCATTTAAAAGGAACCTTAATTCTACGGTATGCACAGTATTTCAATTGTAATTTAAATAAAATATATGAAAATAAGGGCTATGTGATCCCCCCATCCATACACCTCGCATACCCCCCTCTCCATTAACACCCTACTTTTCTATGTTAATCATATAATCTGGAACACATATATAATACATTTCTTATGGGCATGAAACATATGATCATATTTCACTGTAGAAACCTTGTTTAAACATCTGACGATTAAAGAGAGCAAAAACATTGATATATAAGGCATTTGGTAAGTAGGTACCCCTCCAACATAGTAAAATTACAACCTTTCAATATGTGTTAAAGGAATTCTTTTTTAGAAAATGTATACATTTGTTAAATAGTTTTCATTTGTTTTTCATATTAATTCAGAGCTAAATTGTATTATAATTTTACAAAAATACCTACATAAAAATTAACTGTAATAATTTATGTATATAAAATTATATGATGGCAACTAGAAGTAAAAGTCGCAATCCAGCATTTGGATATCCTGCAGAATTTCCTACAACAATGACCCCATGAAAGTCTGATGTATCCCGACATTATTTATACATAAGAAAACGTGAAGAACATATATCAAACACTTCACCCACAGCAAAGAATGCTACCGGATTGTTGCTGCAGATGTGCAAATAATATGGAACACATTTTCTTTTCCTTATATTGGGTTTTAGGGAACAGCTCTAAAAAATTGAGAGATTGATTGAATCTGCTTAAAATGAAATACCTATCAAGCAAAGAGGAGATAGTTTTGATAAGAAATTAGATGAGTTCAATGATTTGTTTGATATATGAACCTGCCCGTGTTATGACAAACAAATAAAAAAATCTGAGTCTAAGTGTGGCATAAGAATACCAATAATGGAATGGACAGAAAAAAAGATTGAATCATTTAGGGCCTGTAGATAGGGAAATAACTTCATGTAGAAAAAGAACTGCAGAAAGAGGGCAAAGATTTGAAAACAGGAAGGCAAATATGCACTTAGACACGAACGTTGCTTCAACTAGTTATTAGTGCCAAAGTGATATTAATGAAGATAATTGTGACTCATGTGACAATGATGACGATGATATCGACTTTGTTCCTGACAATGAACTGAGAGAGAAAAAAGAAAAAAAAAAAGGTTTACTTATGAGAATCTAGCCATCACATCAGAGAGATATCGGATAAGTTGCAGAGCTGCTGCTGCTATTTTTAATGCAGCTTTGAGAGATATGGGAATTTTAAATGATACAAATATGCTAGATAAGAAAAAAGTTGAAAGAGAAGGAAAAGGAGTTGGAAAAAACAATATTATAAACATGAAAACAGAAAATACAAGGTTCGACTGCATCGATTTTTATTGCAGAAAGGATAAAACTAAAACAGCAAGAGGGATGGAAAATGAAGTGCACTATGTTATTGTGAAAGAGTCCGGTGATGAGTATTTAGATGACTTTTTCTCAGAAGAAATTATTACTTTTTTAATTGATTCTGACAGCCAAGACAGTTTAAAGGACGTATTACGTGATGGCGCTCCAGTAAACACGTATCAGCTAGGAGGGGTAATTTAAAACAATTGAATTATACGTAAATAAACCATTTCAGTGGTTGGCATGCTGCTACATAAAGTGAGCTTCGGTTTCGAGACGTATTTTAATCCATAGAAGGAAAAACAACAGGACCACAAGCATCAAAAGGCTTAATTGTCAATAAAATTAAAGAAGATGTAACAAACTTAAAGATAATCAAATTTGCTCCAGTAAAAACTAAAGTGAAGGAATTGTCATTAGAAGTTGTTGATACTTTAAGCTCAGATCAAAAATATCTGTAAGAAATGTGCCTCAGTATTGAGACAGGGTTTGTTTCTCAGCTGTAAGCAGCACAATCACCTGGTGAAATCCATCATGCAAGGTGGCTAACACGTGCCAACAGATTTCTTCGCATATATGTTTCGGTAAAAAATCCCGAAAACAATATTATGGATCTTGGTAAAATCCTCGCTGCTGCTGTTGCTACAACAACAACAATAACAGCTTCTACTACTGCTGTTGCCGCTGCTGCTTCTCCTCCTCCTTCAACCACCACCACCAGTTTATTCCCCCAGCTTGTTCTGGATTAAATCTCACCCAAAGTTACACGAGGGAGCAAGTAATATTTAGTATATGGTAATTCTAAGGCAAGATATGAACCAATATCATAAAGAAGTTATGGAGAAATCGTTAAAAAGTAATTCCTTTTTTTGCCCATCCGGAGAATATTTTACTGACACTGCTGAATGATGGAAGAAGATAAATCAGAGAAGTAGCAATTCAGCGAATTATTACAGCAATAACTTTCCTCCGAATGCCCGTGAAGTATTAAGAAATTTCAAACTACCAAGCGAAATTAATTTTGAAGCTCAGCATTATGTGGATTTGATTAACTGGGCTAATGAAGTTATAACATCCCCTCCAGTTTTACGGAACTTTACAATCGTTGATCTTCTAAAAGCAATACATCTTCCTTGTCATAGCCAGGGGATCGAGCATGCTATTAATTTCGTGAGAAAAGCATCTGAGATCAGAATAGACTACGAAAATAGGCACAAATTCATATAAGATATACAGCAATCTTGACAAAGTTTACCTCACTTTGGCTGGAAAAGACAATGGTCATTTAATTAAATAGGATATACTATTAATGCTCATTTTATAGTGATGACCTTTCATGTATTTCTTTTGAGGTTCGTGCACAGTTTTTATTTTTTACTGCACATCATAATATTCATTAAGACTTTACATTATTTATACGTTGAAAGTGCTTTTCTTAATATAGGCTTTTTTCATGATAAAATTAATACAAACTATATAAACAAATATACTCCAATAAATGTTTTTTTCAGGTGGGTTGTTGCATATAATTTATAAAAAGTTATATACGTATTATTTAACCAAGACAAAGTTAATAGCATTAAAAGAGGTTTACAGTTCCTTAAATGTTCAGTATTCAAAACGCAGAATTAGTGGCGGGGTGTATGCGAGTGGTAGGGGTGATCGCATACTTTTAAAAAATTGAAAATTTATCTATCACACCAAAATGAACACAAATATGTGGAATCAGAATATTTGACCCCCTCCCCAAATCCCGAGTATATATGCAAATGACACTGGCTTGAATAAGTATTCGTTCTGAAGTGCAGATAAATCGTCTTGACATTTTTTAAGAAGAAATGAAACATAATATAGAAATAAGTTATTGTAAATTCCATTTATTTTTCGATTGAGGTACAAGCTGAAATCAATTCTGAAGTCTTAATACAAAGATATTAAAACATGGAAATACAAATATATCACGTTTATGAACATATTTTGAAGGAAATTAATTAAGAACTTTTGAGTAAACATTATTTGTTTACTGGCGCTTGAGGGTCGGTAGAGGGTCGGACGTCATGTTTAACAGCAAAGAGTTACGGCCCTTTATGGTCTGAGTTCAAATCCCGCCGAGGTTAACTTTGCCTTTCATCCTTACGGGGCCGATAAAATAAAGCACCAGTATTATAATGGGGTAATTAGTGGCCTTGTGTCAACAGTAGAAACAATTATTTGTTTACTAGTTTGGAGCTTACACAAATAAGCTTTGTAACCTAGGTGCTGGTGCTGTTGTTTTTGTTGTTGCATTTGCGGCCCTTGCGTTTGTAGATGTTCTGCGCTGCGGGCACCAGGTGTCTTCTGTAAATTTCAGAAAGCTCGTAAATGTGTCGTTTAGCCACAGTTATGACAGCGGTGTCTTTTGCCTTCTACGAAGACCTTTATTTCTTTTCCGCATGGAAGGGTGATCAGATCCGGGATCTTCTCCATTGTCTCTGGTTTTATTTAGAATATCAGACAGGTACGGGAGCATGATTCCCGCTGCGATATTTCACTTCCAGGATGGAGTCCTCGTACTCAAGCGCAATTCTAGCAAGGACCAACTGGGGATTCATGTTTGGTGATATCGCAGCTATTCGCCCGGTCACTGTTCTTCTTCACATGTGGGAAGGGAACAGTATATGGTCTTTGGATTGCACTGGACGGACTGAGTTCTTTCTGGTGAGGGCCACGCTTCGGAAAAAGCACGGCGATGCAACCAAACCTCATGTCCTTTTCACTTGTTCAATGTCTGGTACCAACTCCTTCAAAGCTGCCTCAACGTCAGATCAAGGGGCTAGATCTGTTTTTCTTGATTTGATGTTCACACATCTAAAGATATTGGTACATCTTTCGATGTCTGCCAACAAATCCACGAGCACATTATTGTGTGCAGTATTTTCCCTAAAGTCAATAAGTTTACTAGATTCCGCTAAAATAGATTTTTTTTTGTTTTCTGAAATATCCAATACAGAAAATTTTTTTTTTTTTACCGTGGTCGCAGTGAAATATATTTTTTTCTTATTGTTGTTAATGATGATGATGTTGTTGCTGTTGTTGTCGGTAACATTATTGCTGTTGTTGAATTCACTATGGTTTTCGCTGGAGTTGCCACTCAGAATATAAAGGGCCATAACTATATGCTGCAAAGAATAATAATAATAATAATAATAATAATAATAATAATAATAATAATAAGGGAAGAAGACGCACGAGGTGGTAGAACGTCACGAAATTACTCCCGTAAGTTTTTTGATATTTAAATCAAGTGTGAAAGAACAATTCTTAGCACAAATGTTGCATCAATGCACCGAATGAGGTCCCATAAAGTTTCGGATCCATATTATATTGTTGTATCGCTCAAATATTCAATTTTGTATTATATATTTTGTATTCAAAAAAAGAAAATGGTTATAAATGGAACAAAACACCCTCTGTCTACACTATATAGAACAGCAGCAATTTCAATTTCACCAACACCAGAAACTTGATACACTACCTATCCCATCACACTAAATATAACAGCCAGATAACGACAATTTCACCAGCATCATAATAATAATTACTATTATTATTGTCTCAAATTTAAAAAAATTTTTAATTCAAATTTTACGGGAATATGTCAACACAAAATATAATAAAAATATATATTAAACATACGAACACAAACTCATAGATACTATATCAGTAACCACAACACCACCGCTGCCACCACCCCACCACATCCATCATCGCCGCCACCACTCATTCAATGCTACTGACACTATTCCCCTGTTAACTTGAGAGAGAAAAGGGAAGGTGGCGGTAGCACTAGACAAGAGAGAGGCTAGAAAAAGATATAAATAGATTGACTTGGTGACCTTGCCACCCACCGGCCAAACGTCTACATCAACAATTATGGGACTGCTGGCTCACCCCTTCCTCACCAACAATATAAAAAGCCCCGGCACCACCACCGACATAGCCAACAACAATAACAGCCTACTACAACAAAAAGTATATTATATTATTGTAATGCACTGGGTGATTGCTGGCCTTGTGCCTGGAGTGGAGACAATTATTAATAATTTCATTCTTAAGCCACGCAATGCTCACATTAAGGAACCACTCATGATAATAACAATTTAAAAAAAAACAACAAAAAGAAAACCCCGTGACCAAGAAATACCGGGATGGTGGCCGGCGGGGAATAGCCATGTCTCTAGGGGAGAACGACACCTCTAGTCTTGGTTGACACTCGTTCTAGTAGTGGTAACACGAAATGATTACCCCTTGGCGGATAAGGATAAAACGCGACAAAATAAAGTAAATGTCTAATGATAAAATCTCATACCGGATCGGCCGTCACCCGGGTAAAAAAGGGCCGCGTCCCTCAGAGAGGAACCAGACTGGGGTCGAAAAATCAGCTAATGGTTCAAACCTTCCCATCACTTCGGAGCTGGAGACCTCCCATAACCGGAATACTCCTACTGTTGGCCCTCCATGCTCACTACCAAGAAATCCAAAGAAAAAGTGAGGAAAATGGCCAAGGGAAGATAATAAAGAAGTCCTTGAGGCTTTCTACACTGCCATGTACTACCCATCAAATACATCGAATACAGAACAAACATATATCAACTGGAAAAAGAAACATCCCGAAAACAGAGGCTATATTGACAGTAACAAACTAGCCAATATACGAAGAAATATTGTAAGAAAAAAGTTACTAACTGATATAGAAATTGATCAGATCAAGCTAGTAGCACAAAGTTAGCGAAGGGAAAATGAAGCATGTTTCAGTGAAAACGAGGTAAACTGTAACACTTGGAATCCCAGGGTTGGGGCGGAATCACTGGCAACAGAACAAATTAAAGAAAGGAGCGAAAAAGTGGAGGGAGTGCATGCTCAGGATGAAACTCCAAATGAAAATAATGAGATCGTAAATGATAAAGAAATGAAAGAGAATGAACTTGCCAACTTGAAGGATGAAATTATGATCGAATGGATGAAAATGAAAGAATCTGACATGGGGCAACGAGACACCCTCCCTAAGATCCAGAACTCCAAACAGAACCAAAAGATAATACACAAGACTAACATAGTTCTCAAAAATATTATCATCACAAACAAACTAAACATTACTGACTTAAATCATCTCTATTATGCATCGGCTAAAGTCACCACTCACTTATGTGGATTGAAGATGAAAAAACAAAGGAATTCCCTCAAGAAATCTACTTGGCAAGATAACATCAATCGCCAAATAAACCTTCTCCGATCTGACATAGAAATTTTAACAAACTATAAAGTAGGTGAACATGTTAAACAAACTAAACTTAGAAAATTGAAAAGAAAATACAGTATAAAATCAACAAGTGACATAGACATGCAGATAGAAATAATCAAGCAAAAAGTGTCGGCCAAAGCTGCTCGTATAAGGCGCTTTGAAAAGCGATCTAGATTCTATAAGGACAATAATATGTTCAAAAACAACCAAAGAAACTTCTACAGAAAAATTGGCAAGTCAACAATAACTGCTAAATCAATACCACCCAAGGAGGAAGTGCAAGGATTATGGGAAAAGATCTGGGCCAAAAAAAAGTTCATAATATACATGCCTCATGGATAGACAGACAAATGAAAGATACAGCTCACCTTGAGGAACAAATATGGGAAAATATAACAGTTGAACAGTTGCGTTTGGTTCTTAGAAGAACCAGCAAATGGATATCCCCAGGAAAAGACAAAATACCAAATTTTGCGATAAATGCCTTCACAGATTCTCATGAGCTGTTAGCCCAACATTACAATGAAATAGTTAAGGTGCCAGAAAAGATACCATCATGGCTAGTTAACGGCGTTACATTCCTGTTTCCGAAGAATGATGAGACAATCAATCCCAAAAATTACAGACCGATAACTTGCTTGATCACAATGTATAAAATTGTAACATCGGTCCTAACTGAATATACATATGACCACCTGATAACAAATGACCTATTTCCCATTGAGCAGAAAGGACGTAAACGAAGCTCATATGGCCGTAAGGATCAGCTTCTGGTTAACAAAATGATACTGGAAGATTGTCATAATAGACACAAAAATCTATCGATTGCTTGGATAGATTATAAAAAAGCATTCGATAGTTTGCCACACAGTTAGATTGAAAAATGTTTAGAGATTTTCAAAATATCCCCCGTTGTCAGGAGGTTTTTGTCATCCAGTATGAGGACATGGAGAACGACACTCCTTTTGAATAGTGAAACAAAATCACTGGAAGCTGGAGAAGTTAATATTAATTGTGGAATTTTTCAGGGTGACTCTTTATCACCGCTTTTATTCTGCATCGCACTTATACCATTAAGTAAAATGCTCAATGAAACAAAACATGGATATAGAGTCTATGACAAAACCATTAATCACCTGTTCTACATGGATGACATGAAACTATTTGCAAAAAATGATGAACAATTGCAAGGGCTATTATCCACTGTGAAGCAGTTCAGTGATGACATTAAAATGGAGTTTGGACTGGATAAATGCGCCAAAGCAACGTTCACCAGAGGAAAGCTGCTGAAGAGTTCAGACATTAATCTTGATCGGGGGAACGTGATAAGAGAGCTTTATCAAGAAAAAACTTACAAATATCTAGGTGTTTGTGAAGGAGACGGAATCAAGCACTCGAAAATGAGGGAAAGGATAAGGAAGGAATGTTACCGCAGAGTCAGAGCGATCTTAAGAACGGAATTGAATGCAAAGAATAGGATCGATGCCATAAACACGCTTGCCATACCAGTAGTAACCTACAGTTACAATGTCATCAACTGGTCAAGCACAGAGATCCGTAGGCTCGATAAAAAAATCCGAAATTTCTTAACCATGCATAGAATGCATCACCCTAAGGCAGACATAGATAGAATATATCTCCCTAGGAAAGAAGGAGGACGTGGGTTAGTCCAGTTAGACATAGCGTTGAAAACTGCAACAATTGGATTATCCACATATCTAAGGGAATCACATGATTGGATGATCAAACTCGTTTTGAAACACGAAAGCACCAAAAGATCATATTCCATTACAAAAGATGCACAAAGATACAGTAATGGACTACACATTTCAGAAGTCCCATTTACTGCTGAAATGGAAAACACAGAAAAAAGCAAAGAAGGTAAAAGTAACTGCAAAGAAAGAACTGCTACAGAAACTGGCTAAGAAATGGCAAGAAAAGCCTCTGTATGGAAAATACCCAGAGCGAGCTAACAATCCTGATGTTGACAAAACTTTAACCCATCAGTGGTTGGCATCCTCTGGACTGAAATCGGAGACTGAAGGACTGATTATATCGGCACAGGATCAGTGTCTGCCAACAAAAAATGACCAAGCCAACATAATAAAAAATGGGTGCAGCCCATTATGCCGTGTATGCAAAAAACAACCAGAGACCATTGACCATATAATTTCAATGTGCAGTTCTATAGCTCCAACCGAATACCTAAACAGGCATGACAGAGCTGCACAATACATACATTGGATAATGTGTAAGCATTTTGACCTGCCCCATCAAAAGAATTGGTGGGAGCATCAATAACCTCCCATACTTGAAAAATGTTCACATCTCAATCTTGTGGAACTTTAGCATCCAAACAGACCGAAAAATAGATGCAAATAGACCTGATATAATATTGAAGGACTTTCAAAGGAGGGTATGCCTGCTAATTGATATGTCTGTTCCAATAGACAAGAATGTATCTATAAAAACATTTGAAAAATTGAGCAAGTATAAGGACCTGGAGATAGAAATTGGAAAAATGTGGAAATTGAGAACTAAAACAATACCAGTGGTTGTAGGCGCTCTGGGAATGATACCTAAGGGGTCTAACGACTACTTATCGCAAATCCCAGGAAACCCGCGTATAGGAGAAATACAAAAGATAGTACTAATGGGAACTGCCCATATACTAAGGAAGATCCTGTCAATATAAGTACATCACAAGTCTAAACACTAAGGATGCATGTGTGAATATATATGTTCTTTCTTGAACATGGCGGACCTTGTTGTCTCTTGAGGTCACTGGTTGTGACTTGGTGATAACTCGTATGAACATAAAGCAAGATAAATGCAAATAATAATAATAATAGTAATCATAATAACAATAACAATAATAAGGAGGAGGCTAGCTCACTGTGAAGGATCTGTAGAAAGAGAGTCATCTGTGGCTTACATTGTATCCGAGTGTAAACACCTAGCCCAGACTCACTATAAAGGCTGGAGACACGATGTGATAGGCAGGTTGATCCACTGGCACCTATGCAAAGTAAACAAATTTACCACATTCTGAGAAGTGGCATGAATCAGTGATAGAAAACGATCATGTGAAGTTAGTGTGGGATTTTAGGATACAGACGGACAAGAAACTGGAACACAATAGACCTGATCTGGTGGTTTTGGACAAGGAAAACAGATCGTGCCTGATTGTGGATGTAGCCTGCCCATTCGACACGAGAGTGCAAGAGAAGGAGAGGGAGAAAATTAACCGATACCAGGACTTAAAGTGGGAGTTAAAAAGGATTTGGGACTGCCATGAAATCAATGTCGTCCCGATTGGCATATGCGGACTAGGTATATCTCAAAGAGTTTCCAGGGATGGTCAAAGAAAATTAGTCCAGCCCCGCTTTTTGGAACACTTCAAAAGGCATGCTTGCTGGGAACAGAAAGAACCCTCCGATACGTCCTGGATATCTGAGGCTGCAGGCACCGGCTTGATATTCATTTCAACAAACTTTCCAGTTAAATAACATCAACGACTGAGACTCAAAGGCATTAATAATAATGATTTTTTTTATTGGCCACAAGGGCTGACATCAAGAAAAACATCACAGACGGCACAGGACGGTAAAGGTCAGTACGATGTGGGTTTCGTGCGTGTAAATATTTTTATTATTTATATAAGAAAAGAAAAAGAAAAAGACATTGAAACATCTATATATATAACACTGAGGATGTCTGTCTGTGTGTGTGTGAGTTTGAATTCCTAAAACTGGAGAAGCACCCGAACGACTGTTTTCACTCTTAACACATGTAATACTTATGTTTCAGGGAGTGTTCTGAGCAAAATAAATTTCAAATTAACAATACCCTAGGGAATGCATTAGGCGATTTAGCGATCTCTCTCTATAATTATTAATCTTTCTCTTTTTAGATGGATACATAAATATAACGTCGGGCCCGTATAATATCTGTCTGTATGTCTGGCTGTCTGCATTACGTCACTTCCCTGAGGATGTCTGTGTGTGTATGTGTATATGTGTTTATATGTGTGCGTGTGTGTGTGTGTCTGTGTGTATGTGTGTGTGTGTGTATGTGTGTGTGTGTGTGTGTGTGAGAGTGTGTGTGTGTGTGCCTGTGAGTTCGAATCCCTAAACTCGAGAAATACCCAACCGATCTTTTTCAAACTTTACATGTGTATTACCTATGTTTCAGGAAGTGTTATACACATAAACAAATCAAGTTTTTGATCTCCTAGGGCCCGCATTAGGTAAACAACTACGTTTTAAAAGTTTTTAGGGGTTTTTTGAGACGTTAAATCAGAGCGATTTCCTTGAAATTGTAACTATGTATTAGTCAGTCTTTTCTTCATACCGTGAGCAAAGAAAATCCAACTTTTTTATGGCCCGCATTAGGTGAAAACTTCATTTTTTCAGCTTCTTAGGGCTTTTCGGAGGCGTTACGTCTAGCCGATTTTCCCGAAATTTCAAGGCGTATTATGCACATGAAAAATATTTATTTTCTTGATTCCCTAGGGCCCGCATTAGTTAAACATCTGCATTTTCCTGCTTCATCGAGGACAATTTTAAAGATTATCCAGCCATCAGAGTATTCGGTTTATTTTCTTTACATATTGTCTTGTCATGCAGTTTTTCCACGATTAGATCTGTTGGCGGCTCGCGTTCCAAAATACCTTATCCCGAGCAACGCCGGGTACCACTGCTAGTATATATATAAACAATAAAAGTGAAAATTAAAACAATTAAAAATTCCCCAATAGGGTGGAAAACTCCGAGTGTTACTCGTGGTGAAAACCACACAGAAGACCACGACCACCCTGACCAACAGGGCAAGCGCTCTCTCTCAATTTTTCCATTTCTCAAACTACAGGCGTATATTCAGAGCGGTCCCGTTCACTCGGACCATTCTCGCTACATTCACCCACCTTTCAACAAACTTGTTAGAAGGCAGCACTTGTCTCTCCACCCTGATTTTTCTCTTCAAGTGAAACTTGGAGAAGTTAATTAGGGATTCGCCGAAGAGGAAACTGTTTGTCCACCACACAATCTCTTTAGCCATGGCGACCAGGCATATGAAAACCACCTGCCCTTCCTCCTCAAAGGAAGACGGCGAGACCATCTGCACAATGGACACAGTCGATAACCGGATCAGTCCTACACGCGTCAGCAACTGTTCGACATAGCTCCACAAGTCAGCAATGTTCGGGCACTGAACGAGTGCGTCCACGACGGTTTCGTCGCTCTGCACGCATCTCGCACAGGCTCGGCTGACGGTACTTCCGTGCCTGTAGAGCTTATCTCGAACCGGCAACGCTCCCTGGTATCACTGCCAGGGCAGGGATTTTTGGAAGTCATCCATAGGCCCTGGGCTGAAAGTTCTTCGGAAGAGAGCAAACAGCTGATTTTCTTCGACGGCCAGGATCTCTCCGAGAACGTCGTCGCACTTCCACTCCACTAGTTTTCTACAGAACGCCGACGTGGATGTTCCACTCATACTGCTGCCCAGCTGGCAGAGTGCGGTAAACGCCTGGAGACATTCCAGTTTCCAAGCGCTAACCCTCGGTCTTTCCTGACCCACGATTGCAGCTCCGTCAATGAGACGCGCTGTGGAAAAACGTGCCTGGTGAACGGCGACCACAACTGTTCACCGTCAAGGAAGCACCAGAGTAGTCACAGCCTCAGCGCACGTTTGCGCATCATCAGCCATGGCATACCCAGCCCTCCACGCCTGGGGTGTAGACAGCAGATGGATCGTCTGACCATGGGTGCGCGTCCCTTGCACAAAAAGCGGAAGGGAGGCGCTCGATTTTGGTGAGAGTTGGGTCGGGGCAAGTGACGATGGTGAGGCAGTAGCAGATGACGGATACGATGTAAGCATTCGCCACCTCCGCCCGGCCTTTCAGGGACAGCTTCCTCTCGCACCATTTCTGGGTGAGGGAGCCCACCCAGCTCGTCACCTCGCTCCAGTTTCTCAAAATCTGGATGTCCGGTCGAAACCTTCCCCCACCAATTTCATCGGTCCGCCCGTCCAACGTCCCACGACGCTGTCGGACGGCATGGACCTGCCTCTCCAGGTGCCGAGCTGCAAGCCCACCGAATTTTCCTCGTTATCTTTGCTCCTATCACCGCATCGTAGTCCTTGAGAGTGGTGCCGAGCATCTGAACGTGTAGGGTCTTGACACCACCAAGGGGATGTCGTCGGCGCAAGCCGACTCGGATTTCCCGCATCCTATTTCGCGTGGGACGCCTCTCATCGCCCCCAGGTTTGTGAAGTAATGACTTGAGAGTCAATACGTACAAGAAGGACGAGAGGGGACAACTCTGGCGGACCCAGCGAATGATTCTGAACGGATGCGAGAGGTGACCCTTCATCCTCACAACTGAGCAGATGTCGCTGTACATCGCAGCGATCCAACCCCTGAAAACGGGCCCCAAAACGGCTGCTTTGAGGACTGCCACCGAGTACCGATGGTCGAGCCTATCGAATGCTTTGGATTGATCCAAGTTGATCAGGGCCCCACCCGTGCCAGGTTCCTTAACCAGCATCACTACGATGTATCGCATGAGGTGGAGGTTGTCGTGTATGGATCTGTCCGGAATGGCGCATATTTGGGTCTCTCCCACCAGACCCCCGACAAAAAGCGCCAATATAGTTGCTAACACCTTGGTCAAAATCTTGAACTCTTGGTTTAACAGAGTTAGGGGCCTGAAGTTATCGATAACATACCCCTTGTTCGGGTCTTTTCTCAGCAGCTCCACCGCTTCCTGGCTCACAAACTGTGAATGCTCCCGTTCTGCTGCCAGTTTCAGTAGACGTTTGCCAAGTGGTCACCGAACAAGACTGGCATATATGCATAAAGCTCGTAAGAGAGACCATCCAAACCTGGCGATTTACCCCTCGTGCAGTTAGCCATCGCTTCCCGTATTTCACCGGGTGTTATTGGCTTTTCGCAACACTGTGCTGCGGTCGTCGAGAGCCGAGGCAGTCCGTCGAGGTAGAGGTATGCACTGAAGTCCATACCCCGATCCGGCCCGCCGCTGCTACCGAACATTTCAGCAAAGTCCTGCTGAACGGCCTCACACATCTGCTCGGGTTCGACCATCACGCGCCCGTTTTCATCAGATAAAGACCGAATTGTGGCTTTGTTGCCACGTCGCGCCTCTGCCACCCGGGCCCATTGGACGGTTTTTGTCCCCTCGTGTTTCAGAGAGCACGCGCTCTAGCATTTTTAACGCAGCCTTCGTGTTTTGCGTTGAAGAATTGGTCGAGTGCCAATCTCGCCGCAAGCACGTCGGTTGCGATGCCTGTACTAAACGCCTCTTCTAGCTTTCTGACTAGCTCTCGCTCTATTCTATTTTCCTCTATTACTAGTCCTTTGCTAAACATAATCGACTCTACTTTAATTGGCCTTTTCAGGGCGAACCACGACCTGTTGTTGACGACCGTTCTCGTCAACGACCGCTTAACTAATACATCAATCCGGTCTCTGTAGCATTGGCGCCGGAAAAGACGCGTTAAGCTTCCAGTAACCGGGTCCTTGTCTGTGAAGTTTGTCTATGTCCCTCTCATAGATCACAAATTTGTGGTCTGTGTAGTCGACTATTTTAAATTGCGGACAACTTATACTAGCCTTATCCAGTTCTCTGCAGAATACCCTATCGAGATACGATCTGGATGACCCGATGCGGTTTGTCCATGTCCACATTTGCACATACGGGTAATCCAGTCGATACCTGTCAGACAGTTCAAAACGTCTGAGCAGGTTGGTGAAGCTCATGAACCGTCCTCCCCTATCCACTAGCTCCACAATCCCAGCGTGATTCCAAGATACCGTTCCAGTCGCCCACTAACACTAAAGAGCGGGACGTTACAAGAAAGGTCTCTAGACGTCTGAAGAAATCTGGCCATCCTGCCCCAGTTGAGGCGTAGACTGATACTAGCCTGAAAGCATTGCCTTCACTGCCGGTCACGTGCAACACCACTGTCTTATCTTCTGGGTCCATGAAGATGACCCGTATGGCGTGATCCAAACCTCTCCGAAAAAGAACGGCAACCCCTCCCCCCCATCCTGAACGGCTGGGAGATGCGTATACATCGTAGCCGCCGAAGATCGGTGCGAAGTCTCGTGCTTCGGAAATTATCTCACGCTGATGGCCACCACATCTATGTTTAGTGACCTGACGTCGTTGAGCATGTGACCTTGCTTCCAAAATGACCCCAGGCCACGTGCATTTATACTTCCTATTCTAAGTACGGCCGCGTTGGATGAGAAACGGGGAAAATGAGAGAGGGTCACTTACCTTCATTGTGTGGTGCAGGGACAGTAGAACTGTCCCTTTGACTGGTGATGGGGGTTTCCAAGAGGATGTCAGTGTATATCTTCTTGGTAACTAACCCTCTGAAATCTCCAACTGCGTTGGGGAATTTTTGTTTTAAAAGTTTGTACTGTTCTATTTTGATATCAATAATGCTTATGTTTGTCGGGAGAGTTCTTGGTGTTGGTGGGGTGTAGTAGTTTTTTATGTGATGTCTGTGTGCTGCTTTATATATTGTATGAGTTCTTTATTTGCCATGTTTATGACTGTGTACTTTTTGGGGGGAGGGGGTGATCATGTTGCTGTTTTCTTCTTGTTGCTCTTTGGTGTGTGTTTTTTGTTTTGTTTGCGTTGTTAGTGTTTTTGGTGATGCTGGTGGTGGTGTGGTTGTTGTTCGCGGTGGTGCTTGTGGTGTGAAGGTGATGGTGGTGGTGTTGCTGCAAGTCTCCTTGCAGCCTTTACCCCTCTTAATGGTTTTTTCTTTTTTTTTGGGGGGGGGAGACCGTTTGCCACTTCACTCCCGCCTCAGATTCCATGTCGGATTCTCTGGCGTCTGGGAAGGGTATGTGCTCCACGGCTTTGGTTGGGGTAGTCGAGCCCACTTCGGCAATTTTGTTGCTGGCGCAGATATTGCAAATGTAGCTACTCGTGTTGCCGCCACTGATGCTGCTGATTTAGTTGTCCGTGGCCTTGGTACGGGTGCCACGGACGTTGCCATCCTACTCACCATGGAAGGGTTTTCTGCCTTTGTTGCCTGCCCTGCTCTTGGTAGCAGCGGGCCAGGTATTGGATGAAGAGGTGCCTTCTTCTTTGCTATCTTCTGCTGCAAATGGCACAGAGGTGACCCCATTTTCATTCCTATACGTGACCAGTTCTCCCTATTTTCTCTACTTGCAGTATGGTCGTCCTGTCCTCGATTCATCAAGGACAGACGCGGCGAGCCATGGTATGGGCACGTGGGTGGGACCTGGTTACTTTGACCCTCACAATTTTCTGCCCGCAGTAGGATGACACCAAGACTATCTCCTCACTCTTTAGGGTTTCCAAAGAGAGAGACTACGCTTCTTGGGGTGTGGCGAAAAGTACGTCTACTGGAGCGTACTTTCTGCCTCGAGTGATATGTGTTTTGCGTGCCCAGAAGCAGCCCAAGGCTTTTTGGATTTGAGCCTCCGTGGCTCTCTCCACCCAATGTGACATTTTGCTTACGGTGCGGTAATTTGGCCCTTGAACAAATCGAGTAGATGTTTCAAGGAAACTCTATTGTCATTTCTTGTCACCAAGGCCATTGCCACTGCCATTTCCTCCTCTGTGACTAAAACTGTTTCGATATTTCAGGCGACACCTGCAAAAGAAGTGGTCCCTTTTTCAGCAGCACCAAAACTGCTGCTGTTACTGGTCTTGCTGGTGGTACTGTTACAGGTATCGATGTCATTGTTGATGTTTTCGTTGGTACTGTTGTTGCTGTTGATGTTGTTGTTTTCGTACTGTTGCTGTTGTTACTGTTATTGTGGCTGTTGTTATTATTGTTGTTTTTGTTGATACTGTTCCTACTATTATTGTTGTTGTGGCTGTTGTTATTGTCATTGTTATTGTCGTTCTCGACTTTACCACTGTTATTTTTGTGGTTGCTGTTGTTATTGATGCTGTTGTTGTTGGTGTTATTGTTGGTGTTGTTTGTGTTAGAAATATTTGGTAATTTTAAATCTGAAACAATATCATTAAAAATGATTTTGTTCCTCTTATCCTTCGTAACATTTTCTTTTATATTCACCTTCGCTAGAACGCTGTCTTGTTGATATGTTGACAAAGTCTCCCTCTCTCTGTGTTGTCTGAAAGCGCACTCTCTCTTTCTTGTGTTATCCATGTTTGAAAAACATTTTTATTCAAAACGTTTTTTTTTCCCTTTTCACATAATACGACACACCATGAGTGAGTGCCGTATTATTTACTAGTGAACCCCTGTATTAGGTGGGTCACTTCTTTAAAACTCTTATCAAGTTTAAAAACTTAAAAGTTTAAAAACGGTTGAAATCGACGAATTCTGTTGGAAAAAAATAATAATTTGAAGCCGATAACAAGTTTCATGTTTGTAGGTAAACACGTTGTTACAAAATGTAATTTTTTTCTTTTCACCCAGAAGACAGATCGGGTGCTTTCGGCTCAGTAGCTTGCTCCTGACTTCAGACCAGGCTTAAAATCACGTCTGAATACCTCAACAGTTCACTCACTATTATTTACGGTAGTCGATAAAATAAAGAACCAGTAATGCACTGGGATAATTTCTGGCCTTCTGCCAAATGTAGAAATAATTATTTATGCTGAATTTCATAGTTATTTATATCTAATAAGGACAATTTGGATGTGCAGATGTTTAAGAGTCCTTTATTAATTGAGCCGGAGTACATATTTCAATGGTGATCGCTATCGTGATTTCATTAGAGAGCAACATTAAGTGAAAGGTAACATTTCCGAGGCAATTATGTGTGGAAGTTAGTGGACCAAAAAATTTAAGCTTTTGTTTTGTTTGTCTGCTCCCTTCAGTGCTTGAAATGAATTGCATCCTAGTTTACTGAATGCTTGTAGTGGCGCACTGGCCAGGTTGCCAGGTTGCCGCCAGGAGACCCACAGTAGCACTCTAGGGGCCACGGTAGCATTTCAGGGGTCCGATGTAGTATTTTAGGGGCCAATCCTTTGCTTTAAAAAATATCTTCAAAATAAGACTTAGAGAAAGAATAACGTTTTTTTTCAAAATAAATAAACAAATCAGCAAAGCAGTTGGTCAAAGAATTCCCCAAGGAATTAATAGAAACCAAAATATATGATAGTGCTAAGAGTTAGAATCACTGGCTCATTGTATTCATTCCTGCATGCATACATACATGGACAGAAACACACATGCATATATATATATATATATATATGTGTGTGTATTTAAAAGTTAAACAGAAATGACAACACAATCGGTATAGTATATGGAAGGGATATAGCAGGAAGAGGGTCTTAACATTTCGGACGTTAGTCCTTCATAAAGAATGAGAAAAGAGATAGAATGAGGGGTCGGGCGTGTAGGAATTGGAAACAATGTCTTTAGATAAAAATAACAGGTCCATTCGTATTGACAACTATTGCAAAACTGTTGGTGCTGACGTTTTGTGTATAATTTGTTTTTTTAGAAAAGTGAATGATGGAGCGCGTCTACCTGCATGAAAAAAAAACCGTTTTGTAAAAAGAGCTATACTTGTTCACGTGCGTAAGCATGTGTGTCTGTGTGGGTGTGTGTGTGTGTGTGTGTGTGTGTGTGTGTGTGTGTGTGTGTGTGTGTGTGTGTGTGTTATACGTCCGTACGAAGCTAAGAAGAAATGTGTGTGTATATGTGAGTAACATAGTGTGTGTGAACGTAAGTACAAGCAAAAGTATGTTAATACAAGGGTGTTTATGTGCGCATACAGAGCAGTGAAGGAAAAGGTGGAGTGAGCATATATATAGTCGGCCTGCATTAGTTGTAAGAGGAGATGTTAATGATCAAGTGAAAGGATAGGAACTAGAGGTGTGATAATGGACGGGGTATTAGAGAAATTGGGGAGGTGAGTTGAGTCCAAGAGGGGTATAGAACCCAAGGCGGTGAATCAGACTATGTTCATTCCTGGTGCGTGAGGCCTGTGATCCATGATGTAAAAGGACACCAGGGACTGAAACATGTACGAAGAATGACCAGGAGAACAGAAATGACGGGCGACAGGAGTATCCAAACCGAGTCGGATGTCCCTCAAATGCTCGGCAAAACTGGCCGTCATACGGGTCCCGTTTGTCCGATATATAAAGACCCGCAAAGGGAACACCGGAGGTTATAGACAATGCAGGTGGATGTACAGGTGAACGAGTGGCGGATACGGAAAGTCCCGTTAGGGCCTGTGAGAGTGGTGAGGGTGCAAATGAACGGACAAGTGTTGCAGCGGGAACGGGAACAAGGATGGTGTTGTGGGAGAGGAAGATAATGAACTGCGAACCAGGAGGTCACGGAGGTTGCGGGCGCGTTTAAAATCAGTAATGGATGGATTTGGACAAAAGCGACAAGTGAAGGGGGCAGAAGAGAGGATGAGGAAGAAACGGATATGTCGGCGGGGGAGTGGTAGGGTGATGGTGTGGTAGGTGAGAGGGAAAGGAATGCGGGTGTTGGGAGGGTGGGGTGATGTGAGAGGGCTGTGGTGCGGTCTGTTTCACTGGCGCGGGTGAGAACAGTTTGGATCAGTGTGGGGTATATCCACGCTGGATGAAGCAGGAAGCGATGCGAAGGGAATGGGTTTTGAAATCGTCGTCCTGGCTACAGAGCTGAAGAAGACGGAGCAATTGGGAATAGGGTATGGAGTGTTTGGTATGGGTTGGATGGGTGGAGGTGAAAGGTGATGTCGAGTAAGATTGGGAATATGTATGTTTTAATGAAGAATTATATATATATATATGTATGTATATTTGAATATATTTACATATATATATATGTATTCACAGACACAAACACACACACACACACAAACACACACACACACACACACACATATATATATATATATATATACATATATATATACACAAAATTAGACTTTCAATGTTCGCACTAACAAGGCAGATAAATAAATGTAAATGTGGGATGTATCGAATAATAATATTTGATTCGTTTGCAAGCAAACAGCCTCATTTTGTTATCCTCAATATTATCAAGGCGCTTCCAATATGTTTCCGGTCTTTTCCCTTCCTTATTATAGTATATCTCTCTACTACTCGATTGATCTGTTGAACATATGTAGTATGTTCTATAGTATACATGGGCTGATTAGCCTCGTTTGCATACCAAGCGATTTTACATGTTTGTATCTGGTATGTTAGAGCGAATATTCCAATCCTAATTTAGCCTTTAATTGCACACACTAATAGTAGCACACACTTCTCTTTATCAAGATTATGCATCCCGTGAATCGTTATATATGCTAAAATATATATGTTGATATATATATATATATATATATATATATATATATATATATATATATATATATATATATATATATATATGTGTGTGTGTGTGTGTGTGTGTGTGTGTGTGATTGTGTGTGTGTGTGTGTGTGTGTGTGTGTATATATATAATTATTTATTTATTTATTAAAATAACATATTAAAGCCTTCACATTTGTTATTATTACTATATATATATATATATATATATACATATATATATATATATATATATATATATATATAATTATACATACATATATATATGTATATATATATATACATATATGTGTGTGTATCGATATATGTGATATGTATATATATATATATATATATATATATATACATATGCGCATGTAAGACTACATGTTTATAATTTCTATTACATATTTAGACGCTTTTTTCGTTTACTGTTTTCTTATATATAAAGTTAATTATATAATATTTTTCTCCCTTCATTTTCTCGATTCTTTAGAAGATTTCTCACTTTCCCCGTTACTTATAATGTTCCTTCATACGATTTCTCATATATGGATGCAGCCAATTTATTGTTTAGATTAAAAGACATATTAAAATAGATTGAATTTATTTCCTTTTTAAGAGGAATATATTTTTCAACAGTTCTTTGTTAGCAAAATCATTCACGATTAATGTGTTGCTGTGCTGTTTAAACTCGACATTATACATACTCTTACATATAATCATATACAGAGCATCTCGTATTGAGTATATATAGGTATATATGTGTGTGCATGTGTATGTATGTGTGTGTGTTTTTAAGTACAAATATACACTCACGCGTATTCTTTCAGACAGAAACCATTCTCTATAATTTATTTTTCTTTTTAGGTTTTATCCTAAGTTCGCTTGTCGTTTAATTCTCATAGAAACATCATGTGACCAATTTCACCTTATTCAGTAAGTTTCCATCAGTAACCACCTCCCAACCTGCAACACATGACTACACACCTGCGTACGCGAGCGCGCGCGCGCACACTATCACACACATATGCACATACACAGTCTTTCTGTTTCCCCTTTTACTAAACATATAAATAACTAAATACTCTAAATAATAGATAAAAATGCAAGGAATGAAACATTAAAAGAACTTAGGAAATAAAAGCGAATAATGAAAACCAAATGAAACCTTAAAAATAATCAATGAAATAGTGAAGTGATGTAAGAATAAAAGAAAGTGGAAAAAAGAAAGCAGTTAGAAGTTAAGAGAAAATGAGATGTATGAAGGCAGATGAATAGAGGTAGATAGAATGAATAAGAAAGGAAAATTCTCTTTGTTAGCAACTCTCTTCTTTTCATTAACATCAATGAGAACTGTAAATGCAGAAACCAATTTATTAATTTCTGTCTGCTATAGACGTTTCCTTTTAGTTCTTTTTATTGTTGTTAGTTGTTGTTGTTGCCGTGGTGGTTATTGTTGTTTCACTATTGTTGTTGTTTTAATAGAAAATGTCGTAGGTATGTGGCTCAGTTTGATCTATGATATCACTGATTCGATGAGAACGTTTGTGAATAACATTTGTTGGTTTCTTTTTACTCAAAATCTCTGAAGATTATTAATGTGTGAACGCAAAAGCAGGCATGAAATTCCACTGAAAATGTGTTTCGACAACAAAACCTCTTCTACAGTTTTCATTGTTTAGACCTTGTTTAACCGCAATGATTGTGATAGGCATATGAACCAAGGCATTCAAGATAGAATTACATTATTAAATTTGCTTTCGATTTTAAGGAAGTAGGATTTTCTTTTAGCTATACAGGGTTACTATTTCTACCAGTCTAAGCTACGGTGTAGACACCGCTTGGTTGGCTCGTTCACTCCATAAAGCTATTCAAAGGAACGTTTAAGGCATTAACGATTCACTTCATAGTTGCTTGACGTTCTGGAGAAGTGGTATCCTAAAACTGGTGAATAGAGCCAAATGTGAGCCCCAATTAATTTACCGAAGGTTTGAATGTCTATGTTAAACTTGGAAAAGGTTTAGTTTTACCACCAAAACAAAAAACAGTATGGTATCTGAAAAGTTCTTCCATACAATGTCTATTTATGATCTAGCTGATTTTGTACAAGAACATTTCCTAGGCTACTACGATGTGGCATCTGATCAAAATCGTTGAGTAAATTTGGAGTTACTTGGCTGGAGAAATGTGGGCCAGGTCTCAAGTTTGTGAATAAGTTTCCCCATCCAATCAACAACCTAGCATGTTCTTAGAAATTGAAGGCCGTGGACTCTGCTTTCAATGCTCTTACAAACGAGTATATCAAACCTCCTATATATCAATATATATGCGGTAAGAAAATATAGATTTCTTAGAACTGGTCGGTGATAATCGCTAAATAGTTTGTATATTTCATAAACACGCCAATATAAATTAGAATTGCAGATCAATAATTAATCTAAGTATGTTGCTAACGTAATTGAAATAGAGTATTCATCCAGCAACTCGAGATCTCCAGCCAACTGTATTACATCCTCTACCAATGTGACCAGTATTGTAAAGGAAACAGAGAAATGATGGATTTGAACGTTTTGATCATAGGTATTTTCGATAAATGCTTCATATGACACTATACATAATAGACAGAGCTGCTCACTTGACTCGTTCAGGCAGATAAAACAACACAGTAACAACGTCAGGTCATGTATATCACTGACAGAAGCAACATCCATGCAATGCCCATCAGACCCCACAATTATTGACAACAACATTGATATTAATGTCGAAACTTCTGGAATAGACTATGTCAATGATTACAACGATATACATCCTGGCTTTGATTCAGTTCGCCAATGCGAATGACGTGCGGGCTTGCATCGTGATGGCTTTTAAATAACAGTTTCTAAACTATTAGATCAGATAATCATTTCTTTGATTTTGAAATGGTACAATGCTGAAGGAGACTAAGCAGCATTTGTTGACTTGCAGCTGGAGTGTAGACACACTTACATCTCACTTACGGATAGAAAATGTCTGTGGTATTAATTACAATGTATATAATATTATGGACACGTATGAGTACACATAATACTGTGGAACTCATGGTCGCCAACGATTATTTAATCACACATCATATTCCTACATGAGGCAAGTCATTTAGGGGACTCTGACCAATTTATTAAATCCTTGAGCCGACTGTTCTGGATACATTCCCTGTACTTTTTATATATCATCAATTAGAGCGGTGGAATAGTGCAGATAAAATCTTTACATACCTCGGGAATATAAAATCCCATACAGAAGCTTTTGGAAAAATGGAATTTGTTATCTTAGATTCACAAATGCCATTTCAGTCTTCAAATAACGTAAATATTCTTGGCACTGAATGTGCCGAGACGTACGAATTCTGGAAAGTTGAATAAAATATTTGACGAACGGTGCATCCGGATTACTGGTAAGTTTTTACACATCCCTGATAGCCGTGCTGTTAAGATTACGATGAAGCAGATAATACCCGGTGGCAAGAGACTTACACTCAGATGAATAATCCCTTAGAGCGCATTTACAAAAAAAAACCTGCTAAAAATCAAGACTGACTTGTACAAAACGCCAAAACAAGCTTGAGACCGATAAAATTGGAACTACTCTGCGGCTCTTTAATGCCTATCAGCTGGGGGGAAAGGTAGCAAAGTAATAAATAGTGCTTGCTGATTGAAGCACAAGTAGTAATGTTTACTAGTAATGTCTTCTGAGTTGGTTTATTTAGTGCACTTGTTACGTACTTATAAAATACCGTAAATTTTAAAGCCAGTGAAAAATCGAGAACATTCCACTCGTCTTTTCAATATATAAACAGCAAATCACAAACATGTAAATCAAATACCCCTATTTATTCGATTGATCTAGAAGTAGCAGTCAAATATAATTCAAATATTATCACCTTCTTAACGAAAGGTGTAACATTTCATATAATATAGTTTTGAATATCTTATTGCATAAATAGAATAAACGAGGGCTACGTCGGTAACGCCTAAGACGATATATAAAATCATTTAGTACTAGTTGGGGGACATATAACAACAACAGCTTGGAAAATATGTTTTATGTTTGTTGAAATATCTAAAATGAAACAGCAAACAACATATGTAGAGCTACAATCAATTTTGTAGTTTTATCAGTAAATTCTCTCCATAATTAGATTGATAGCATAATTGTCGGTGTACTTCAAAGAATGTTGAAATAAATTAATTAATACAAATTTATTCCTACGGTATTTGTGTTTTGAAGATTTATTTAATAGAATTAGCAATTTACTGTCGAATTAACTTTTAAATTTCTATTTAATTACAGTAAATAATTATTTGACCCAAGGTTAACCTTGTGGTACAACATTATGAGGGTATTTGCTGTACTAATTATTCAAATTAATAGGTGATAACTTTTCTATTTTCTAGTTTGAAATGTCATTAATTTGGTCGATGATAGCATCACCTCAGAGACAGTATCAAATTAAATGTGGTGGTTTACATGATTTTACGCCTAACAATTGAACCCACGGTTGATTTCCAATCTTCTTCTAAATAAGTAATACACACGTTTACAGACTATTTGTTTTTAATTAATTAAAATTGTTTAAATTGATTATATAATACAACCGTATAAATAATAAACATAATAATATAGATATGTGCTTCAAATTATACTACTTGCAAATGCCGGAATGTTTTCCTGAGTGAAAGATCTATATACAGGATCACATGAAATTTAATACCACTGAAGCTGTTAACCATAAATATTAAATGTCCTCCATTCAACGGGAGAGCATTGTATCAGATAATAAGTAATGTTCCAAACAACATATATAGCACCCATAGCGATAAAAACTCTCACAAAATGGAAGTAAAATTTACTTCTATAAGGAAAATACTGTAAAGCTAAAGAACAATATATTCAATTATGAAGTCCTAGATACATTAGTAAATAGATGATTTTGAAGAGCGCAATATGTGTTACCTTAAATATCTACTTAATCAGCACTGGTTTTGGCGTTCTCAGCAATCGCAAAAATTAAAAAAACTTGTGTACATATTCCAGACATGTCTATAATTACGCAAACCTTAATCTGTGTCTGTGATTAGTTTCGCAGTTTTCTCCAGTAAAAGTCATTTTCAGTTATGTATTTTGATTTAGATTGATAGTATAATTGATGAATAATTTAAGAATATTGAAATAAATGAATTAATGTAAATTTCTATCTTAGTTTCGAAGAATGTTTGTAATTTGTAATTAGCTATTAAAATAGTTTGAAATTTATAATCAAATTTTTAAAATAATTATTTGTCCCAAGTGCAGACTGATGTGATTGGACTATGAAGGATTATGCTGTGCTAATTAGTCAAATGGATTGTTGATATCGTTTCTCTGTATTTAAGTACCATTAAAGTGGCGGATGACATCACCTTTAGAACGTCAGAATTCAATGGTTTTTTGTTGATTTTTTCCATCTTTGAAGAAAGCTAAAAGAGAACTCATGACTGTCTTCCTGTCACTCATCAAATAATTAGTCAAGTATTGGAAAGTAATTAGGTGAATTTATGTTACTAGAAAATATGTAATATCATTCTTGTAAAACGTTCCAACTTTAAATCAACGCCAAAGTCATCTACGAATTCTTCATTCTAGGCAACATGAAATATTATTGAAGCGTTAATGTCTTTTCTCTAAGTGGAATTGGTCAGGTGCATATATTGATAATATATAAACTCATGTATTATGATTATGAGACGTCTTCTGTGAACATACCTTTAGTTTCGATATGTAGGACAAATTGCCATTTGTCATAACATTTTCGAATTTTATTTTCTTCTTTATAGCAGCAAACCCGGAATTGGTATCTTATTTTATTGAACTCTGAAATTAACTGAATCTTCTTCTTTTTCTTCTGTTTTCATCATACTTTTTCCAGCTTATCTTCTCTCGGGATGGGCAGTATAAATGCACGTAGCATACCGTGATCTTGGAAACAGGGCCACCTGCTCAACAATCTCAGTTCACTTAATATGATGTTGTTTCTATTGTATTGATATTAATATTCGCAATATGTGTGCAGTGCCTAGTAGTGCTATTTTTTTGGTATACTGTATACATTTGTATGCCTTGATGTTTTGGGCTATGTATTTGTCCGTGTGTCTATGTTATCATTCCTAGAGCACCTAAAATTATAACTATTGCTTCTGTCTTCATCTTTCACATTCAGGTTATTTCTATCTCTAGATCTTTATATTTGGAGAGTTTCTATATTTCTTTTGAAATATATTGCCGTGTGTGGCGATAGATACATCTATTAGAAAGCCTTTTGATTTCTTTGGGGTCTTTAACTATAATATCCGGTCGGTTGGCCTTGTTCTCTTTGTCTGTTTGCTTTTTCATTCCCTGACACTTTTTCTGCTGTGTGGTTCTTCCTTTTCTTTTGGCATTTCATAATGTTGCCATAATTTCCAGCAAATGAAGGTTCCAACTCTATAATGCCTGTGGATATATTCTTTGTTGGCTAGGGCTGGGCATCCATACACTATGTAGTTGACTGTTTCTCCCCTCTCTCCACATATTATACAGTTACGTATTCTGCTTTGTTTCATTATGTTCTTCCTGGAGGGTAGACGCTAGTCCTACGCTGCAACTAGAAATCTTTCCGTCTCAGCTTTTGCTCTAGTTCTTCGGAACCAGTTTCTGTGTTTTGTTCCTCTACTTCCTTTCTATTTAGCTCTTTGGGGTATTGACCATGTAAGGATTTATCTTGCCATCGTTTTAACGTGGCATTCCGGGGATCAGTTTTCAATTTAAATGTTATGTCTTTCACAATTTCTGTTGTTCTTTTTTACTTGTTTTCATTTTCATCACAATTATCTGTTCGTCCAGTCTCTTATTTGAATTTGTTTGCTTCCTTGAAGACTGAGAAGAGTGTTTTTTTTGGTTTCGTTCATGTTTTGTGGCTGTTCATATTAGCTTTTCTTTGTTTTTTATTAGGTATTTTTGTAGTCCTACATTATTTATTTCATAAGAGTGTTCTAGTTGCATACGGCTCTTTACTCATTATTTTCCTGGTAGGTGTATTCTTTCTACATCTGATTTTGGAAGGTGTATTCTGAATGTGATCATTATTTTTCTTGTTTTTCTATCTATTCTAGCTAGTTGTTTTATTGTCAAGTTCAGAATGTTAAAGTTGTAGCTCATAACTGGGATTGCTAAATTGTTGATGCCAATTACCTTCTTTTTACATGTAGTTCAAATATGTGTATTAACCTAATTTTTGTGTAGTATTCTATTCTAATATTTTCTTTCATCTGTGTGTGTTGAATTTAGCTAGCCACAAAGCCAAAACCACAGATATCAGCAGCACCACTACCACCATTACTGAAACAATGGAAACGAAAACGAAAATTAAAAAGAAAACACACGACAGCGACATCATAAATGATAACAACATGAACAGCAACAACAAATAGATCCCCAGCGCCAACAACAACAACATCAACACCAAGAACGACAACAACAACAACGTAAACACCGGCAACAGCAACATGCATAGCAGCATGAACTATTTTGCTGCAGCAACAGCTATAAAAAGGTTATGCTTCCCCATGGAACTTAGCCAAAAAGAGTCAATGTTGGCCCAGGCATTGTACAAGCGCACTCCTCGTCCAATTTAACCGTTCCGGCAGAGGATTCGGCGGCGGTGGAGAGGCCGGCAGTGGTCTTCAGATGCATTTCAGAGCAGACTAGAATATGGATGATCACTCCCCAAGGCACAGTTCAAGCTGCGCTGTGGTGAATCAGGGATTACACCGCGTATATTGTGAGGTGCAGACAATGCAGCACAATATCAGTGCTGTTTAAGTCAGAAGCCCTCGTTGTGAATCACTTGATGACCCCTAGCACATCCAGCAAGGTAATTATGTTCCACTCCGACTGCAGAAAAAGAATAGTTCATGTCCGCATTCCCCGAATTCCAGCAGTACTTCACATTTGGTGGCTATTCAAATGCGTGAATGGGAATGGGGACAGATGCCGCCACGATCGAGGTGGCCAGAACATCCAGGGATGACTCGTCAGAGGTTAACCTAGATATACTTCTGCTGATCAGGCATGAATAGCGTAGTAAAATTCCGGACCACATCCATCTCCCAATTGGAACAGCACTACTGTGAATGACCGAGGTTAAGAGGCCGCAATGTTTCGTCTGCAGTGAAACAATGCATTTGCGAATCGTCTACCCTCAGCTCACAAATGGATGGAGTCGTAAGTCTCCACTGCTGCTGAGGCCAGGGAGGGGAACACCACCAACGCTAGCACCGGCTTCACCACCCGTAGCAACAAACGAAACGCTACCACCAACGTTGGCCACCAAAGGGAAAAACGACGAATGCTCTCCCATTCTTCCTACACAATAATACACATATTGTACCAAACACAAAATTAAACACACATAGTGACACAGTCACACATACACAGACATCTTGTCTTCCAGTAGCGAAGACGAGGCAAAATTAATAGTAGAGAAACAAAACAGAAGGCACACAAAAATATCCACACATCACACACACACACCCACAACAGAAAATGGAAACACCACAAAACAAATACAAACATTCAAATAAGAAGAACAACACCACCAATACATCCCCCTAAATGCAAATAACCAAATCAAGCACAACAAAACTAGACACACAGCTAATAAGAAGGGCCAACAAGGATTTTACAACCCTAGAAAAAGAGGGGGAAATACAAGACACCAGTACATATCACGCCCCTGAGGATCTAATGATGGTACGTATGTTTCTCGGAGATTAGGAAGTGTTTACCTTGGGATGTGGGAACCCCAAATTCGAACCCACATCAAGACATTTACAGGCGTTCCGAAATAATCACCACCAATCAAGGAGGTCGAACCAATTGATCTCCACAAACCTCTGTGGGGTAAGTAAAACCTTCTTCTCTCATTTAGCCTTCAAACATGGTCAGTAGAATGTTTAAATATTCATTGACTGGGGATGTAGTGTCACCTGCTGAACGATCTCAGATCACTTGATATATGGATGTGACAGCAGTCAGCGAGACCAGGATTTCCGACACGCGCGCAATAGACCCTATTTTCAGATATTCGTATCTCTTAGTTGACTGGTAATTGGAGGTGCGGCAAGTGCTATTTCGATGTTTCTGGATCTGGACATGATGTTGATTTTCCTGGAACTGGGCGGTAAATTGGAGAACCTGGATGTGAGCAATAGCAATAGTGGTTCCTGAAGTCTGGTGGACATCTACACTCCAACTGTGCGATTGGTCCGTCGATTTGCCCTCTCTCCTCCCTTCTGTGCGTGTTGACATTTGAGGCTTTACTGCGGAAGCTGGAGCTGTTGCAGGGCATCTCGATCGAACTGACATATGTGTATGCTATGTCAATATATGCGGAGGATATCACGGGGGTGCTATCGAATACCTCGGAAGTCAACGTGATCGGTAAGTTCTTTGAGAAGTTTGCCGGGAGCAAAAGTAAAGCCGGAGAAGTCAGTGGGCTTGCACTGCCGTCCAACAGTGTCATAGGGCGCTAGAGGAATTAGCCTGTAAAGTTGCTTGGTTCTGGTTTGGACTAGGCTTCCAAGTGGATAAGAACTGGGAGGAGGTTACGAACAGGCTAGCCACTCTCACTCCGATATGGGCAGAGAGGAACCTGTCCCTGAAACGGCGAGTGGAGATGGTGAACGTTTACATCAGATTCGTCATATTTTGCTGCCTGACCATCATGCATGTCTCCCGATCGCGCCTCGCTAAATTTAACGACTCCCCTTTAACCTCTATTGGAAGGGACAGGTTTCATTGGTGAGGCATTCCATCTCCTGTCAGCATACCCTACAAGGAGGGCTGGGAATGCCATGGCTAATGATGCGCAAACATTTTCATTTTTGTCACCTTATCTTTAAATTGTTGACATTTCTGTAAATGTTTAAATACCCGGGATGCAAAGCTTAAAACAAGAAAAGCAAAGGAAAATATGTGTATAATAGAATCAGCTGGAATAGATACAAGATTTGAAACTTCTTGAGATACTTGAAAGGGATTTGGCTTAACTATTCCCAAAACGTTCCCAACGTGATGAACGTGAAACGACAGTAGATATATATATATATATTGGTGTGGAGGGGAGGGCTGAAGCATTGAAGAAATGAAAGATATAAAAAACAACATGATTAGAGGTGATTGATTAGAGGAAGATTGCTTAGAGGTGTCAATGGGTTAGATTCAAAAAGTCCATATAAAATGCATGTGGTTGTCTTTGTGTGTGTGTGTGTGTGTGTATGTGCGCGCGTACGTATGTGTAAACAATCATTATTTTTTTTGGTTTTGAGGGGGTCTATCAAGTACGATCTGTTACAAAATACCAAAATACCATGCATTCTGTTCAGGTTTGCAGCCTGGTTATGCTAAAATTCATATTTAGTAGTTGTGGGATGCCTGTTTCAAACTTAGATAGAAACCTGCAACATGTTTCTAGTAGCTTTCAAAAACCGTTATCAATCGCAAAATCAAGTTGTGCAAGTCTTTGATCTAGGAGGAATAATACGTGCCTTTTGGATGCGAGCTGCGCTAAGGAGCTCTATTGAATATAGAACACTATATGAATCTTTGAATGCCTCCACAACCTGACCGATCTCCCCCCTCTTTCGCTCTTTCTCTCTCTATGTATATATATATTTTATATATATATATATATATATATATATATATATATATATAGAGAGAGAGAGAGAGAGAGAGAGAGAGAGAGAGTGAGAGAGAGAGAGAGAGAGAGAGAGAGAAGGAGCGAGAGTGGTAAAGCGAGAGGGGGAGAAAGATACATATAGACCAAGGCATTCACGCAAACACACATACCGCACACATATCAAATCATTTATTCCAGATTTCAAATACATTTAGACACATTTTTCATATAGATTTTACACGTAATTATCTTATACCCATCATATATTGACCCCCCCCCCCCCACACACACACCCTATTAGTATCATGTTAATTTTTGGAAACAATTTTTATTCAATGATATTTATATATTCGATTATATTTTTATACAATTAATTTATCGTTAGGTTTTATTGTAAAATTTCATTATTATATTTGGACCTCTATATTATCGATTTTCCGACGATTATTCATCAATTACATCATCCTAATTTAAACCACACCTACTTTTCCTTTCCCTCGAATGACCACCCTTCATTTATAGCATCTCTAAGCAATTAGTGTTTTTTCAATTTTCGAGTTGTTTCTCATAAATAATTTCCACGAATATTATAAATTGCTATTATTTTAATTTTATCAATGAGCTTGAATATTTTATTTTGTTAACTATATTTTATAGTCCTGTAAGTTCCAAAACTTTTACTAATTTATAATTATTGCTCCTATTTTTATGAGACATCAAATTCGCTATGTTTCAAATTTATCATCGTAGCATTACTTTGTTTACTGAACTTTCGTTATATTTCCATTAACGTTAGAACCCTTCTAAAACAATTAAGATTGCAGTATGCTGTAAAACAGTGCTAACCAATCTGATATGTGATTGCAACAGGTAGTAGGTGTCGTGGGTATTTTAATGATGCGAGTCTCTGTCCTATCATGCAAAGTAACGTAAGGCTTCTTACACACATCAATACACTGAGCTCAGCAATCGAATTGAAGACCGAAAAAGTTTTAGTCAACTACCGAACTGCAAGGAGACGTGTATCATATCATACAATTTACTACGCTTTTTAAATATAATTATTTAAATATAATAAAAATCAGCTATTTCCTATTTCCTCCCGACCAGAATGTTCACTCAATTTTTTCTGTTAGACAGCTGCCCGCCTATGTTTGAGGATGTTTCACCACATGCCACACTTTTTATTATATTCAAATCCTTGTTATTTCACTCAAACCACCGCTCATCTGACCTCATTCCTGCAATTACTGTACTTAATTTCCGTAAGAAGGATGCTTTATTTCATATATTTCGGGATTTTAAATTTTGAATAAAAATCTTACCATGCCGAACAACGTCTTTCATCATAAAGGTGTCGATAAAAAAGAAAAAGTTAAATACTGGAGTCTTTTTAGCCGAATTTACTTTCCCTTTAACATGCTGGCCTTCTGCCTGAATCTGAAACCATTTTTAAAACGATGACTAGCTGGAAGAAGGACACATCCTCTTGTTTGGATTGTCTCTCCTACGAGTTTTTTGCTTACATGTCAGACTTGGTTTGTAAGCTCGTGGAAGATGAGTACTGCGACTGAAACAGAGTGGAAGAGCGGTGCAGCTCCCGAGGAGAAACCCGGACAAAGGAGATCATATCCATAAATTTAGAGTTCAAAAATATTTTCAAAGGTATTAGCGACAAAGTTGGTTCTTGTTGTCGATGATCTGGTGGCGGAGACGCACAAATCCTCCATTGCAAACAAATCCACTCACAACAACCTCCACCCTATACAAAACATCATAGAGAGAGAGAGGCTAAAGATTCTATCACGGATGGGGCACAATACGTTCGACCATTTGTATCTGGCAACAGTTCGCTCGGCAGCCGGTTTCGAACTAATTTTCATGGGATGTATTTCGGCAATGAACAGTCGTATCGATCTGATCGTCTGAATGAACGGCTACCTCTCGGAATCTTTCAATATTATACACGCTACACATGATAGTTGATCACACTCGTCTCAGATGTATGAACTCTCTCTAGAGAGATGCCACAACCAACTGGAGTTGTAGAATTGTATCCGCGAAGAAGGATGAGGGAGTTCCGTTCAGCATATTTAGATGTGGTTATCTTAGTTGCGTCGAGCACCAAGCACATAGAAGTGATCGGCATTGCCATATATGGTAACGATACGATAACTAGAGCAAAGATTAACGGACACTGTAAGGAAGGACCGGTAAAATTGTTCGGGGGATGGTTTTGTTCAAACCTCAAGACGAACTAAAACTAAGACACGGTTACGAGTAGGTAAACAACTCACACCCTGAAAAGTTCAGAAATATGTGGCAGATACACATATCACCCCCATAATTTATGACTACATGATCGTCATGATTTGACTCGGTCCGCATGTGGCCCTAATCGAACATATATTCCTTTTATTTTGTGGAGGAGACGCGTTCTAATTGCCTGACAATCTAGCTGCTGTCAATGCCAGTTGTGAAGCAGTGCACATGCTGTAGCTTACGATGCATTCCTTGAGGGTGAAGAAGGGAGGGGTCATCCTCTAGAAATCCGCAGGTATGTTTGGGAAATAATTCTGCAATGGCATTCCATTGAGTGATAGTGACGGAAAGAGAGATGTCTCTCTTCGGGAAAATCAGCTATCGACGAAAATAACCTAGCCAAGCTTTTTCCGTAGGATGTTTGGGCCAAAGGCTATGGATAACTTTCAGAAATCACTGGCCCGCCAGGGCGACTCGGGAGCATTGTCATTTAGAATTAAGCTCTACAGGCAACGACGTTCCGTTAGCGTTATTTGTCGGAGATACGCGCGGCGAGACAAAACAAAACTACTATCACACCTCTATTGTCAGAGCACTGCTGACTTGTCGTTTATACCGTTCACCAGTTGCCAAAAATGGCAGAAACGTCTATAGCAAATGTGTCCACCGTGAAGATTGCTCCACCACTTTCCATAGCCGAATAGGGCAGGCTATTTCTGTCTGCCTCATGGCATTAGCAAAAGGTGGACGTTGCCTGAAAGGTTCGATGACAAGGAACTTCCATCGAAGAAGACAGGATGAAATATTTCAGGTTACAGTTGATGCAGAAAATCAGATGGAAAAGAAGGTCCAAATTCCAAAGACTTTTTTATGTAGATGGGAGTGGCGTGCATTGTCCTAGCATACATAGGTAGATTGATAGACAACTGGGAGAATTCACTTCCCATGGTGGTCAGCGTTACCATGGCTCTGAAGGGCTTTTCGCGCAAGTGCCCCTCTCGCGTCTTCCCCTATTGGAGACTTTGCTTTTGTTTGATATTTATCGTGTGTTCATTTACGTTACTACAATTTTACACATTATAACCCATATCGCATCGTCCTGAGCCGTCTTTAATGCTTTCTTAATGTCAGCCTTGAGAGACTAATGAAGAAGCGAGTATTATTATTTTGTTATCCTTTATGGTCTGAGTTCAAATCTCGCCGAGGTTAACTGTGCCTTTCATCCTTACGGGATCGATAAAATAACGAATATCGGTAATACACTGGGATAATTGCTGGCCTCGTGCCAAAAGTAGAAACAATTATTATTTTGTTTATTTTGGAAACTGGAATGTCTCCAAGCATTCAAATCCGTCAACAAATCGAGTAGTGTATAGAGTAGAAATCTTACTTAGATTTATCTACTGGTTTAGGGATGGGTGAAAACGACAATGTTCTTGGTGAGACACTAGGGATCTGCAAACATTAGCCACACTTTTTCAGAGAACTTCCAGTCCAGAGTCCAGAGTCTTTGGATGATTTACAGAAATCCCTGCTCTGGCAGTGCTACCGTGTGCAATCACCGTAAAGAAGCATCACCACCAACAACAGCCATACCATCAGCAGCATCTCCACAAACACAAAACATCGCAAACACAACAAGGCACACATATCCAACAGCAGCAACAAGAAACAGCAACAAAAAATAACATTACACAGCCATAAACATGGCATATAAAGAACTAATAGAACATATAAACATACATTACAGACACACATTTCTACACCCCACCAACACCAAGAAAATTACCAAAAAATATATAAATTAATGAAATTAAAAAAAAAGAACATTAGAACAATTTTAAAGAAAAATACCCCAACGCAGTTGCAGACTTCAGAGGGTCGGTTACCAAGAGAATATACACATGGCCAACCAAAGGGACGGTTCGACTGTCCCTTTCCCACACGATGAGGGTAGGTGATCCTTTCTCACTTACTCCATTCCTCACCCAATTTAGAATAGGCAGTATAAATTTACGTAGCCTGGGGTCATCATGGAAGCAGGGCCACCTGCATAACGATCTCAGATCACTAAACATAGATGTGGTGGCCATCAGCGTGAGAAGAATTTCCGAAGCACGAGACTTCGCACCGATCTTCGACGGCTACAATGTATACGCATCTCCCAGTCGTCGGGGAGCGGGGCGGAATTGCTATGATTTTTCGGAGAGGGATAGATCTCGTGATACGGGCCATCTTCCTGGACACAGAAGGTAAGTTAGTTGTGCTGGATGTGACCGGCAGCGAAGGCAATGCTTTCAGGTTGGTAGCCGTCTACGCCCCAACAGGGGCAGGACGGTCAGATTTCTTCAGACGTCTAGAGATATTTCTTCGAAACCCCGCTCTTTAGTGCTAGTCGATGACTGGAACGGTATCTTAGATGCACGCTGAGATTATAACCTTCTCAGACGTTTTCAACTGTCTGGCAGGTATTGACTGCATTATCCGAATGTGCCAAGCGGCTTCGGGTCAACCTGGTCGTATCTACATAGGGTATTCTCAAGGGAAACAGATAAGGTTAGTGTAGATTGACGAAAATTTAAAGTAGTTGACTACACCGATCACACATTTGTGATCTGCAAATTCGACGTAGATAGACTTCATAGGCAAGGACCCGGTTACTGGAAGCTAAACACGCCGTTCCCGGCGGGAAAATATTTCAGAGATGAGATAAGCGAATTAGTTAAGCGTGCGTTGACGGGTGCAACCGTCTACAACATGTGGTGGTTTACCCTGAAAAGGTCAATTAGAGTATAATCGATAATTTTTAGCACAGCGGTAGTGATAGAGGAAAATAGAGTAGAGGGAGAGCTAGTTAGAAAGCTAGAAGAGGCATTTAGGACAGGCATTGCAGCCGACGTGCTTACGGCGAGATTGTCACTCGACCAATTCTTCAACGCAAAGCATGAATGCTGCGCTGTCAGAGCTACAGGGCGTGCTGTGAGACACGAGTTAACAAAACCCGTGATATGGGCCTGGGTGCTGGACGTGCAAAATAACAACAAAGCCACAATTAAAACTTTGCCTGACGAAAATGGGCGTATGTTACTCGAACCCGAGCAGATGTATGAGGCTTGTTAACAGCACTTTGCTCAACTCTTTGGGAGCGGCGACGGTCGGATCGGATTATGAACTGCAGTGCATACCTCGACGGGCTGCTACAGCATATCATTGGAGCGAGGTGCTGTGCAGGGTGGCATCTCTCACCCAGAAATTGGCCGGGATGAAGCTGTCCCTGAATAGTAGGGCATAATATCTTCTTGTTATACACTTTTACACTGCCAACACTCAATTTGTATCGTCCTGTACCGTATTGTGCCGCTTGTAATATTTTTCTTGAGGTCAATAAAAATATTCAGTAGCATTTACATGGGTTTGTCAGGTGCACACGTGGATTTCCTGCCTTTATAGGTGGTAAAGCCGCCATGTTCACGATCACAGTATCGAAGAGTACATCCAACACCACCAACACCAGCGCTAAACCAAATGTGTATTTTGCTATGGCGGCGAACAAAAACGCAACGATAATTGAGGCAAACCAGGAAGAACTGAATGAAGCCAAGCGAATGGTAAAATAAAACGGTTACATGGTCAGCCTCACCCCCACCCCTTCAATAAATACCATGGAACATCGGCGCCTATGTACCGTATCATTTCGCACAATAAATTAAAAAAACGCCGAGTGGAGCAGGCATCCGAGTCCCAGATACAAAATCTTTGGTAAGTAACCATCCATGTGTAAGTTGCTAACAGGGGTGATTGCAGAGGAGTTGTATTGGCACATAGAGGGAGAGCAGTGGTTCCCAGTGGAGCAGAAATGGTTTAAAATTAATAGCAGACTCACAAAGGCCAGTTGCTAAAAGCAAAGATGGTGTTGAAACACTGTAGAAAAAGAATGGCAAATTTATGATTACAAGAAAGCTTATGATATGATCCTCCACTCATTGCTTTTGGAATGTCTAGATTTAGTGAAAGTATTAGAAAAAACACCAAGGCAGTGTTGAAGAAATCAATGATCCACTAGAGAGTTGAATTGACATAAAAAGCAGATGCCTTAAGTGAAGTTAGAATAAAGAGAAGAACCTTCCAAGGACAGCTTATCACCGTTATTGTTCGTGGTGGGAATGTAAGCTCTGTCTTTAGTACTTAGGAAAACAAAATGCGGATGTTCACTACGAAAACGAAGAAACACCTTGTATCATATATTATTCATGAATGAACAAAAATTATATGGGAAAAACATACATGAAATAGATTTATTCGTTCAAACAGCTAGATTGTTTAGCGAGTACATAGTTAAAATTGTAAAGGGAATAAAGATCAGTTCAGTAGGTAATCAATAACCTAAGAATGTAATTATTTGGTCTTTGGAAAGCGGAGGGGGCTACAGATACCTTGGAATACTCCAGAGTGATAAGCTACTTAGCAAAGAAATGAAAGGAACAATTACACAGGATCGATTCAGAAAAGTCAAGGGCATCCTGGGATCGCAGCATAATGTTGGAAACACGATAATGGCAGTAGTAGTAATATATTGGCAATTATGTAAATTGTTTGGGTTCAAATGTAATGGAAAATAGTATGACCACTTTGTAACAAACGAGATGAAAGTGCTGGAACGTTTTCAAGGCAACATGCTGTTGGATTTTACAATTTAGACCAAAACGAAAATTGATCACAACAAACAGGAAATATTTCTGATAATCAAGAAAAAAAAAAACGGAATGTTTTATTATAAATGTGGCATACCCTTTTGAGAAGATAATAAAAGATAAAGAAGAATAAAAGAAAAACTAATGAAGCGACTTCAAATATGAATTTCTGAATGTACAGAGGGGTGAAGTAAATAAGGTAACATTGGTAACAAATGTTATAGGAGATCTGGAATGTCTAACAGACATGCTTACTAAAACGTTGCATCAAATTGGATTTGAACTTGGTATAGAGCCTGTAAAGAAGCATGCCTACTTGACTCTGCAAGAATAATTAGAATAGTAAAACATAGAAGAGTAAAACGCATATCTTATCATCTCAATGACCGAGATGAAACCTGGTGGTAAGAAGAAAAATAAAATATTTAACATCAACACTATGCAATGTGTGAAGATAACATTTAATAATAATGAAGAAGAAGAAGAAGAAGAAGAAGAAGAAGAAGAAGAAGAAGAAGAGAGGGAGTAAACTGGTGTGGAGGTCAGAACATGCGGATACTATTGCATCCATATTCAGATAAATTCCTGAATAAACTAGGAATGTTGAAACGGAATGGAAACTGTTTATCTCGGTGTTTTGTTTCATCTGTTAAATGATATTTGTCCAATGATGTTTGTCAAATGCTGTTTGTTAAATGGTGTTTGTAAAAGCTCTTCGGTATGACAATGTATGAAAACAGACACCTTATTTCGATAAAGCGTTCGAAGATGCCAACAGCGCAAATAAATATACTTACAAATCAGGCATGAGACCGCAAAGGTGTGTACGTTTAAAACATTCTGAATACTTTAGGGTAAAGCTGGAATCCGAATTTAGGTATGCAAATAAAATGTTCTGATAAATTATAATTCGATTGAGAGATTGGATAAATTTATATATATATATATATATATATATATATTTAGTTATGTAATAAACAACATAAGATAATTATTTCATTTACCAGTGGTTTCTTGAAAGCAACCAAAATTATTTTCATTCATCAGAATGAAAAAAATCCTGGTGCCATTTTTTGACAGTGGATTTGAAAAACAAAAATATAATAGACGTGAAAGTGAGGCTGGATGAAAAAAAAAAGGGCGGGGGGGGGGGAATAAATAAGAATATATAACAACACACACGTACACACACGCACGCCCACACGCATACACACTCACATATACACACATATATACATATATATATATATACATATATACACGCATATATACACATATATATACACAGACACATATATAAACATATATACATATATATATATATATATATATATATATATGTCCATACATAAACACACCAACACATATATATATATATTTGAGTATAGTGGTAGCTATGGTGCTTCCGTAGGCGGTATGCCAAAATTAGCACTCGATATTCATCAGAGTAGAGTGTATATATTATAAAGAAAACGAAAAATCAGTGATGCATCTGGACTTAGTCTATTTCATGTTACAAATGTTTCGCCGTCATGTAGCTCCAGTCATGGTCCTTGTATGGATCAGGCTGATTCTACTTCTGTTGGTTCTTTCTGACACGGGTGTTATGTTCGGAGCAAATTTTATCGCTCATAAATTTGATCCGGACATAACACCCGTGTCTGAAAGAACCCGCAGAAGTAGAATCAGCCAGATCCATACAAGGACCATGACTCGAGCTACATGCCGGCGAAACATTTGTAACACGAAATAAACTAAGATCACATGCATCACTGATTTTTCGTTTTCTTTATAATATATATATATATATATATGTAGATAAATCTACCAAAAGTTTACGGTAGTGTCCAATCCGTATGAAGAACTCAATGTAATCCGGATATCATGGAAAGAAGAGATGCATTCAAAAATCACTTTCGGTGAAAGATAAACGGAATACAGAGTCAAGATAAAATATAAAAAAAATAATGAATAAAACAATGAAACAGTTCCTTATATTAAACAAAAAAAGTTCATTATTTAACGATCGTTTCTAGGACATATATGTGTTAGAATTGGCATGCACACTCAAAAGATCTATGTACAAAATTATACAAAATTATACAAACTATCAAATAGAATATACATACCAACACATACATATGCCGTCTTCAGAAATAATATTATTTCTGAAGACGGCATATGTATGTGTTGGTATGTATATTCTATTTGATAGTTTGTATAATTTTGTATAATTTTGTACATAGATCTTTTGAGTGTGCATGCCAATTCTAACACATATATGTCCTAGAAACGATCGTTAAATAATGAACTTTTTTTGTTTAATATAAGGAACTGTTTCATTGTTTTATTCATTATTTTTTTAATATGTTATATATATATATATATATATATATATATATATATATATATATATATATATATATATATATATATATATATATATATATATATATATATATATATATATATATATATATATATGCAAAAGTTTTATTTAAAATGTTGGGTTACAACGAGTAAATATTTTATAACTGATATAAAAGCACTCAACAGGTTTTGGAGTATTTTACGATATTAAACAAATGGAAATTACATTTATAAAACCATATTTATTTTATTATATATATTTCAGGGATATCATATGAAAAATATGGTATGCCCTCTTCAGACAAAATACAATATATAGACAGTTTTATAAATAAATTTGACATACCTTAGAGTTTACAACTTACATTTAAAAAGTTGTTACGGTAGTGAAAATGTTAAGGACGGTTAGAAAGACGGAGAAAAAAAGGAAAAAAAGGAAAAAGAAAAAGAAAAAGAAGGAGAAAAGAAAAAAAGAAAAAGAAAGAGCGGAAGGTGAAGAAGATGAAGAAATGTATTTAAAGGGAAAACCACCAACTGAGAGATCTATGTAATTATTCATTTGTTTATTTATTTATTTAGTGTTAAGGATACAGGGAGAAATAAAAGCAAAAATAAATAAGGAGAGGTAGATCGAGTAATATCTATTATACGAGGTGGGAGAGATATGGGAGTGGTGATATACAGGAGATGGAGTTAAAACAGCCGATATAAGAGTTTTTTCTCCGTCTTTCTTTCTAACCGTCCTTAACATTTTCACTACCGTAACAACTTTTTAAATGTAAGTTGTAAACTCTAAGGTATGTCAAATTTATTTATAAAACTGTCTATATATTGTATTTTGTCTGAAGAGGGCATACCATATTTTTTAATATGATATCCCTGAAATATATATAATGAAATAAATATGGTTTTATAAATGTAATTTCCATTTGTTTAATATCGTATATATATATATATATATATATATATATATATATATATATATATATATATATATATATATATATATATATATATATATATATATATATATATATATATATATATATATATATATATATATGAAATATATGAAATATATGAAATATAAGAATCAAAGAACTGTTCAAAACATTATTGTGCTTACAGCTGTTTCCTCCAAACCGAGGTTTGGATTCTTCGGAGCAATTTATTAATGCATGGACAGTTATATGACCTCCTTTTCAGCCGAGAGACATACCAATACATATTCAAACATTGATACATATTCAAACATTGTGGATCAACATTCATTACAAAATTTAGAGTGGCAGTACTCACTTCGAGATTACATTTATATTAATAGGTACAATCAAAAATCAAAGATATAGGTTAAAGTACAACATGAAGATAAGTGGTTATATAGTGCAAATGTTATATGTGTGGCACGCATGTGCGTCTTGTTTATATAGTGTGGCAGAGAGATATGTGTGGTAGAGGCACTTAGGTAGGTAAATAAGAGTGTTAGGCTGGTAGATCTGGTGGCAAAGTCTTTATATGATTGATGTAGTCTGTGTGTGGAGAAATATTATAAGTATTAAAGATAGTGCAAGCATTAAAAGTGTTATAAGTATTGGAGATGCACAACGCAGGGATGTCAAGTAATTCATGCACTTCGGCATTTTCATGGTCAAGGGAGTGTATATTTCGATTATATGCCTTTCACATAATCACGACAATCCAGTTAGAGATCGTAGTCTGGTGTTCTTTAGTTCGATACAGGAGGTTGTTACGTTTCGAGAGACGCCATTGAATACCGGAAGTGTGTGTGTGGCTAAGGGGAGTTAATGCATGCGGGGAGGTAACTCTGGGGTTTCTATATCTAGCCATTAAAATGTGTCCCAATATGGACCCTAAATTCTATGGTGAGGTGCACCTTCCAAGAGAGACTTTTAAAGCATAAAGTGCACTAACTATAGAGTAGTTTAACTAAATTATGCTGAAGGTGATCATATTATTATTAGGGTGGATTAACCCATCTTAAGGTGCTACAAATGGAAATTATAGATGATGAGCGAGGATTCTAAATTAATGATCTCTGTGGTTGTAGTCTGCTCATATGACCAGGCGCGGTGATTGCAGGATTGCTTCAGGACCCAATGATCTCTGGTAAGATCTGGGTCATCGCTTGCTACATTGGATGTCGAAAGATAATCGTCCCCAGGCAGGCCAAAGGTCAATCCGCAGTCCTCGCGACCCCTCTCTGACCGTCAGATCATCCATATACGTACAACCCGCACGGCAGTTGCATTGCATTCACTCACTGCGCTCAGCAGCCCGGTCCTACTGGTCAACAGCGCTACTCGATTAAATCATTTTACATCTGTCTAAGGAAGGTGTTTCCTCTGCCCAACACCATCCAACCGATCAATTCATGCTCAAATTACCCTTAGAGCGGTGTAGTGCCGTCCAGGTGGGTGGATGTTGTCACACCTGCCGTAGAGGTATAAATGGGTATTTTCCCTGCGAAGGGTTCCAGAGGGATGTCGTTGTTTGTGTTATAATGGATCAGCTAGTGTTGGGTATGTAGTATAGGGTGTGTCTCTGGTGTTTGATGCTAGATGTGGTGTTAGGTTCCAGTCCGACATTGCTATATATAGGGCTTAAAGTTTTGGAAGGAATGTCTGAGGCGGTGTTGGCAAGTTGCAAACACCTCAGATTTTTTGTTAAGTAGGTTACGGTTGGAGAAGATAATATTGTGTGTCTCTAGTATACAGAGGTTACAGAATTTATTAGGTGGTTTGTACGAGGTCGCGCTGCCTATCACTTCCCATTTGAGTGTGTATGGTTTATTTTTAGATTTTAGATAGTGTATGTAGCTAGAAAGTGAGGTGGAGTTGGCTAGGCTGTGCTTTTTGAACGAGTGGATGTGCGAGTTATATCTAATTTTGAAGCAGTTAGAAGTGGAGCCTACATAGGTTTCTGAAGAGTTATTAGTCGTGACTGTGCATGAGTATATGACATCCTTGGTTAGGCATTTTTTATCTAAGGGGCAGGTTCTATTAGCTCTACAGTTACAATTATTCTGTGCGTTAGTCCGCTGGTTATAATGCAATGCGGAAGTCTGTGTGGTGGATATAGGATTTTGGGTGTTCAGGTTGACAACCCTGGTGTTATTACTTATACTAGTGTTATTTCTATTGTTACTGCCGTTGCTATTGTTGCTTGCTACAGTGGTATTTAGAGGGTTTGCATCCCGTTGTGATTTTGTTTGTTGGAAGTAAGAACTAATTTTACTATTATTGCTGCTAGCTATGTGGTATGCTAAGTTAGGCGTCGTAGAGTATGAGATTTTAATGGTGTTTTTGTTTAAGAGGTTGTGGTACTTGTGTCCTAGAGGGAAGTTTTTATCTAGTAGTGAGAAGAAAGCCCTAGGTATGTTGGTGGAGACATTTAGGTTGAAAGGAGGGTTGAAAAATGTATTATTTCTTCTTCTATTTTTGCTTTTAGTGTTTGGTGTGTTGCTTCCTCCTAAGGCCTCACAGTAGTTTCCATGGTAATGGTTACTTCCGGTGGCACCCTCCGCTTTGGTGTACTTGTGGTTGCTATTCCTATTATTAGATTTCCTCATGGACATGTTGTGCGAGATGATGTTGTAGCTATGTGTTTTCTTAGGTAGGAACTCTATTTCTATATTATGGCCGGAGCTAGCTAATGCTTGATTGTAATATTGTGAGTTTTTGCTAAATATGTTTGCGTCATAGGACAGACTAGAGATTCTATTGGACACCCCCTTAGAGATAGAGTTTAATATTGATCTAGGGTGATTAGACTTGGTATCTACGTAAATAAGTTTCTCATTAGGCTTATGGAAAGGTGTATATATTTTTGAGTCTAGGTATAGTGTGGCGTCTAGGAAGTTAACATTTTTAGTGTTTTTGTCCATGGTGATACTAAGGTTAAAGTTTTTGAATGTCTTATGCAGTTGTTTTCTAGTTCTTTCTATATTAAATTTTTTATATTCTATGAGTAGAAGTGCATCATCGCGGTACAAACCACCGTTGAGGTAAGGGAGGTCTTTATGGATTTCATTGAGGAGGTATAGGCCGACCAAATCAGTGACCTGCGCCGAGTCACTAGATCCCATGGTTATGTCGAAGTTGTTGTGCGTATCCTTGCGTGTCCATAGTTGGTCCTCGAAGGTGATTATGGTTTTACGGGCCGCAAGGATGACATCAACCTGGGCTCTAGTCAGGTCGCTATTGGTCATGGCCATGATAAGTGCCTTATTTAATAGGATAGGGGAAATAGAGGTGTAGTATGAATTGATATCAAATTGAATAAATTTTTTGTTCTTATTATTCTTGATATCCTTAAACCATTCAATTACTTCACCCGTATTTCCCCATTGTTTAAGGTGTATCTTGTGTTTAATTTGTGGGATGATTTTATCCAAAATCTTCTTGCTGATAATACCAATGTCGGACTTGGAAGGGCAGATAAGTCTTATCGTGGGGTTGCTGATGAAGTTCTCCTTATGGTCCTTCAGAGAGAATCTAGGGGGGTTCGGAGTGAAAGGTTGTGTATGCCTCTGTAGTCCTAGTTTAGACACTATATTATAACCCTCTACATTAATATCTTCTAAGTTTGATTCTTATATTTCATATAACTGCTCTGTAAATCATCTGATGTTTTTACATTGAGCTACTTAACTTACTGGTAATAAGGTAGTAATACATTACTGCCTACCACTATTTAGGGTGTGTGTAAAATACTTACAACTGCTTAAGGTTTTGTGTTTACATAACCATAAATAGTATAACTAATACTATATATATATATATATATATATATATATATATATACATATATATATATATATATATATATATATACATGCACACACACACACATATATATATATATATATATATACATACACATACACCTACATACACATATATATACACACATGCATCCGTACTTACATATAAAAGGATATAAATGCACACACACAAATAAGGATAAATAAACATAGTATGCCGCCACATACAAATGAGCAAATAAAAATAAGGATTAACAAAATATATATATATATATATTATTTATTTTCTTAATCCTTATTTTTTATTTGCTTATTTGTATGTGACGGCCTACTATGATTATTTATCCTTATATGTGTGTGTATATATGTATTCTTTTATATGTGAGTACGTATGCATGTGTGTATATATATGTGTATGTATGTGTGTGTATGTATGTGTATGTGTATGTATATATATATATATATATATATATATATATATGTATATATATATATATGTGTGCATGTATATATATATATATGTGTATATATGTATATATATATGTATATATATATATATATATATATATATATATATATATGTATATATATATATATATATATATATATATATATATATATATATATATATATATATATGTGTTGGTGTGTTTATGTATGGATATATACATATATATGTGTATATGTGTGTATATATATATGTATATATGCATGTAAATATGCATATATATATATGTATATATGTGTATATGTGAGTGTGTGTGCGTGTGTGTGTGTACGTGTGTGTTGTTATATATTCTTATTTATTCTTCTACCCCCCTCCTTTTTTTTTCCTCCAGCCTCACTTTCATATCTGTTATATTTTTGTTTTTCAGATCCACTGTCAATAAAGACACCTGGATTTTTTCATTCTGATGAAGGAAAGCAATTTTGGTTGCTTTCAAGTAACCACTGGTAAATGAAATAATTATCTTATATTCTTTATTACACAACTAATAAGCTCTGTAACTTACACAGAGCACTCTTTTTTCCTGGACATTTGCGACGGAATTACTTCATTTACAAACACACACACACACACACACACACACACACACATATATATATATATATATATATATATATAGTGACGAAACATATGTAAATTGCATGAATTCATAATCCTTTATTTACTGCTATATATATTTCGATGATAGCCATTGAATGGCTATGACCTCATCAAGCAGTTAGTTAGTTCCCAGATATGCCAGCTCTGTGTTTATAGTGTTGATGGTATCAGAACATTGGGATATATGTATATATATATATATACACAGAGAGAAAGAAAGAGAGGGAGGGAGAGAGAGGGATTAATGACAATATGCTTATGAATTTCTACCAGAAATCCATAAGCAGCGACACTCATATTTGGCGTCTATAAATCAGTATAGATTTCTTTCGGTTATATGTATATCATTTAATTAAATTAATCAACATTTTCTCTCTGTTTTCTACATATCTTCTTTTCTGTGGGATATTAATATTTTCCCGCGTTACATTATATAGTTATGAACATTGTTTGTTTTTTATTTTTAATAGTTTTTGGATAGTTTCTCGTAGCATACGGTTTATATCTATTTCTAAACCATGTCTCTGATATCCTTAGTTTGATGTAATCAGTTTATATAAAGTCTCATTAATTTCTTCTACTATTTTCTCAAATATTATTATTGGGCGTTGTATGTGTATCTTGCTCCATTATTAGAATAATTGAAGGATTTATGCAGTATACCAACTATTTACTTTTCTAGAAACCAGTGAAATTATAAGACTTACTGAAATGATAGGCAACTGGGAAAAAGAAGGAACAATATTACTAAGCATATTTCGAGATAGCATTCTGACAACTGCAGCTGATGCATACATTAATTGATTTATCCTTGTAATAAATATTTCTAGAATGTACGTTTGTATCTTAAGTTGTTATAAGAATGAGAAATATAAAAAAGCGTGCTTTGTGGCAACTTTCATGTATATATATGATATAATTACATTAGATACAACTACATATGCACTTTCTTTAAAACACCTGTTCTGTGTCTTTTCAAGTAAGTTACTTTTGCTTTGAACATGATGAACATGTTTAGATTAATGTAGTTTAGTGAATAAAGTAGTGCTATATAAGTCAAAACCTCATTAGTGCGTATCACGCGACCATCGAAAATACGTTTTCACTATGGTCGAGATCGGTATATCTAATGTGAACGAGTCTGACTAGCTATATATATATATATATGCAGCATAGGTTGGATCTACTTACTTAGTGATGCATATAACAATTTCCCTTTTTCATATAGGCAGCCTTTTTATCTATCTGTTTCCTTCAATATTCTTTCTAGTTATTAGATTGATGACCATAAGCTTTATAATACATCAAGCTGAAACGTTAGATTTTCTTATCCATCGCATAGAACTCTAAAAACACAACCACTTCTATTGTGAGTGCCAATATGTAGTCATACTACGTGCCATCATATATAATGCAAACACACATTACCTAACAGAGAAGTGCATATGAACAATCTGCAAGACTACGTGATGGTTGTCGTAGAAACAAAGATGATCATAGGTTTCCTCGACAAACATGGCATGACCGACGAGCTGAAAGTATATAACGACGTAAAGGGAACACCAGTACTCTTATTAACTGACAACGTGCAAGTCATTTGCTATGAAAAGTAACAGTCGCAGTCTATATTAGTCTTGTCAGTTTGGTCATGGTGAACGACATGAAGATGAATCTATTGTCACATGGATTACTTACATTTTGTATATCTAATGAACGAAATTATATTTTCAGGAGTATCGTTACACATTTACATTATTATGTGGTTTCCTTTATTCAACACGCCAGGCGTAAGCCGTTGTTCTGGTTATTTTTGTTGATCAGCTAAATATTTTCTTATGATTTGCTTCAACCGAGATAAATCTGTATTAATAGTTAAACGTGTTGAATTAACACAATCGTTAGATCGTCTAACAATGTACCTAGTACTATATATTTCGTATATCCGGATTTCGGCTATATTTTACTGCAGTGACGTGTGCCTGTCATCCTTCCCAGATCGATAAATAATCTTATGTTGGGTTGGTTTAAATCGAGTAAAGCATTTACTCACAGTCAGCGCATTCAGCGCAAAAATATATAACATCTAGGAGAAAGACAGTGACATTTGAAGATAATCCCTACGTTAAAAACATTTGCCAAGGAATAATTACACATTTGTTGAATGAGAGATGTACTCGGAATTTTACCTAAAATAATGGGATTGAGCAGAAAGGCCATGCAATATATTAAGACACATTCGAAATTGATAAATTATACAAATGAATAAATAAAATAAATAAATAGACGGATTTATGAACATAATAAAATACATATCGATATATACAGTGGCAAAATATCCACACACCGGTTAGAAGCCATCACATGAGTTGAAAAAGCCAACTCCATCACTCTCTTCAACGGCCATAGTACTAATATGTGGAAAATACAACGTATTCCCAGTTCTGGACGACGCTCAATTATCTCATATACTATTAAATATACTGCCAGTTCCATTTAGACTAGCTTTCTAGCATTTATGTGTTCCACAAATTCAGAGACCTTTTATTTCTCAGTTATTTGAACACATCTCTCATGCTATATTTTCATTTAAGATGGTTAAGTCAATGCCATGACATCGCATGGGAATATGTGCTTCTTATTTGGATAAAAAAAAGCGGGTACAGTAGTTCAAGTATCTCGGGGCCGTGTTCACGAGTGATGGAAAGTAGAAGACTGAAATAAACACAAGCATTGCAGGAACTGGTACAGTAATGCACCAGTTTCAGCATTCAGTAATCTGAAGAAGGGGTAGGTGTAAAAGCCAAACTCGATATCTTCAAATCGGTGTTCGTGTCAACCTATGTTCGTGAATCTTGGGTAATGACCGAACGTATAGATCAGCAATACAAGAGGCTGAAATAGGGTTCATCCGAAGGGTCCTTAGAGTAGCATTACCCGATAGAGCGTATAGCTCGGAGATCAGAGATTTACTTCAGGTAGAGTCACTACTTCTTTGAATTGAGAGATCACAGCTCGAATACTATAGGCATGTGGTTAAAATGTGTCAGGAATTAATCGTTGGACAGATTTAAACAGCAAAACCAACTGGCAACTGACCCAGGGTTAGAGCCGGAGCTAGTTCTTTCGGATAACATCCATGAGCTTTGTTAGTTTTGCTTGTGGATCCAGCCGGATTATTTGGAGATGGTCGCTTCTGAGAACACCCACCAGAAGCAGTGTTTTACTTCTCTCACAGGAATAAATGGGCAAAGAAGAGGAAGTAGATGGAAGCAACCATTTACAATGCTGGCCATCAATACATTGCACTGTAACGAGATTAATCCGTTCACCGCCCTTGCAACCAATAATTATGCAGAAGCTTCCGTTTTTAAGGCCAGCTGCTATTTTTATTTCTATGCTATTATTATACCATTTGTTTTCTTCTTTTGCATATCCTGCATGAGCAGAATCGTTCAGTTTCATTCAAAACTCAGAATAAAGTAAAATCCATGTATGTATGTGTGTAATGAGTGGTTGTATAAATACCAAAATGCAGTTGAAGGTAACGTACGTACACGAATAAAGTATAAACACCTGCACATACACTTCAAGCTGTACATGTGGCCATGCTGTGCATATATATATATATATATATATATATATTCAGGTTTGAAGTTCACCACTGTATAGAGCTGGTCTATTCCGTATGGTCAATCGTAATGCAATAATATAGAGAGTACTCAACGTAAAGCAGTTCAACCGTCTTTGTTTTTGTAGTTGGTGGTGCTATTACGGAGTTAAATATTATAATGAAATGACAGGAGGCTGGATTTGTGTAAATCATTGAAAGGTTTATTATACTATGATCATTTCAATGACCGGGTTCCGTATGAATCCGGTGATATCATCAGGTATTCGAAATATAATACGTGAATGTAATAGGTAAAATCCATGGGGCTGAGAATCGAGACCCGAGGGCGACCGCTATTCTGTTCCTTCAACCTCAGCCGGTCGCCCTGGAGTGACGTGGCTAAATTTTATAGTATGCTACTACCGGTCAGATGAACGAAAACAGAAAGAGATGGGAGCATAGGTTAACGTCGATCCCATGACACAAGGTAAAAGAAAGAAAGAAAGGAAGGAGAAGAAGGGGGAAGAAAGAAGAAGAGAAGTCAGGGTTAATGTCAGCTAAAAGAGGAAGGTAACTACTACTGGTCAGATATAGGCAAGCAAGAGGGGGAAGGAAGATAAGTCTGCAGGGAGGAGGAGAGGAGAGAAGGAAGGGAAGAGAGAAGTAGAAAAGTAAGGGTTGATGGCTACAAGAAGGAAGATAGAAAGGAAGAGGAAGAAAGGTCGATATTAATGTCAGACCACAGTCAAGCCAGGAGTGGCGCGAGAAAATTTTCACAGGGACCCGCATCTTAGCGGAGATGGATATATTGGGAGTCAGTGTTTTACAGTGTTTAGATTTCTAGGATGAAGTTAAAAACATTTAATAATCAATATTCAATATTAAAGAGGTTAGACAATTTAAAGTTCAACAGTTTAACAATTAATTATATAATAGTTCCGATTTGTTCTGTAATTTAAAGGTACTATTTGGCGGTTAAAACAACGGCCGCGCCCCGGGCCCCATGGCGAATTAAGCCACGCCGAGTATTTTCATTTACTGAAAGAAAGGGAAATTTATTTTTCCAAGCACTCTAGGTGAGCTCGTTCGCCACGGAGCTGGTCGCGCCGCCATTAAAACCCACCCAACAGTCCGACAGAAAGTTGGAACTTTAAAATTTAGCTTAGAGAAGTAAAAGCGTAATGGTTGATAGCTACAAGAAGGAAGATAGAAAGAGAGAGGAAGGAAGGTCGATATTAATGTCACACCACAGTCGGGCCAGGAGTGGCGCGACAAAATTTTCACAGGGACTCGCATGTTAGCAGAGGTGAACATATTGGGGGTCAGTGTGTTACAATGTTTAGACTTATAGGATGAAGTTAAAAAATTAATAAATTAATAATCAATATTCCATATTAAAGAGGTTAGAAAACTTAAAGCTCAACAGTTTCAGGTTGATATATATAATAGTTCCGATTTGTTCTGTAATTTAAAGGTACTATTTGGCGGTTAAAACACCGGCCGCGCCCCAGGCCCCATGGCTAATTAAGCCACGCCGAGTATTTTCATTTACTGAAAGAAGGGGAATTTATTTTTCCAAGCACTCCAGGTGAGCCCGTGTCGCCAGGGAGCTGGTCGCGCCGCCGCTAAAACCCACCCAACGGTCCGACAGAAAGTTGGAACTTCAGAATTTTGCTTAACTCTATCGGATGAAGTTGAAAGAATTCAGAATAACATTATGAAACTAAGGAGTAAGAGGATTGAGAATTGAACAAACAGAAAATTGAAGATTAGACATTCAAATAACTTCTATGAGGTTTTGGGTTGCGGGGTTTAATTAAATAGTCTTTTATGAAGAAACGTTAATTGTATTATGTAGATCTGTAATTTATCCTAGTGGGATGTAGAGTACGGGATATAGTCGTGTAATGTTTAATTTTTGTTCTCAGGAGGAGACATTCTAGTGTCGTGTGCTAATGGGTACAGGTCCCAATGTGAGGAGTAGAAATACATGGATACATAGAAGTGGAATACGTGGAAGAGCTAATGGGTACAGGTCCCAATGTGAGGGGTAGAAATACATGGATACATAGAAGTGGAATACGTGGAAGAGCACATTGGTACAGCAGAGGTATAAATATATAAACATATCAATATATAGGTATAAACATGTAAATAAACCAACAAGAGTGGTGTTGGAGTAAGATGGAGAAATCAGGACATTAATACAGCAAACAAAGATGTGAGGATATAGATAAACAAACAATAGTCGTTGTCTAGTAAATGTAGAGTTCAAGATTAATGCTCCTCCACGTATTCTACCTCTATACATCCATGTACTTTCTACTTCCCTTATTCGGACTTTTACTCGCGTGTACCCTCAGCACACGTCACTGGAATATTTCCCCCTGGGAACATAAATACCGCAACCCGAACTATATTGTATTTCTCCTGTCTCTTGAACTCTACATTTACTAGACAACGACTATTGTTTGTTTATCTATATCCTCACATCTTTGTTTGCTGTATTAATGTCCTGATTTCTCCATCTTACTCCAACACCACTCTTGTTGGTTTATTTACATGTTTATACCTATATATTGATATGTTTATATAGTTATACCTCTGCTGTACCAATGTGCTCTTCCACGTATTCCACTTCTATGTATCCATGTATTTCTACCCCTCACATTGGGACCTGTACCCATTAGCTCTTCCACGTATTCCACTTCTATGTATCCATGTATTTCTACTCCTCACATTGGGACCTGTACCCATTAGCACACGACACTAGAATGTCTCCTCCTGAGAACAAAAATTAAACATTACACGACTATATCCCGTACTCTACATCCCACTAGGATAAATTACAGATCTACATAATACAATTAACGTTTCTTCATAAAAGACTATTTAATTAAACCCCGCAACCCAAAACCTCATAGAAGTTATTTGAATGTCTAATCTTCAATTTTCTGTTTGTTCAATTCTCAATCCTCTTAATCCTTAGTTTCATAATGTTATTCTGAATTCTTTCAACTTCATCCGATAGAGTTAAGCAAAGTTCTGAAGTTCCAACTTTCTGTCGGTCCGTTGGGTGGGTTTTAGCGGCGGCGCGACCAGCTCCCTGGCGAACGGGCACACCTGGAGTGCTTGGAAAAATAAATTCCCCTTCTTTCAGTAAATGAAAATACTCGGCGTGGCTTAATTCGCCATGGGGCCTGGGGCGCGGCCGGTGTTTTAACCGCCAAATAGTACCTTTAAATTACAGAACAAATCGGAACTATTATATATATCAACCTGAAACTGTTGAGCTTTAAGTTTTCTAACCTCTTTAATATGGAATATTGATTATTAATTTATTAATTTTTTAACTTCATCCTATAATTTTTCATTGTAACACACTGACCCCCAATATATTCACCTCTGCTAACATGCGAGTCCCTGTGAAAATTTTGTCGCGCCACTCCTGGCCCGACTGTGGTGTGACATTAATATCGACCTTCCTTCCTCTCTCTTTCTATCTTCCTTCTTGTAGCTATCAACCATTACTCTTTTACTTCTCTAAGCTAAATTTTAAAGTTCCAACTTTCTGTCGGACTGTTGGGTGGGTTTTAATGGCGGCGCGACCAGCTCCGTGGCGAACGAGCTCACCTAGAGTGCTTGGAAAAATAAATTTCCCCTTCTTTCAGTAAATGAAAATACTCGGCGTGGCTTAATTCGCCATGGGGCCCGGGGCGCGGCCGTTGTTTTAACCGCCAAATAGTACCTTTAAATTACAGAACAAATCGGAACTATTATATAATTAATTGTTAAACTGTTGAACTTTAAATTTTCTAACCTCTTTAATATTGAATATTGATTATTAAATGTTTTTAACTTCATCCTAGAAGTCTAAACACTGTAAAACACTGACTCCCAATATATCCATCTCCGCTAAGATGCGGGTCCCTGTGAAAATTTTCTCGCGCCACTCCTGGCTTGACTGTGGTCTGACATTAATATCGACCTTTCTTCCTCTTCCTTTCTATCTTCCTTCTTGTAGCCATCAACCCTTACTTTTCTACTTCTCTCTTCCCTTCCTTCTCTCCTCTCCTCCTCCCTGCAGACTTATCTTCCTTCCCCCTCTTGCTTGCCTATATCTGACCAGTAGTAGTTACCTTCCTCTTTTAGCTGACATTAACCCTGACTTCTCTTCTTCTTTCTTCCCCCTTCTTCTCCTTCCTTTCTTTCTTTCTTTTACCTTGTGTCATGGGATCGACGTTAACCTATGCTCCCATCTCTTTCTGTTTTCGTTCATCTGACCGGTAGTAGCATACTATAAAATTTAGCCACGTCACTCCAGGGCGACCGGCTGAGGTTGAAGGAACAGAATAGCGGTCGCCCTCGGGTCTCGATTTTCAGCCCCATGGATTTTACCTATTACATTCACGTATTATATTTCGAATACCTGATGATATCACCGGATCCATACGGAACCCGGTCATTGAAATGATCATAGTATAATAAACCTTTCAAGGATTTACACAAATCCAGCCTCCTGTCATTTCATTATAATATTATATATATATATATATATATATATATATATATATAGGAACAAATAAAACCCCGACGGCTGAGCTCAAGCCGTTTCGAAACCGCTTGAGCTCAGCCGTCGGGGTCTTATTTGTTCCTATTACCCACTCTACTAACGTAAGTATTGAGTACTTTGGTGCGTTATGGTCCACTTGGTTCCTTACCACATTTCCTTCGTTTATATATATATATATATATATATATCCGTGCATGTCTGTGATTAAGTTGTAACATATTTTAATATTTGCTTGGATTGTTAGAATGATAATCCTAAATCTTGAAACAATTTAACATTTATTATTACAAAAAAATACGGTGGATTGGCAGTATCGGTAGAGGGTCGGACGCCATGCTTTCCAGCATAGTTACGTCCCTTTACGATCTGAGTTCAAATCCCGCCGAGGTTGACTTTGCCTTTCATCCTTACGGGGTCGATAAAATAAAGTACCAGTAATGCACTGGTTAATTGCTGGCCTTGTGCCTAAACTAGAAACAATTATTACAAAAAAATACATTTATCTTTGAACTAGATCAAATGTGTTAGTTTATGTATATTATGTTTCTAACAGCATATTAAAACCTGTTGAATATGTTTCTTTGCCACAATATATGGGGTCAGCACCGTTATATTCGTGGCGCTTTAGTCTTCTTATTTAACTTGATTTAAAGTTTAGAGTTCCAATGATTTTGACGGTGAGTGTTCCCGTAGTCTAGCTTGATTAATGGGAAAGTATTTCCCGGAAACATGAATTTTTAACGAAATTCTTAATGATATTTTGCGGGATAGATTTTGCTATTGGTTTAGCCATTTAGATTTTGTGATATAGCTCATGTGACATGTCTCTACACAATTTCAATCTCCCTAATGTCCAACATAACATTTAGATCTATCCAGATTTATGAGTAGAATGCAGTGCTATGACATCGAACCAGAATCTCAAGATTGCTGGGCAAACTCCTTAACCATTCCATCATGCTGCATGAACATTCAATTGATGTGGGTATGTAAATGTTACTGATAATTTGTTTTATTACTAGGTGAAAAAGTATTCTTTATATGAGATAGGTATTGCATAGTATTCTGTAACGAACCAGTCAACTTTAGTGAATCTATGTTATCTATTCGGGTTGGAGAGTTAGATAATATGCTAGTCATTATGGTTTCCCAGGCACTGCAAGACCAATGTGATTGATATCACCAATGATATGTTCAAAAAGGGGAAATCGATGGTCACAGGAATGAATAAATACAAAAGGGAAAATCGGAATGATGACCATTCTGTGAAGGAAGTATGAAAGCAAAGTCGTTAGTTCAAGATTGTTTGACATATACAATATAAAGTCACATTTCAAAATATTAATTTGGTCGCGAGTGTGTCCTTTTCGGAAGACGGGCTGAGAGATTGATTCCATAATAACTCATGAGAATTCATTGTCGTTTCTCTCCAATATGCCAATCTTAATGTAATGTACACTACATTAGTGATTTCCGGGTAATGATTATTTGAGTATCAAAAGAGCATGGATAAATATTAAATTAATAAAAGGTGCCTAAAACATTTGAGAGATTGTCTATAGATTTAAAACGAATAACACATTACTACCTAGAATTTCAGGCAAATCCATGTAGGAAAATATATACCAACATAGTTCACTCAGAGAGCAACTACTTTCCAATTTAACATCGACATACGTCGGTGAAATATGGGCAGATATATATGTAACACACGCGCGAGCGAATATATATATTTATATATATATAAATAACGAAGGAATTGTGGTAAGGAACCAGATGGACCATAACGCACCAGAGTACTCAATACTTAGGGTAGTAGAGTGGGTAATAGGAAAATATATGACCCCAACGGCAGAGCTCAAGTCGCTTCGACGGCTATTTCTGGACTAAATTAGAATTTTTAGCGTGGTAAATAAATATCCGAACTCGTCAAGGGGTAATACATTTTCCTATATATATATATATATATATATATATATATATATATATATATATATATATATATATAACTTGAACCGTTAAGGTATATATATATATATACATATATATGTATATAGCAACAAGTATGACCTCCACGGCAGAGCTCAAGCCGTTTTGACGGCTATTTCTGGACTAAAGAATAGTCCAGAAATAGCCGTCGAAACGGCTTGAGCTCTGCCGCTGGGATCAGACTTGTTCCTATTACCCACTCTACTACCCTAAGTATTGAGTATTTTGGTGCGTTATGGTCCATCTGGTTCCTTACCACATTTCCTTCGTTATATATTTATATATATCACATAAGAAAGGGAGAATCAGTGGTGCGGTAAGATTTATTAGACATATTACAATCGTCTCTCAGGCGATCAGCTCTACGCACGATCGATGCATGATCAAACCTGACTCTGAAATTGCAAGATCCTCAGATATGTCTCGATTCTACGAAGCAGAGTTTCCTAATGTCCAGTTAAACTCGCGGCCTTCATTCGGCAGCTTATATCCTGTTTTTTTCATTCTATGAGTGGTCAAGAGTTGTACACGTCATCGGTATTTTTGGCCACGCACGGCCGTCGTATATTTGGTTCCTTTCAATTGCAACCTGTCAATCAAAGTTGTTTCTTATATCGGAATTACTACTGTAGGGGGTAAGAGGTTGTATGATTGAACCGGTCGCTTCTTGTCGCAGCCCTGCCGGCCTGTAGGCTCTCACACCTAAGTCCATGCATCACGCAGGCCTGTTAGGTATGGGCACTTATACACCCACACAAATCACATACACACTCGCAACTGTCTTATATGCGACAATCAGAGTAAATATTAAATATTAAATGTGTAGCGAATATAGAAAGAAAAAGCATTTGATAACAACATTTAAAATCATTTAAAAAAACATTTAAAAAACATTTCAAAAGACGTTTAATAAAAACACAACCTCAGAAAACCTTAAAAAACCCACATTTCAAAACGAAAACCCTATAAAAAGAACATCTTTAAAAGAATGTTTGGCAAAGCCCTTCAAAAAAGTTATTCCAAAAGTATCTTTGATAAGTATACGCACATCCACACACACACACTGTACACGGTGAATCATATATACTTAAGACGATGTACTCAGTGAATCATATATACTTAAGACGCTCTACTCAGTGAATCATATATACTTAAGACGCTGTACACAGTGAATCATATATACTTAAGACGATGTACTCAGTGGATCATATATACTTAAGACGCTGTACTCAGTGGATCATATATACTTAAGACGCTGTACTCAGTGAACCATATATACTTAAGTCGATGTACACAGTGAATCATATATACTTAAGACGCTGTACTCAGTGAATCATATACACTTAAGACGCTCTACTCAGTGCATCATATATACTTAAGACGCTGTACACAGTGAATCATATATACTTAAGACGCTGTACACAGTGAATCATATATACTTAAGACGATGTACTCAGTGAATCATATATACTTAAGACGCTGTACACAGTGAATCATATATACTTAAGACGATGTACCCAGTGAATCATATATACTTAAGACGCTGTACACAATGAATCATATATACTTAAGACGATGTACACAGTGAATCATATATACTTAAGACGCTGTACTCAGTGCATCACATATACTTAAGACGCTGTACCCAGTGAATCATATATACTTAAGACGCTGTACACAGTGAATCATATATACTTAAGACGCTGTACTCAGTGCATCATATATATTTAAGGCGCTGTACCCAGTGAATCATATATACTTAAGACGCTGTACCCAGTGAATCATATATACTTAAGACGATGTACACAGTGAATCATATATACTTAAGACGCTGTACACAGTGAATCATATATACTTAAGACGATGTGCCCAGTGAATCATATATACTGAAGACGCTGTACTCAGTGAATCATATATACTTAAGACGCTGTACTCAGTGGATCATATATACTTAAGACGCTGTACTCAGTGAATCATATATATTTAAGACGCTGTACTCAGTGAATCATATATACTTAAGACGCTGCACGCATATACAGATGAAAAAATTGTGAATCTACACATAGGTATGCATACACCTACACATACATGTTCATACAATTAGATACACCCGGACATGCATACACATACCTGCATGCGTGTATGCGTACATATGTATACATGTACCCGCGAATGGGCATGCACATGGGCATGCCTATACCTCTTAAAAAAGAGCATATACTTGATGACTACCCACACATTCACACACACACACGCAACTGTGCACATGGCGCATACAATATTATATGAGACAACGTTCTTGAGGCTTGGACTCAACTCATATTATGCTGAAACTGCACACACAATATGCATAAATGCAGTATCTATATATTAGCCATGCACTAGTCACATATAACGTGTGGGGGGGGGGGGGCATAGATAAACATGCGTCTACGTACATCAAATATAATAACATAAAATAATATAAAATAAAATAAGATACTGGAAAAAAGAATGTATACATGAAACAGATGCAAAGGGATATCTGTTCACGCCATCCGGACATTATTGGGATTTGCATAAATTTACATAAAATACTTGAAGACTGTGATGCATAGGGTTATATAAGATACAGGACTGACTGTCCAAAGGACTGGGTTCGAACCTGCACATCAACCATGCACATGAGACAGGTTTCATGACGGGTGGACACAAGGGACCGTGTGAGTGTTAAGAGGATATCTTATGAAGAACGATCGCATTTGAAGGATCTAATAGATAAGTATGGAGGAAACAAATGTTCGTTTATCCAGAAAGGTGATTTATGATACAGAAGCATGTCAACATAACTTAGTGAAAGATTATATGAAGAAGACATGGAATAAGTGATGATGGCTAATATTACGTTTGTGAGCAATATGTAGTATTGGTCTTGAGTTTAATTAAGAAAAATTCTGAGTTCTGGGATTCAGTGTTCTTCTGAATAATCCAATCACTAAAATGTTTGTACAAGTTCCTATCATTCACAGATGTCTATTGTATATCAATATGGCTAGATGCCATATTTTACAACAATTTTATATCGTGAACCTTATTGGAGGAAAAAGCGTAGATGAACACAATTTTGTAACATAATTAAACCAACTATGGGTGAGTTGGCAGTGTGCGTTTAGGTTATATTATAAGGTGGCGAGTTGAGTCATGAGAACCTCGTATACGTGAATGGTATTCGTTTCGGCTCTTTGTTCTCTGAGATCAAATCTCACAGCGGCTACCTTGCGTTTCACCTATTCGCGTTTGATAAAATATGTATCAGTCTAGTACTGGGATCGATTCTTCCTTTACAGCTCTTTCTCATTTCCATTCTCTCACTCTCTATTCTCTTCTGGAATAAATTTACTGTATTTAGACCTGAAGATTGATGGACTCGCCTTGGTTTAAAAATTCCCCAGAAACGCGTATTTCAATATGGCACCCCAATGCCTCCTTTGTGTAGTTTGGGGACCAGGAACGTATACATGCAGTCATATTGTTAATGAGAATTTGAATAATTCCCTAAGTCTAAAATAATTTAGACACTATTTACTTTCGATTCTATTTATATGGGGTTCCAAACTAGTTGTGAAACAACTATAAAGATTCATATAATGCCAATTTGCGGCTTAGTAGATTATATGTAGGATATTAATTTCCTAAATGATTTTCGCTTCTTATGAAAAAACATGAAAATTCAATGGAATTCTTATACATTGATTGCACAAACGCCATCACTAATTAAGATCTACGTTAGATATGCGCAAATTTGAAACGAATATGAATGTATATGGACAAATCATACAGATACTTTAATAAATACGTTAAGAAGCGAACCTTATAGGAATGTTGCTAAGGAAGAAATGCCAAGTAATACACTTGGTATTAAAGTAGTAGTGTCTCAGATGTGTTTATTTGCATGTGAATACATTATCGTCGATGTTGGGATTTATTAGGACACATGGAATTTAGGTTACACAGTGTTAGAAATTAGGTTCTTTCTGAAAATAATTTGATAAGTTTAATAAAATCAAATTTACTAATGACACACGTTACAGTGTATTCGGTAAAAAGAAAGAATTCGAATGGGCTAGGATTATTTTAAAATGATATGTGCATAGGTGTGGCGAAACGTATTTTCATGGATAAAGTTAGCTCTACATAAACATGACTGAATTCTAGTGCTTTCTTGAGGAGAGACATAACATATGTTTTAGTAATAATGTTAAGTTTCATGTTTTTCAACTGGTTTAGCAAATGTCATCTTTTACTTTGCATAAATTATACTTAAATATATGTCATTATGCACAAGCACTATCAAATATATATATATATATATATATATATAGTAAATTTGTATTCCAATGTTACTAAGTAGTTGCATTGGATGGAGTCAACCGACGTCGGAGATTGCTCAACGTATAATAAAGTGTGTTTTAAAATCCGGAGAAAATAAGGAGAAGTTTATGAAATGGAAATGCGGGTATAAAGAATTTATTAGGTAACAATTGTTTCTATAGTGTATGGGTTACCTAAGATTATCTCACAATTCTATACACTAATCAATAAACACTTTACAACTTCACATAAATACTATAAAATCTTTAACTCGCGCACCATTAGACTCTCATACTCCACTGCACCTAACATAGAACAACTAATTAAAAAACTCAACTCAGCAATACTAAATAAGTACATCCCTATTGACTCAGCGCACCAGCATAGCAACATACAACGCACTAACACGCAACTACAACCCCACCAAACTATCCAGGATTCTACTGCAAAACATAAAAATAATTGTAACTGCACCAAACCAGGTACGTGCCCAATGAATAACCAGTGCCTAGCACGCAATATTGTCTACCGATGAACAATAAATTCCGGAACCAACAAATGTTATTACGTTGGATGTACCGCAACTTCTTTCAAAGCTCGCCTATACCAACATCGATCTTCGATCAGGCACGAGAAAATGCGCTCCGTAACAACCCTCGCCGATAAAGCCTGGCAGCTCCGGAGGAACAATCAAGCATTCTCCCTTGATTGGCAAATTATTGCTTCTGCGCCTGCATATAAGCAAAATCATCGATTCTGCAAATTATGCAATTTGGAGATATACTGCATTTTAACGTCGGTAAACAAACTTTTGAACAGCAAAATTGAACGTTCACTATACTGTAACCATCGTTTGAAAACGAGTTTTTCTTTTTTTAAATGCATATACTGTTACCTTTTTACACCACCGTTTTATATATTTATACACAAGATATGGCTTTCTGTAATAATAGTACTAAACACTGTTTTATGGACCCCTTTAGAAATAACCTGCTACTATAAAAGCCCCAATAACTTGCCTGTAACTCTGTACCACTTTGACCCCTTTAACTAAATCTTGTCCGAACAACACCACTAGAAGAATTTACTTCACCCGCCAGCCCTAACACGCCTCATTAAGCTAACTGCTGCCAAAACATTCTCTCCTTACAATCTCTACTAGTCTGACAGTCTTAAATCCTAGGACTCCCTCCACCTTACTCACTTCCCTCTTCCCCTTCTCTTCCTACCTCCTTCTTTCTCTTTTATCTAGTGTATAAAATATGTTCATATCATTCCAATACAAAGGTCTGACGACATGGTGTGTTTGCTTACAGTGTACCTTCGGTTTATGATAATATTTTTATATTATTCAAATAGCGAGGTATAGGTAACCCATACACTATAGAAACAATTGTTACCTAATAAATTCTTTATACCCGCATTTCTATTTCATAAACTTCTTCTCCATATATATATATATATATAGGAAAAAAGTTAGGACCTCCACGGTTGAGCTCCGGTCGTTTCTACAGCCACTTAGTTCGGATCTATCTGTCAAAACTGTCAGAGCTCAGCCGTCAGGGTCCTGTTTCTTTTCCTACTCTACTACCCTCTGTATCGAATACTCTGGTGTGTTATGGTCCACCTGATATATTACCACACCTTCTTTGTTATACATATACATATATATATATATCCTAAACGGACGGTAGTCCGTTTAGTAATATTGTTGTGGTCATGTTTTCGTTGGCAATCGTCTGTTTACGGCAGTACAGCCCGGCTCTACTTTATTTAACTGAGATAAAACTTATATGAGCATGAACAGTAGATCATTACGCATCTTTTGTCTTAAAAAATCTAGAAATTTGGTCCAGCGGGAAAAAGTTTATAATCAAAGTTTGCTGATAAATCTTGTGTTCAAGTGAGTGAGTAGTAAGCGCGACGCTAGGGGAGGTAATTACTAGGTAAATACAAGGGGAGGTAATTACGCGTCTCTCTCTATTATCTAATATATTTCAAATTGTATTTTTAACTACATTCATTTATCATAGTCTAATATTTTAAAAATAGGTGAGTGCTCCACGATGATGACCCATGTCCCCGCCATGTGGAGGGGATGCTTAGGAGCCATCCAGATATCATGTGACCATTTTTGGTTCGCGGTGTCCACATGATATCTGGGAAATTATACCAGATCATTGTGATTATTGGCTTGAAATCTTTTACAAAATTAGTATGAGCAACTAAAAGGTCATCAATAGAAATAGAATTACTTTTTGAAGTTTTCATGCACAGCATTTTGGGGGATTTTAAATAAAAGTTAATATCATAATTCTTATTTTGTATACCCACATTGCAGATACAGAGAAACATGACAATCCTATATAACGGTCGTAGACAGCAGTATCAGTTTTTATCCGTAACACCATTGAAATGCACAAGTTTCACCAATTCACTATTATGCACTAATCATCTCAAATGCATTCATGATTTACTAGCTTTGTCATTAAGCCAGTTGCCTCAACTAGATTGCAATTATATTCAAAAGAACTTTAAAATGTCAATCACTTGTCAGTAATTCACTATGATCATTTAATTATTAGATAGTTGTTGCTTGCATTGCCTTAAAAAATAGTAGACCAGATAGAAAAATGCGTACAGCAAAAAAAAGTAATATTGTTGGAATATAAACCTTTAAAACTACAGGACAAGAAACTAAAATAAAACTTTAAAAGAATAGGACAAGAAACTAAGATAAAACTTTAAAGAATTGGACAAGAAATAAAAAAATGTACAATAATATTAGTGGCAAAATGTTTTTATTCGTTTCCGTTGCTATCCCCCAGTATCTTCTTGATTAGTGCATAATAATTGACATGCTCTCATTGTGCGTTGCCCCTGAGCGGTTGGTTCTGGTTGGGGTTGGTTGGCTGAGCAGTTCTGCTCCGTCAGAATGACCAGTGCAAGAAGAATTGGCCGATGGAGCTGCAGGTCTCCTCCAAGAATGCACTTCTGGTCCCGCAACACCAGACGAAGATGGAGAAGACCACCGGGACAAGATGTCGACTCTGACCACCGAATACGGCACCTCCCTCAACCACCGGTCCTCCCTCCCTCTGTCCCGTCATCCCTCCAGTCCTCCTGCTCCCCCTTCCTGTACCAGAAAACTGTGGCACGCATTCATCTGGACTTCCGGATTTGAACTCAAGGACAAGATGCAAGGAGAAGATGGACGGGTTGGTCAAGATCAAGGATGAGCGGGACGACAAGACCGTCCGCTGCTGCTCAAGATCTGTGCACATGGGCCCATGGGTCCATTCACATTATGTATGACCCATGCGGCGTGTCGCCGAATGATGAAATAGGGGTATGGTTATGGCCCAATTGGTGTTCAAACCAGGATCAAATGATCCCCCCGGTCTGACGACGACCTATGAATGTGGAACCCAGAGCCTATGAATGTGGAACTCGATTTTTTACCAATAAAAATGTTGCCATTAATATTATTGTAACATTTTTTTATTTCTTGTCCAATTCTTTAAAGTTTTATCTTAGTTTCTTGTCCTATTCTTTTAAAATATTATTTTAGTTTCTTGTCCTGTATTTTTAAAGGTTTATATTCCAACAATATTACTTTTTTTTGCTGTACGCATTTTTCTATCTGGTATACAGATTAGAGCAAACATCACGGACGCTCTATCTCAAAATTATTTTTGAAAACCATTAGAAATGCGCAACCGGTAAAACTTAAAACCAAAACTGAATACTAACCATTACTATTACTAATTCTCACTTATTCCTAATTAAACTATTTTTCACTGTAAACAATTTGTCAGCATTTTCTTTTCCGTTTACCAATATATATATATATATATATATATATATATATATATATATATATATATATATATATATATTTATGCGTGTGTGTATGTATATATGTATGCATGTATGTGTGAACATACATATATACACGTATCATCGTTTAAACAATGATTCCCTACCCATTTGAGACCAGTACACCCTACATAGAATCCTTGACTCGACCTGTAGACTGGAGTTGTTTTCAAAATCAAACAAAATTACTTAATCAGTAAACAGTATATAAAATAAGACTGGTTATATATAATTCCGAAACCGATATAAATAATTTGTGTTTTATCGTCTAATGATATGCGTATACATTTCATATATAAATGTAATGTTTAGTAATTCATCCACTGCCCTGGTAATGACATTGATGTATCGGGAAACTGTGAGTTATTATAGCATTAAGGTGTAGTTTATGTAGTTATGTAGAGTATGCTTATAATGGCATTATTTGGGCACTTAAATAATAATTCTATTTGACTCACAATTTGATGTAGCCGTGTGTAGAGTAATAGTGTGAGATATGAGGAGGTTATTTTAAACGGAATATATAACTCTTATACATAATGTGCTAACATGCTAAAACATATGTGAATAACTATTATGAAAAAAAACAAGAAGAAAGATCATGCTATGTAAAAGTGTAACTTATATTCCAGTATCTGCAGTGCATTATGTAAAATACGTTTATTATTTCATACCCTACATCTGCCTATTTACAAGCCCCTCTATATGCAGTTATGTATGTATGTTTAGTAATGCGTCGGCCTGGAAATGGATTATCCTGTCCAATGTTTAGTCTGTTGTTATAAACCTGTTTTTCTTGATACAAATTTGAAATCCTAAGCCAAGCTTGATTGAGTTTATTAGAAAGTTATCAACTCGGTCCACCTTCTACAAGAAGCATGCATGGGAAGTGATTTTACGAGACCTAAAATACCTGCCAATAAACTGGATTCATACTTGAATTATCTACTGAAACGTGAGGTGGACCTTGTCGGAATTTGAACTTAGATTGGAGAAAGAAAACCGCCAGAAATGTAATACGGCACAGCAATAACTCTGCTAATTCCTCCCCAAATTATAATAATAGTCTCGTATTAAACGTTATCATCAATGCAGTCTTCGTCAATTGTATCAATACCCTGCTCACCCTACTCAATATTTTCTCATCATCATCTTCATCATCATCATCCTCCACCTCATCATAATCATATTAACAAACATCTTCGTCCCCCTAATCATTTAACACCATTGTCATCATGATGACCTTCATCAGCATTTTCATCTCCATCACAATAAACATCGCTGTAATTGTTATAATCATTATTATAACACCTTTCGTAAATTAAATCCACTTGAATAGTATTTCTATTTATTACAACCATCGACTTTTGTGGCTACGATATCTATTTGGCAATTGAGGATTGGCAGTATCGGTAGAGGGTTGGACGCCATGCTTTGCAGCAAAAAGTTACGGCCATTTACGTTCTGAGTTCCAATCCTGCCGAGGTTGACTTTCATCCATACGAGGTCAATAAAATAAAGCACGAGTAATGCACTGGGATAATTGCTGGCCTTGTACCAAAAGTAGAAGCAATTTTTATCATTCGTAATGATTTTGTTCTTTGAGATGTTATACCGACACTATACCAAAAGAGCGAGTCATAGACAATGGCCAAATGTCCTTTGGGTCATTCCCTCTTCTTCAACTTTCAAACACTCACCATCCTTGTTTCGAGGAGGTCTGTTTTCTGCAACAATCCTATCCTGATGATAATTCCTAGCATCTCAAGCCATGGATCCAAACTTCTGTGCCAACCACAATCAGTCCAACATTTTTATGTCTCATGCTCCATAGTTTCCAGATCTCTCTCTTCTGCTCCTAGTATGTCTCAACATTTTCAATTTCCTTCTGATTCACCCCATAGTCCCACGTTGAAGCAATATCCACAATACATACATTGCTATTCTACTTTTCTACGAACACAAGGTCAGGCTTTCTAGCCAGGATAAAATAGTCCCACTGGATGGACATGCCCCATGAGAACTTCTACTATTTATTTTCAGTAACCGTTCCAGTTGGGTTTTCATTTTCAGCAACCCTTTCAGACAGTTCAACTGTTGTCAGCCCCCTCTACGTGGGGCATGCAGTGGCTGATGATGCACATATATTCACTGAAACTAAGACATCCCCAGATATCCCCGAGCGGTGATTAGGTGTTTTCGCCTTTCGCTTCCCACCTTTTTACTCAGCTCGTCTCCTAAGCTGAGCTGCAATCCTGGGAGAAGCGCAGGCCGAAAGGGAGCGCTTGGAAACTTAAATGTCTCGAAGGATTCACCGTCCTTTGCCAATTGGGCTTTACGAGCAATGGAAAATTCACCATGGTTTATATAGAAGGTTAGTGGAGGGCAGAGAGGGATGACGTCCTTGTTGAAACTCTGACTGTAGACGAAAGCCAACTAGCTATTGTCTTCCGGAGGACATTCGGTTCAGGGCCGGTTAAATTGCTAGGGGCATATTTCAGTCCGGACTTCCAGACGTACAAAAGCTGTCACGAGGTGACGTGCAGGTTGCCCTCTCTCACCCAGAAATGAGTCGAGAGGAAGCAGTCCCTGAAATGTCGAGCGGAGGTGGCGACCCGTACATCGCGTCCGTCATTTACTACCGCCTGAGCATCGTGCCTTGTACTAAGCCTCGCCTGACTGCGCTGGAGCATTTTCTCTTTCGCTTTTTGTGGAAGGGACGCGCTCCGATGATCAGGCGGTCCATCTGCTATCCACACCAGCTAGGCGGGGGGCTTGGCATACTATGGCTGATGATGCGCAGACATGGGCTCAGGCTACGGCACTTTCTACCGTTTCCTCGACGGTTATCAGGTGTCGCCGTTTGCTTGACGCGTGTTTCCCCAGCTCGTCTCATCGACAGAGCTGAAATCCTGGATCAAGCGAAGACCAAGATGGAGCGCTTGCTGACTGGATTGTTTTCAGGCACTTAGAACCCTGGATCAGTTTGGCAATGTGTTTGGTGGAAACTCCAGCATGGCGTTCTATAGATGTTTAGTGGAACGAAAGAGCGACGACGTCCTTGGGGAGAATCTGGGCTTCGACAAAAATCAACTATCCAATCTCTTCGAGAGAACTTACAGTTCGGGGCCCATGGACAACTTCCAGAAATCCCTGGCCTGGTAGTGCTACCGAGAAGCATTGCCAGTTCGGGATAAACTGAACAGGCATGGAAGTGCCGTCAGTTGGGGCTGTCCGAGAAGTGCGCAGATCGACGAAACCGTCCGACTCGCACTCGTCCAGTGGCCGTGCATTGCTGACTTGTGAGTATTTGTCGAACACTTGCTGTCACGTGTAGGACGGATCCGGTTATCAGCTGATTCTATCGTGACGATTTCCCCACCGTCTTCCTTTAGCCGGGAAGAGCAGGCAGATTTTATCTGCCTTGTGGCCATGGTAGAATAGATCGTATGGTGGACACGTCTGAAAGGGTTGAAGATGGTATTTCCGCTTCGGTGAAGGCCTCATTATCTTTTTTTTAGGTTTCAACTGAAAAGGAAAATCAGGGTGGAGCGGGAAATGCTGCCTTCCAAACAATGTGTTGAAAGGTGGATGAGAGAAACAGGAATGGCCCGTGTGAATGGGCCTACCCTGAGCGTGTGCCTGTAGCATCGTAGGAGGAACGGTGGAAGAGGGCTCTTGCCTTACAGGTCAGGGTAAACGTGGCTTTTTTTGTGGGCTTTCTCAACGAATGTCCCACGGAATTCTCCCCCTATTGGGGAATATTCCACTATTTTTTTTTGTCATATTCTTTGTGTGTTTGTTTTTTGGATCTTTTTTTCTAAACACGCAGAAATGCCCATTTGTACCATCCTGTGCCGTCCTGTGATGACCTTAATGTTATACTTTATGTCAACCTTCGCCATACCAGACAGATCCATCCACGACAACCTCCACCTCATGCGATACATCATAGCGAGGGTGGTTAAGGAACCTGACTCGGGTGGGGCCCTGATCAACTTGGATGAATCTAAGGCATTTGATAAGGTCGACCATCGGTACCTTGGCGGCGGTCTTCGAAGCGGCTGGTTTCGGGCCCAGTTTCAGAAGATGGATTGCTGCGATGCACAGCGACATCTGCTCAGTTGAGATGGTGAACGGTCGTCTGTCACAGCCTTTCAGCATCGTAGGCTCGGTCCGCCAGTGTTGTCCCCTCTCGTCGCTCTTGTACACATTGGCCCGAGACCCGTTACTGCACACATTGGAGGCGATAAGAGTCGTCCCACGTGAAGTGGGGTGTGGGATATCAGTGATGGCTTACGCCGACAACGTCACCGTCGTCGTGTCAAGCACTGTTCACGTCCAGATGCTTGGCATCGCCCTCAAGGAATACGAAGCAGTGACAGGAGCAAAGTTAAACTAGGAAAAGACGGTGGTCTTGCAACTCCGCACCTGGAGAAGCAAGTCATTGCATCCCTACAGCGCCGTCGGGCGCTGGACGGAAGGATCGGTTAAATTGCTCAGGGTCTAGTTCGGTCCAGACCACGAGATGCAGAACAACGTGAGCGAGGAGGCGAGCAGGGTGGCATCTTACCCAGAAATGGGCCAAGAGGAAGCTATCCCTGAAAGATCGAGCAGAGGTGACGAATGCATTCATCGCATCCGTCATCTGCTACCGCCTAACCGTTGTGAGTATGGACCTGTAGACTGAGGAGTGGGAAAACTGAGAGAGTGGGCTTGCCCTGCTGGCGGTGGTTTTCACCCCTCTGACCCTCGGAGGTTTCCCACTTGGGGGGGTGGATTATTGTTGTTTGACCTAGTTTTATTTGTTTTTACACATTTCTTACTTCTTGTTGTAACAATTTTACACGGCCAAAACCCACTTTGTATCGTTCTGTGCCGTCTGTAATGATTTCTTCATATTAGCCCTTGTGGTCAATAAAGAAATCATAATTATTATTATTATTATTATTATTATTATTATTATTATTATTATTGTTTTTTTAGTTTCACTCATTGATATTATTTAACTGGAAAGTTTGTTGAAATTAATATCAAGCCACTACCTGCAGCCTCAGACATTCAGGACGTATCGGAGGTTTCTTGCTGTTCCCAGCAAGCATGCCTTTTTAAGTGTTCCAAAAAGCGGGCTAGACAAATCTTCTTTAACCATCCTTGGAAACTTTTTGAGATAGTACATATTATTATTATTATTATTATTATTATTATTATTATTGGTCTAAGCGGACGTATTTTGCTCGCTCACAGTAAGTCGCTTTATTTGCCTGTTAAAATTATTTGTTGTTAAAAATGTCTTTTTGTGTAAGGGATATAAGCCCTTAGACTTTGCCCCGTGAAGGGGAAAGTATAATATTTGGGCCATTTGGCCCAAATATTTGTAGTTTTTTTTTCATGTTAAATAATTTACGAAGAAAAAAAAACATGGCTGAGCCACGCCCCCCCAGCGATATGTCGGCTGTCGTGCGACAACGACGTAGAAGTTGAGAGGAGCGCTACAGCGAAATTAACACACATTGATAACACAAAAAACCACCACAAACAAGGTAAACAAAGACACCAATGATACCAATAAGAACTCTAATTTTGAAAGAAATAACAGTAACAGCGACAACGAAAATACAGATAACAAAAAAAAACAAAACAAATACAACAACAATATCAACACCACTACCATTAAAACAAATAGCGACAACACCAACAGCAACAATACCAACTGCACCTAGAACAACGGTGGCACAAAGACAACAATGATAACAGCGACAGTGCTAACAACAACACCAACAAGAACAACGACAACAACACCCCCAACGAAAACAAGAAGAACACTTTCGCTGCGTCAGCAGCAAAAAGAGGCCATGCTTCAACATGGACCTCTCAAACAAAGATGAAAAGTTGGCCCTGGCATGGAAGCTCATCAAGCAAGAGCAGACTTGGGCCAACTTAACTGTCCCGGTAGAAGCTATTGAGGCAGTGAAGCGCAAAACGGTGCATTATAGATGCATCTCAGCACAAACCAAAAGGGCAGCTTTAATCTCACAAGAAGATGTCAAAGCCGCGCTGAGGTGCATCAGAGAAGACACCCAGTACATAGAGAGGGGCAGACAGTACGGCACCATTTCGGTGTTGTTTCAAGTCAGAAGCCGTCGCTATGAAACACGCTATGACTCCTTGCAAAACCAGCAAGGTCATGATGTACCACTCCAAAATTGGAAAAAAAAACGGCCCATCTCCGCATTCCCAGAATCCCACCAGGACTTGACATGTGGTGGCTTCTGGGATGTGTGATTGTGGAAGGGACGGATACAATCCCTATAGAAGTTACCGGAACGGCTAGAGAGGATTGGTCTGGGGTTGACCTGGAGATCCTTCTCCAGATCAGGCCGGAGAATGTGAAGACAATCCCAGACCACATCCGCCTGCAGAATGGGACGGTCATTCACATTATGACCGAAGGCAACAGGCCGCAGTGTTTTGTTTGTGGGGAAAAAACCCATTTGCGAGCCTTCCGCCCTCAACTGCTGAAAGAGGCAAGGGGTCGAAAATCTCCACTGCTGCCGACGCCGGGGCGAGGACCACAACCATCACCAGCACCGGCAAAACCACCAACAACATTGACCTCCCAGGGGCGAAAGGAGGAAAAAGCTGTCAACCCCCCCCCCCCAAAAAAAAAATACATAAACCAATAAAACCATAAACATACATACAGACACACTTACAAACACAGACCCCTCATCTACCAGTAGTGAAAATGAGGGAAATCCAAAATACACCAAAATACAAAAAAGGAAACACAAAAAAGAAAAGAAAAACTCAACAAATCACAAAAGCACCCACAATAAAAAACGCAGACACCACCCACGCAAACATCTCTCCAATAACATCAACATCAACACCACCATCACCATCACCAGAATTCCACAAACGCAAACAACCGAACGAGACGCAAGAACAAATATACACAAACATCTGAAACCACAGACACCGCACTCACAACAAACATAGATACAACCGAAACAACACCACCAAAACCATCACCACCACAGCCACGCAAACAATAAAATCACACCAACAAAACATACAACACTGTGTGCTCGTCAGGAGGGCCAACAAGGAACTGATGGCCCTCGTAGCACGAAGTGAAAATATACAAAAAGAGGGGGAAATTTTTAAATCGAGCACATTTCGCGTGCCAGAAGATTTGGTTCTGGTGCGAATGTCGCTCGACATATTTAAAGAAATACGAGACAGCTTTCCTCGGGACGTGGGAACCCCGAACATAAAACCCACTTCAATACATTTAAAGGGGTTCCCAAGAGAAACCCCACTAACTATGGAGGTCGAACAACCCGACCATCACAAGAGCCTGGAAGGTAAGTAAACCTTCCCCGCTCTATGTTTAACCTGCCAACATGGCCGTATTAAGAGTAGGATGTTTAAATGTTCGAGATCTGGGATCGTCCTGGAAGCAGGGTCACCTGCTCAACGAACTCAGGTCTATAGAAATGGATGTAATTGCAGTCAGTGAGACCAAGATTTCCGACACGCGCGTACTAGCCCCCATTTTCGACGACTATCAGATCTTTGCATCTGTTAGCCGGCCGGGAATGGGAGGCGTGGTGGCTGTGCTGTTTAGGAAAGGCCTGGATCTCGAGGTAAGGTCGATCTTCCGGGACCCGGACGGGAAGTTGGTGGTCCAGGACGTGAACAATAATGAAGGTGGTGCCTTTAGACTGGTGGCCGTCTATGCTCCTACTGGGGCAAAACGGCCGGACTTCTTTAGACGCCTGGAAGCCTTTCTGGGTACCTCTCGCCCTTTACTGTTAGCGGGGGACTGGAACGGCATCTTAGACGCAAGCTGGGTCTGTGTGGTAGTATCCGATAGGAGCGGGGGGTGCAAAAGCCTCAGGAACCTGATCAGCCAGTTCCAACTGTCTGACAGGTACCGACTAGAATTCCCTCATGCGCCAGTGTGGACCTGGGCTAACCGCATAGGGTCATCTAGATCGTATATAGACAGGATATTCATTAGGAAAATAGACAGAAATAGTGTAAGCTGTCCACGTTTTGAAACGGTCGCCTATTCAGATCACAAGTTTGTGATCTGTATGGTCGACCTAGATAAAACGCGTAGGTTAGGACCTGGTTACTGGAAGCTAAACATGTCATTTCCGGCACGTAAGGCTTACAGGGACCAGGTCAACAATTTAATTAAGAAAAATTGACAGGGGGAATCGCCAACAATAGATGGTAGGGGGCTCTGAAAAGAGAGATTAGAGTAATGTCGATAGAGTTTAGCAAAGAAGTAGCATTAGAGAAAAATAGAAAAGGAGGGGGGGGTAGATAAGTTAGACGAGGCTATAGGTAGTGGCATGGCAACTGATGTGCTAGCGGCGAGAATGGCATTATACCATTTCTTCAATGCGAAACACGAAGGTTGCATTGTCAGAGCAAAGGCGCGGGCTCTGAGAAACGAGGGAATCAAAGCTGTTCGATGTGCCCGCGTGGCCGAGGCGGAGCGTGGTCATAAAACCACGATTCGGTCTTTGATGGACCGAGACGGTCACGAGCTGAGCGACTCCAAGACGATGTGTGAGGCCTTTCGCTAACATTTTACTCGGTTGTTCGGGGGAAGTGGCGGGTCAGAGATGGTGGCGGTCTTCAGACCCCTACCTCGATGGCTTGCCGCAACTCTCGACGGCTGACGCTGGGCGCTTCGAAAGGCCAATTACTTCAGCCGAGATTCAGGATGCCCTTGTCGGCTGCATGAGGCACAAGTCACCCGGTTTGGATGATCTGCCCTACGAGCTTTACGTAAATATGCCAGACTTGTTCTCCAATCTCCTCGAAGCCTTCTACTGCAACTGGCAGCAAAACGGGAGTATTCCCAGTTCTGTGAGCCGGGGCGTAGTGACGCTGATAAGGAAAGACGAGATCAAGAGGGACACTTTAGACAATTTCAGACACATAACTCTGCTCAAATGAGTTTAAGATTTTGGCCAGGGTGTTAGTGAAGAGTTTGGCGCTTGTCGTCGGGGATTTGGTTGGGGAGGGGCAAACTTGCGCAATCCCAACCAGGTCCATACACAACAACCTCTACCTAATGCGATACATCATAGAGAGGGTACGGTGTAAACCTGGCTTCGGTGGGGCTCTGATCAATTTAGATCAATCGAAAGCATTCGATAGGGTCGACCATCGGTACCTGGAGGCTATCCTCAAGGCGGCTGTCTTCGAACTCGTCTTCAGAAGCTGGATCGCTGCAATGCACAGCGGCACCTGCTCGATGGTCAACATTAATGGCCACCTCTCGGAACCGTTTCAGGTCTCCCGATAGGTCCGTCAAGGGTGCCCTCTCTCCTCCCTTCTGTACGAATTGACTCTCGAGCCTTTACTGCGGAAGCTGGAGCTGTTGCAGGGCATACCGCTCGAACCAGGACGCGGAAAGACTGTGTCGGCTTATGCGGACGACATCACCGTGATGGTGTCGGACACCTCAGAAATCGAGGTGGTCGGCAACTTATTGGAGGAATATGAAAGGTTGACGGGATCAAAACTTAACCCGGAAAAGTCAGTGGGCTTGCAACTCGGCACCTGGAGAGGCAAGTCCATGCCGTCCAACAGCGTCGTTAGGCGCTGTACGGACGGATCGTTAAAGTTGCTCGGGGTTTGGTTCGGGCCAGACCTCCAGGTGGATAAGAATTGGGACGAGGTGACGGGCAGGGTAGTCAGCCTCACCCAGAAATGGGCTGGGATGAAGCTATCACTGAAAGGTCGGCGGAGGTGGCGAACGCGTACATCGCGTCCGTCATCTACTACCGTCTGACTGTCGTCCCTTGCTCCCGTTCGCGCCTCGCCAACTTGGAGCGTTTCCTCTTCAAATTCGTGTGGAGGGGTCAGGTTCAGCTGGTGAGGCGGTCCATCTGTTGCCAGCACCCTCTACGTGGAGGGCTGGGCATGCCGTGGCTAATGATGCGCAGGCACGCGCTGAGGCTGCGGCATATCCAGATATTCTGCCTAAACGATGAACAGGTGTGGTCGCCGTTTGTCAGACGGGCCTTTCCGCAGCTAATTTCTTTGACTGAGTTGCAGTCCTGGGTCAAGAAGAGACCGAGACTGGGTGACTGGCATCTGGAATGTTGCCAGGCTCTCACTGCCCTATACCAGGCGGGCAATGCGGTTAGTGGAACTTCCACTTTCGAGTTCTATAGAGGATTAGTGGTGGGCAAGTGCGACGACGCACTCGGAGAGGCTCTTGGAGTCAACGAAGTCGAACTAACCAGTCTGTACCGGAGGACTTTCGAGCCGCGGACGATGGATAATTTCTAATTTCTAAAAATCCCTGGCTTGGCAATGCTACCGGGAGCAATGCCGGTTCCGGATAAACTCTACAGGCACGGAAGTGCTGTCAGACGGACCTGTCCGAGATGCGCGCAGAACGACGAAACCGTTCTGCACCCACTCGTCCAGTGTCCGTGCATTACTGACTTGTGGAGTTATGTTGAACAGCTGTTGTCGCGTGTAGAACGGATCCGGCTATCGGCCGAGTCCATAGTGAAGATCGACCAGCCGCCTTCTTTTGGCCAGGAAGGGCAGGCAATTTTCCTTTGCCTGGTGGCAGTAGCGAAAGAGGTGGACGAGGTTGAAAGGACTAAAGAGACACATTTTTCTCTTCGGCCAATCTCTCATCAACTTTTTCAAGTTTCCCTTGGAAAGGAAAGTGAGGGTGGAGAGAGAAGTGCTGCTCCCCAGTACGTTTGATGAAAGGTGGGTGAATGTGGCGAGAATGGCCCGTGTTAGTGGGCCTACTCTGGCCATGCGGCTGTAGGTAGGTAAATTTGAAGAGGAGAGGTGTCCCCTTCCACTGTGCTCTCGAAGCGTCGGGTCATCATGACTGGTGGGGTACTTGAGCGAACCCTAGGTTGTCATCCCCCTATTGGGGAATTTTTTATTTTTGTAATTTTATTGTTACCTTATTGTTACTTTGTTATTGTTACTTTGTTATTGTTATTCTTATTGTTTACTCGATTTTTCTGTAAAACCCCACTGTCCCCAAGTCTTTTGTAATGTCCCCTATATGTCGGCCCTTGTGGCCAATAAATGAAATCATTTACCAGTAATACACTGGGATAATTGCTGGCCTTGTGCCAAAAGTAGAAATAATAATAATAATTATTATTATTATTGGTCTAATAGGATGTCTTTTGTTCGCTCCGAGTAAGTCGCTTTATTTGACTGTTAACATTATTTGTTGTTAAATATTTCTTGTTGTGTAAGGGATATAAACCCTTAGACTTTGTCCTGTGTAGGGGAAAGTATAATATTTTGACCTTTTGGCCAAAATATTTGAACAATTTTCTTTTAGAAAATTATTTAAAAAAAACATGGCTGAGTCACGCCCTCCAGCAATATGTCTTCTCTCGTGTGACAACGGCGTAAAGGTTGAGAGGAGGGTTAGTGAAATTCATACAACAGACACCACCACAAATAACGTGAACAAAGACAACAACACTGAGAACACTAATTTTGAAAATATTACCACACCAACTACAATCATAAAAATGACAACAAATACAACAACGATATTAACACAACTAACAAGAAATAAGCAACGACAGCAACAATGCAAATTGCAGCGAAAACAACAACAACAACGGTGGCACCAAAAATACAACCAACTACAACAGTGATAACACCAACAACACCAACAACACCGTTTGTAGCAGTAGTAATAGCAACAGCACCAACAACAAGACCTGTAGCAACAGTAGCGGCGGCAATAATGGCGCCGATGAAATAGCGGCCACTTCTTTTACAGGTGTGGCCCGAAATATAGAGACAGTGCTAGTCATGGGGGAGGAGATGGCAGTCGCAAGAGCCATGGTGTCAAGAAACGACAATAGAGTTTCCTTGAAAACTCCACCCGATTTCTTCAAAGACCAGAAGCTGCGCACGGTCACGTAGCGCACCGTAAGCAAAATGTCATATCGGGTGGGGAGAGTCATGGAGGCTCAAATCCCAAAGGCCTTGGTGTGCGTCTGGGCACGCAAAACCAACATCACCCGAGTCAAAGAGTAAGCCACATTAGACGTACATTTCGCAACCCCCAAGAGGTGAAGTCTCACTCTTTGGAAACCCTAAAGAGTGAGGACATAGCCTTAGTGCCCTCCTACCGCGGGAAGAAAATTGTGATGGTCAAAGTGACCCAGGTCCCGCCCGACGTGCCCACACCTTGGCTGGCCGTCTGTACTGGCAGGAATGTAGAAGACCACCATACTGCAAATACAGCGAAGGGGAAGAGAGAACTGGTCAGGAATAGGCATGCACCTGCTAATACAGTCTGACCAGGAGTGCATCGAGGTCATCCAAGACATCATAGACCTCGAGGAAGGACTCTAAGTCCCTATAAACGTGGAAGGAAGGCGCCCAAAGTACTATCTCTATGGGCAGAAGTGTCACATCAGGGCCTTCTTTCCAAAGAAGACAGCCAAGAAGAGGGCCCCTATCCTTCCGACGCCTGATCCGCTGCTACCGAGAGCAGGGAAGGAAACAGAGGCAGAAGACCCTTCCATGGTGAGTAGTAGGGCAACGTCCCTGGAAACCATACCAAGGCCACAGACAACTAAAGCAGCGGCAGCAGTGGCGGAAACACCAACAGTGGCAGTAGCTACACCGGCGGCAAGATCGCCGGAACGGGCTCCACTACCACCACCAACAGCAGTGGAACTCATACCCCTCCCAGACGCCACACATGGAGTTTGAGGCGGGAGAGAAGTGGCAAACGGTCAGCCACAAAAATAAACAAGTAAGGAAAAACCCCTTCGCTTAACCCTCCAAAAGCGAAGGCAGGCAAAGAGGGGTATTGGCTGCAAGGAGACTTGCAGCAACACCAGCACCATCACCGTCACCACCACAATCATCACCACCAACAACAACTCGGCACCTGGAGAGGCAGGTCCATGCCGTCCGACAGCGTCGTGGGGTGCTGAACGGAAGGACCGTTTAAATTGTTCGGGTTCTGGTTCGGTTCGATCCTCCATATGGAGAAAATAGGGAGCCACGTGACGAGGAGGGTGGCCTCTCTCACACAGAAATCGGCCGAGAGGAGGCTGTCTCTGAAAGGCGGGTGGAGGTGATGAATGCGTACATCGCGTTATCTGCAACTGCCTGACCGCCGTTCCTTGCCAGGCACAACTCTGAACAATATGGATCGACTTCTCTTCCATTTTTTGTGCAAGGGACGTGCTCCCATGTTCAGACGATCCATTTACTGTCAACGCCCGTTGCGTGGACTAGGCATGCCGTGGCTGAAGATGCGCAAACATGCGCTGAGGCGGTGAAATCTCTGGTACTTCATTGACGGTGTACAGGTGTGGTCGCCGATTGCCAGACGCGCTTTCCCCCAGCTCGTCTCCTTGACGGAGCTGCTGTCCTGGATCAGGAAAAGACCGAGGAATAGCGCTAGAAAGCTGGAATGTCTCCAAGCACTCACCGCCCTATAACAGCTGGGCACTAGTATCGGCGTTCTGTAGAGAGCTAGTGGAAGAAAAGTGCAACGAAGTTCTCGGGGAGACCCTGGGCGTCGAAGTCGATCAGCTGTTCGCTCTCTTCAAGAGAACTTTCAGAGTGGGGCCTAGGGACAACTTCCAGAAATCCCTGGCCTGACAGTGCTACCGGGGAGCGTTGCCGAGCCTGTCCGAGATGCGCGCAGGGCGACGAAACCGTTCTGCACGCACTCGTTCAAAGCCCGAGGATTGCTGACTTGTGGAGCTATGTCCAACAGCTGCTATCGCTTGTAGGACGGATCCGGTTATCGACTGCGTCCATTGTGCAGATAGCCCCGCCATCCTCCTTCAAAGAGGAGGAAGGTCAGGCAGTTTTCATCTGCCAGGTGGCCGTGGCGAAAGAGATTGTGTGTTGGACAATGTTGAAAGGGTTGAAGACGGACACTTTCATCTCCGGCCAATCCCTGATTAACTTTTTCAAGCTTCACTTGAAGAGGAAAATCAGGATGGAGAAACAAATGTGTTTTTGCTAGTAAGTTTGTTGAAGGTGGGTGAAAGTGGCGAGTCTTATCCGAGTGAACGGGCCCTGTAAATTGATGGTGGAAAATAAAGAGGGCAAGAATGGCACGAGTGAATGGGCCTACACTGAGTATGTGCCTGTAAATTGAAGATGGAAAATTGGGAATGGGTACTTGCCCTGGTGGTCAGGGGCACCGTGGCTTTTTTAATGGGCTTTCTCCGCGAAAGTCCTCGGAGGTTTTCTCCCTATTGGGTAATTTTTCATTGTTTCTTTTTTATCACATCCTCTGGTTTTGTTTTTTTATACACGCAGAAATGCCCATTTGTACCGTCCTGTATAGTCCTGTATTGTACTTAATGTCTTACTTTGTGTAAACCCTTGTTTAAAGAAATCATTATTATTGTTATTGTTATTATTATTATTGTTCTTTGAATCTCAGTAATTGATGTTATTTAACTGGAAAGTTTGTTGAATTGAATATGAAGCCTCAGATATTCAGAACGTATCGGAGGGTTCTTGCTGTTCTCAGCAAACATGCCTTTTGAAGTGTTCCAAAAAGCGAGGCGGCACCAATTTTTTTTAACCATCCTTGGAAACTCTTTGATATAGTACCTAGTGCGCCTATGATAATCGGGACCACTTTGACTTCATGACAGTTCCAAATTCTTTTTACCTCCCACTTTAAGTCCTGGTATCGGTTAATTTTCTCCCTCACCTTCTCTTGTACTCTTTTATCGAATGGGCAGGCCACATCCACAATCAGGCACGATCTTTTTTCCTTGTCCAAAACCACCAGGTCAGGTCTATTTTGTTCCAGTTTTTTGTCCGTCTGTATCCTCAAATCCCACAGTAACTTCACCTAATTGTTTTCTATCACCGACTCTGGCTTATGCTCATAACACTTTTTAGAGTGTGGTAAATGTTTTAGTTTGCATAGGGGCCAGTGGATAAACCTGCCCATCACATCATGTCTCCAGCCATTATAGTGAGTCTGGGCTAGGTGTTTAGACTCGGATACAATGTGAGCCACAGTCTGCTCTCTCTCTCCACAGATCCTACACAGTGGGCTAGCCTCCTGCTTGTAGATATGGTGTTTCAGCCACTTCGTTTTGAGGGCCTGCTCTTGCGCAGCCATTAGCATTCCTTCTGTAGCCTTTTAAGGTCTCCTCTTTTCAACTGTTCCATGCCTGTGGATCTCTAAATTCAGTTTTCTCAAAGAAGGTTATTATGAAGGGATTTTTCATGAAGGTTGCTCCTTCTCCTTGTTGTTATTTCCTCCTTGGACATGCCCTGGTCTATTGTCCTCTCCTTCAGTACAATTCTGAGCATTGGCTCCCTACTATCAGTCACGTATGTGTGTAGGTTGTTTTGCTCCATCTGTACACAGTCCTCCATGCTGATAAAACCTCTTCCCCCTTCAAATCTCCTTAAGCACAGTCTATCGACAGCACTCCTCTTGTGGAACCTGTTGTAGATAGTCAATATTTTCCTAGTATTCCTATCCATTTCATTTTGTTCAGCAACATTCCATCTCAGAATTCCGGCAATTTACCTAATGATAGACACAGCTCGGGAATTTACTGCACTTATGGCATTCCTACTGTTCAGATGTGATTTTAATACGCTCCTTACCCTCCGAATGTATTGAGATCTTATCAATTCCTTCATTTTTTTTTCTTGATGTCATCAGCCTCCAGAACACCTAAATACTTGTATCCTTCTTCAGTGTCAATTTCCTTTATCATCTCACCTCTTGGTACTTGGATTCCGTTGCTTCTGCTCAATTTACCCCTCTTCATCACAAGGACTCCACACTTACTAATACCAAATTGCATACATATATCATTGCTGAAAATACAGACATTGTCAACAATCACATCCAGCTCCTTCTCACTCTTCCCGAAGAGCTTAAGATCGTCCATGAAGAGGAGATGATTGATGGTAAGCTCTCCCTTTCCCAACCTGTATCCTGCGCTCACATTTCGTCGCAGTATAATGGTCAGGGGCATTATTATTATTATTATTATTATTACTATTATTATAATATTAGTATTATTTCATTCATCTTGCTTTATGTTCATACTAGTTATAACTAAGTCACAACCAGTGACCTCAAGAGACAACAAGGTCCGCCATGTTCAAGTAAGAACACACATACACACACACATTCATTGTTAGGAGTTTAGACTTGTGATGTACTTAAATTGACATAATATTCGTTAGTATATGAGCAGTTCCCATTAGCACTATCTTGTTTATTTCTTCTATACGAGGGTTTCGTGGAATTTGGGATAAGTAATCATTAGACCCCTTAGGTAACATTCCTAGAGCCCCTACAATCACTGGTATTGTTTTAGTTCTCAACTTCCACATTTTTCCAATTTCTCTCTCCAGGTCTGTATACTTGTTCAATTTTTCAAATGTTTTTATAGGTACATTCTTGTCTATTGTAACGCACATATCAATTAGCAGGGATACCCTCTTTTTAAAGTCCTTCAATATTATATCAGGTCTATTTGCATCTATTATTCGGTCTGTTTGGATGGTAAAGTTCCACAAGATTGAGATGTGATTTGTTTCAGGTAGGGGAGTTGGTTGATGCTCCCACCAATTCTTTTGATGGGGCAGGTGAAAATGCTTACAAATTAGCCAATGTAAGTATTGTGCAGCTCTGTAGTGCTGACACTGATCTTGTGCTGATATAATCAGTCCTTCAGTCTCCGATTTCAGTCCTGAGGATGCCAACCACTGATGGGTTTGGCAACATCAGGATTGTTAAATCCTTCTTGGTATTTTTGATACAGAGGCTTCTCTTGCCATTTCTTTGCCAGTTTCTGTAGCAGTTTTTGTTCTTTCTTTGCATTTACTTTTACGTGATTTGCTTTTTCTGTGTGTTTTATTCCAGCAGTAAATGGAACTTCTGACATGTGTAGTTCATTACTGTATCCTTGTGCATCTTTTGTAATGGAGTGTGATCTTTTGATGCTTTCATCTTTCAAAACGAGTTTGATCATCCAATAATGTGCATCCCTTAGATATGTAGATAATCCAATTTTTGCAGTTTTCAAAGCAATATCTAACTGGATTAATCCACGTCCTCCTCGTTCCTAGGGAGATATATTCTATCTGTATCTGCCTTAGGGTGATGCATTCTGTGCCTGGTTAAGAAATTTCTAATTTTTATATCCAGCCTACAGAACTCTGCTGCTTGACCAGATGATGATATTGAAACTGTAAGTTACTACTGGTATGGCAAGTGTGTTTATGGCATTGATCCTATTCCTTTCCTTCCACTCCGTTTTTTAAATTTCTCTTACTCTGCAGTAACATTCCTTCCTTAACCTTTTCTTCATTGTCGAGTGTTTGATTCTGTCTCCTTCACAAACACCTAAATATTTGTAAATTTCCTCTTGATCAAGTTCTTTTATCACATTCCCCCGATCAAGATTAACGTCTGAAATTCTTAGCAGCTTTTCTCTAGTAAACGTGGCTTTGGTGCATTTATCTTGTACAAATTCCCTTTTAATATCATCACTGAACTCGGTCACAGTGGATAATAGCCCTTGCACTTGCCCATTATTTATTGCAAATAGTTTCTGCTCATTCTTGTAGAACTAGTGATTAATGGTTTTGTCATAGACTTTATATCCATGTTTAGTTTCATTGAGCATTATTCGTAATGTTATAAGTGCGATGCAGAATAAAAGCGGTGATGAAGAGACATCCTAAAAAATTCCACAATTAATATTAACTTCTCCAGCTTCCAGTGATATTCTTTTCACTATTCAAAAGGAGTCGTTTTCCATGTCTTCATACTAAATGACAGGATCATCCTGACAACGGGAGATGTTCTGAAAATCTCTAAACACTTTTCAATCCAATTGTGTGGCAAACTATCAAATCCATTTTGTAATCTATCCAAGCAATTGATAGATATTTGTGTCTATTATGACAATCTCCCAGTATCATTTTGTTAATGAAAGTCTGATCCTTGCAGCCACACGAGCCTCGTTTACACCCTTTCTGCTAATTGGGAAATAGATCGTTTCATATCAGGTGATCAGATGTATATTCAGTTAGGACTGATTTTAAGAATGTATACATTGTGATCAAGTAAGTTATCGGTCTGTAATTTTTTGATTATTTGTCTCATCATCCTTCGGAAATGGGAATGTAATGCCGTTAATAAGCCATGATGGCATATTTTCTGACACCATTTCATTGTAAAGTTGAGCTAACAGCTCATAAGATACTGTGAAGGCATTTATCCAAAAATTTGGTATGTTATCTATCTCTGAGGATTTCTGTTTACTGGATTTTCTAGGAGCTAAACGCAGATATCAACTGTTTTATTTTCTCATGTTTGTTCCTCAAGGTGAGATGCATCATTCATTTGTCTGTCTATCCATGGGACATGTGTATTATGAACTTTTTCTTCCGCCCACGTATTTTCCCATATTTCTTGCACTTCCTCCTTGGGTGGTATTGATTTAGCAATTATTGTTGACTTGCCAATTTTTCTGTAGAAGTTTTTTTAGTTGTTTTTGAACATGTAGAATTTTTGTCCCTGTAGAATCTACAGCATTTTTCAAAGCGCCAAGTGCCAAGTAGGGTTTTTGTGGGCATTCGTTTCTTTTTTTTCATTTTCACTCCACATATGTCAGTGGTTACTTTAGCCGATGCATAGTAGAGATGATTTAGTATATTTCTGATGATAATATTTTAGATGATAATATGTTAGTCTTGCGTATTATCCTTTAGTTTTGTTTGGAGTTCTGGATCTTAGGGAATGTGTCTCGACACTCCGTGTAAGCTTATTCCATTTTCATCTATTCAATCAGAATTTCAGAAGCAGCTTTTCCCGACGCTTTTTGCTTCATTGTTTTTATCATCATGTCTATGTCAATTGTTGATTTTATATTGTATTTTCTTTTCAATTTACTGAGTTTAGTCTGTTTTACATGTCATCCTAATTTATAGTTGGCTAAATTTCTATGTCTGATCGGTGAAGGTTTATTTAGCGATTGATGTTCTCTTGCCAATTAGCGTTTTTGTGGGCATTCCTTTCTTTTTTCATTTTCACTCCACATATGTCACTGGTGACTTTAGCCGATGCATAGTAGAGATGATTTAGTATATTTCTGATGATTTTATTTTAGATGATAATATGTTAGTCTTGCGTATTATTTTTTAGTTTTGTTTGGAGTTCTGGATCTTAGGGAAAGTGTCTCGACACCCCGTGTAAGCTTATTCCATTTTCATCAATTCAATCAGAATTTCATTCTTCAAGTTGGCGAGTTCATTCACATTCATTTCTTTATCATTGATGATCTCATTGTTTTCATTTTGAGTTTCATCTTGAACATGCACACCTGCCACTTTTCCGATCCTTTCTTTAATTTGTTCTCCTATCAGTGATTCCAACCCGAGCCTGGAATTTAAAATGTCACAACTTACCTCGTTTTCACTGACACATGTTTCATTTTCCCTTCCTTGACTTTGCGCTAATTGCTTCATCTGATCAATTTCTATGTCAGTTAGTAACTTCTTACTGTTTCTTCGTATCTTAGCTAGTGTGTTACTGTCAACATGGCCTCTGTTTTCGGGATGTTTCTTTTTCCAGTTGATATATGTCTGTATTCGATCTATTTGATTGGTAGTACATGGCAGTGTAGCAAGCCTCAAGGACTTCTTTATTGTCTCCCCTTGACCATTTTTCTCTCTTTTTCGCTGGATTTCTTGGTGGTGAGCATGGGGGGGGGGCATCAGTAGGAGTATTCCGGTTATGGGATGTCTCCAACTCTGAGTGATTGGAAGGTTTGAACCATTAGCTGATTTTTCGACCCCAGTCTGGTTCCTCTATGAGGGACGCGGCCTTTTTTGACCCGGTGACGGCCGATATGGTATCAGTTTTTATCATTTGACATTGGATTTATTTTGCTGCGTTTTATCCTTAACCGCCAAGGGATAATCATTTCGAGTTACCGCTCCTAGGACGAGTGTCAACCAAGACTAGAGGGATCATTCTCGCCTAGAGACACCGCTATTCCCCGTCGTCCACCATCCCGTTATTTCTTCGTCAAGGGTTTTTTTTTTTTTTTAAATGTTATTATTGTGAGTGGTTCCTCAATGTGAGCTCTGTGTGGCTAATAAAGAAATTAATATAATAAACTTGTGGCCTTTGTTGAAGTTGCCTTTACTGTTGTTGGCTATGCCGGTTGTGCTGGGGCATCTTCCAGAGAGGGAGAATGAGTTCTATGTTGGTGAGGGACTTCAGTGCCATTGTAGTTGTTAATGTTTACATGTTCAACATTTTCTTTTGACCGAGTGACTAAGTCAGTCTATTTATATATTTGGGTAGTTCTTCCTTTCTAGTCTTGTCTGGTGTTACTGCTACCTTCCCTCTCCTTCTCAGAAAATTTGATGTCAACTTTTCTTAATTGAACAGAAGCTAGTGGGGGATTATTGGTGGTAGCAATGATGGAGTGGTGGCGGTGGTGATGGGGTAATGGTACTAAGGTGCTGGCGTTGTTGCCACTGTTGGTTTGTCTCGGGCTAATTTTATAGCAACTACAAAATATTGTTGTGTTTGTTCGATATTTTTGTTCGAAGTAGCTATGTTGTTTGTTGACTATGTTTAATATACATGTTGACATACTCCCTTAATATTTGAACTAAACATTTTGAGAAAACTTGAGATACATTAATAATAAACTTTGCCTTTCATCCTTACGGGGTCGATAAAATAAAGTACCAGTAATGTACTGGATAATTTGCTGGCCTTGTGCCAATAATAGAAACTATTATTATGCCAGGATTGGTGGTGGTGAAATTGCCGTTATTTGGTTGTTGTAATTAGTGTATACAAAGAGGTTTTCCTCCATTTGTAGCCATTTACTTTTTGGAATATAACATTTCTAATACAAAATTAAATAACGGGGACAGCACTAATGTTCTTAACCATTCTTGAAGATGTTTCCTAGTACTTCTAAGACAATCGGGACGTCCCTGATCAAGACATTCCCAATTTCAATCCTGGTGTAGGTTAATTTCCCCCTCCTTCTTTTCTTGCATTCTTGTCTCAAAGGGACAGGCTACATCTACAATCAGGCAATATATGTTTTACTTGTCAAAAACCACCTGGTCAGGCATATTGTGTTCGAATTTATGTCCGTCTGTATCCTGCAATCTCATAGGATCTTCATTTGATCATTTCTATATCTTAATCTGGCTTATTCTCATACCACTTCTCAGAACGTGGTAAAGTATTTAGTTTGTAGAAATGCCAGTGAATCACCTTTCTTGTTTTATCGTGCCTACAGCCTTTATAGTGAGTATTGGATTGGTCTTTACACTCGGATACCATGCAAGCCACAGTTTTCTCTCTATCTCCCCGCAACCTACACAGTGAGGTGGCTTCCCTCTACACAATATTGTGTTTCACCAACTTTGTTGTCAGGGCTTATTCTTGTGCAGTCACTAGCGTTCATTCAGCAGGGTTTTTTTAAGTCTCATCCTTTTGAATCACCCCAATGTCTGTGGATTCCTGAATTCCGTTTTCATTAATAAATGTGCTATAAAGGGATTTTCATGAAGGTTGTTCTTCCTCTTTGTTGTTACTTCCTCCTTGATATATCCTGGTAATGTCTTCTCAGTCAGTACAATTTTTAGATTTAGCTCCGTCCTCTCGGACACATATTTAAGCAGACTTCTCTTCTCCATCCGAACACAGCCCTCTATGCTGATAACACCTCTTCCACATTCAGATCTCTTTAAGTATAATCTATCACTATCACTCGTCTTGTGGAACATGCTGCGGGTAGTCATTAGCTTCGTAGTATTTTTATCTATCTCCATTTCTTCAGTAACATTCCATTTGCGAATTCCCGCATTGTTCCTAAAAATAGAAAGAGCTCGGGAATGTACAGCACTTAGGATAACCCTAGTATATAGATGTGAATTTAGTTTGTTCCTTACTCTCCTTATGTATTCAGATCTTATAAATTCCTTCATTTGTATCGTACTTGATGTCATCTGCCTCCAGAATACACAAATATAGTATCCATCTTCATTGCCGATATCATTATCATCTCACCTGTTGGTACCTGAATTCCAGTCTTCCGTTCAATTTACCTTTCTTCCTCACTGGGACACCAAACTTATTAACAACAAATTCCATAAATTAATATTTGCTTAAAATACGGACAGTGTTAACAAGTACATTCAATTCATTCTCACTTTTCCCAAAGCGTTTTAGGTCGTCCATGAAGACGCGGTGGTTAATGGTAAGATCTATCCTTCCCAGTTTATATCCTGTTTTCACACTTAGACAACCTATCTCCTTGGAAGTTACCTGACATGATCTTCACTCCTCCCAATGATAGTCCACCTTTTGTTAGCTTTGTCTCCCAGATATTCATAAGTTTACTTAATAGCTAATAGCTGTCTGATGTTTGTCACCTCGAAAATCTCTAGGCTTTTGTTTATCCAAGAATGAGGAACCATGTCAAATGATTTCTTATATTCTATCCATCCCATGGCAAGACATGTATGGATCCCCTTGCAATTCCTCATTACCATGTTATGCAGGAGTAACTGGTCTTTTATAGCACGGGGCATCTTTCGGCATCCTTTCTGTTCGTCCGGCAATAAGTCGTTTATGTGGAGGTGGTGGTAGATATTTTCAGACACAATGCTTTTAGAAGTTTCCACATTACGGTTAGACAAGTGATAGACTTACAGTTGGTTACCATATTATCATTGAATTGGTCTTTAATTACCAGAACTGTGGTACCTTTTGTCAACCTCTCTTGTACTTCACCCAACTCCAAGCAGTCATAGAACATGGCTGTCAGTTTTGGTTGGAGGGATTTTATATTTTTATCCGATATTCTTGCACACCGTATGAGCCTGGTGATTGTTAGATTGTTTGTCTATTGACTGCTCTTTAATAGTTTCAGCTGTGATACTCAATTCAGGTTGTTGGTGTGCTTGTTCAATAATCTCCTTTTGAACTGTCTCAACCCACACTGTCTCCCTAGTAAGTTCAAAACTCTGATCCCATATTCCTGTGCAGCCTGGCCTCAGACAAGCTCACGCGCCAGCTCGACCAGCACCGCCTTGCTTGCTTTCGTGCGGCCTCCAGACTCCACAGTGGTGCCTGGCTCCATTCCCTGCCCGTCTTCTCCACTGGCACGCAGCTAGACAACCATGGCCTGCGAATCGGCGTTGCCCTGAGGCTCGGCCTCCGGATCTGCCAGCCACACCATTGTCGCTGCGGTTCCACCGTGGACACTTTCGGCCTCCACAAGCTTTCCTGTCGCCACAGTGCCGGCCGCATTCCACGCCATGCTGCCCTCAACGATGTCATTAAGCAGTGCTTGGACGGTGAAGGCTTCCCTTCCCAACTCGAGCCGGTGGGGCTGGATCGAGGGGACGGCAAAGACCAGATGGCATGACCATCTTCCCGTTCCGCGGTGGCAAACCCCTCGTCTGTGATGCCACTTGCACCGACACTTTCTGCTGCCGCAACCTGGTGCAGTCTGCGACTGACCCAGATTCTGCTGCACGTCGGGCTGAGGGGGCCAAATTCCTCAAATATTGGTCGCTCTCCGACAGGTTTGCGGTCGTTCCCCTAGCAGATGGGACTTCTAGTGTCCTCGGCCCCAGATTTCCCTCCTTACTCACCACCATAGGCGCTGAGCTGGCCAGCCGCAGGTGTGAGCCCCGGGAGTTGGAGTGAATTTTCCAGCGCGTCTCCCTTGCCGTCCTCCGGGGAAACGTCTTCTCCATTCTGTCCACCGGGGCTGTGGGTGGACCCCATCGCGTACCAATACGTTAGTTAATATTACTAGATTTGAAGTAGAAAATTTGGAAATATAGCGGCTTAGGAAAAAGTATTACCTATTTCTCTCTCTTCAAACTATTCAAATACCATGTTCTGAGCCTTGTCAGGCATGCGGTTCTGTCTATATTAACTAACTCTGTTCTCATAAAGTTTAATCCTTTCCTTTTTGCTAAAATGCGTTGCTGAAATTCTTCTATAACATTTACGACTTTTCCGTTAGTGTTGTAATTCATTTTCAATCTATTTTTAATTTCTATGTTTTTTAATGTGATGTTTTGTAAAGACACACACTTTCCAATGTCTTTTATTATTTTCTTGATTTGCCCTTTCAGTTTCCTCTTCCACTACGGCTCTGTTTTTTCTTGTTTGTTGTTTCCTCTCCTTTTTACACCAAGTAATGTTTTCATCACATTGACGGTAGCTTTGGGGATGTAGTTGCATTAATGAAGGTTATTCGCCTGACGTTCTGGGATGAATCTGTGTAACTTAGCTGTCATTTCTTTTAAGCGTTTCCTGCCTACAAATCTTAGGTTCATAGATTTTCCATTATCTCTGTTAATTTTATCTACCACTAATTTCAGAATATCAACAAAATCTAACTCTCTCCCTTCAGCATTCATTTCCTGAATTTTTGTTCCAGATGTTATTCATTTCAGCATTCAGGTCATTGTCTTCTTTGGTTGCTTTCTTGGGTTTTTCAACCTTTTCACCCTCATATCCCACTGGCTCATTTGGCTAATATACTCCACTCTCCATTTCCAACTAAATCTCTCTGCTCAGTTCCTCCAGTTCCAAATGGCTTATCCATCCGTTAGTGCTTATTACAGGAGCCTGACCCACCAACGTTTTTTCACTTAATTTAAGTAGATCCACCTCATTCCAGATTTTATGCATCCGTTTCCTATAGCTATTTTCATGGGATCACTCTTCAGGTAACATTCATGACAGTTCCATTAAATGATTTTGTCCAGTTGGTTCTTGCCCAATTTCTTCTTCCTCCAACACCAGCAATATTTGGATGACAGCCAGGTGTCATTGTAATGTTTGAATGTCTGACTTTTTTTTTTATTTTTTTTTTTCCAAGGCCAATAACATCGGTCACAAGTGTTGATATATTTGCTGCTGCTGTTGTATTTGATTTTAACCAAGCTAAGCTCGTAGCCATAACAGTGATCTAGGGAGGGGGTGTTGTGTTTAAATATTTTGAATTTTGTTTTTCTCTTGATGTTGCGTTTGTTCTTGCCTGTTTTCGCTCAGTAGCTTTTCCGTTTGTCACTTATATTTAATAGACAATTAGACATCCACCCTTAATATTTGAACTAAACATTTTGAAAGAACTTATGAGATACAGCTATATTAATTATTATTATAGAGGGTTTAGTGGTGTTGGCGGTGTTTATATTGCCGTTAATTGGCTGTTGTAGTTAGTGGACTCAATGGGGTTTTCTTCAACTTGTAAAATGCTTAATTTTTTAATATAAAATTACATTAAGACAAACATTAATGATTGCACATAAAAAAATACTGATAGTTTTATTTTGTGTGAGTGTTACCAACTTTAAGACCAATAAAAAGAGGCATAAATAACATTTTAACCATGAGTATTCCTCAATGGTGAGGAGACATCCGAGTGGGGAGGTAGCAATCTAATTCTAGTCATAATTATTCTTTAATAAGGAGAAGACGTTCAAGGGCTACACGTAAAACACATAAATAAAACTCTGGTTGCTCTGAACTTTAAGGCAAGTGCCTTCTCATTTCTACATCTTCGATTTACAAGCGTATACGCATGCAAGTCCCTCCACTCGGGCCTTGCTCACCGTTCTCACCCACCATTCAACAAAATGGCTCTAACGTGATAATTCCGTTTCTACACTGAGTTTCCTCTTAAAGTGAAACTTGAAGAATGTGATGAGAGATTCGCCAAATAAGAAATTGTCTTCAGCCTTTTCAATCGTGACCATGGCCACGAGCAATACAAAAGATGGCTTGACTTTTCCAGCCAAAAGACGGTAATCTTCACGAAGAATTCAGTTGATAGACTGATCCGCCCTATACATGAGAGCATATGTGGGACACTGACAGGTCATTAATGCTCAAGCACTGAATGAGTTTGGGTAGCGTGGATGACGAATCTTCCATGTCTCTAGAGTTTATCCCGAACCAGCAAATTTTCCCAGTACCACTGCTAAGTCAAGGATTTTATAAAGTTACCCACCGGTCCTGGGTCGAACATTCTCAGAAAGACATCAGCTAGATGATTATGCTCCAAACCCAGAGACGTGCCTAAGGTATCGTTGCTTTCCACGCCAACAATCCTTTATAAAAAGTGCAGTGGGATATTCACCCGATGACATTAACCAACTGGGAGATGTTTGTGAGGGCTTGAAAACAGAAATTGCAGAAATAGTTAGAAAGGTGAAGGGAAACAGATGCATATAGTGTTGATTCACACTAATTATATTCTTCATGAACAATACTGGAGAACCACTAATATGCTGGGTTAGATTGAATAGTGTATGTACATAGGCTAGAAATATCTTAGACTGTGAATGTCGCACCACAATCACTCCATAGACACGTTTGCCTTTAACGTAAGACAAGTAGCCGGATCTAATATGTGACATGGCTGTTCTTTTGAATTTCAGATATAACGTTTCCTCCTCTTTAGACTAGTGTTGGAAAGAAAATAGAGTATGTTCGAAAGCCACAAGCATAGTACATAGTACAACACCTTGTGCGCTAACTACTAAATCACGTGCCCTCACAGCCTAGTGTCTGCGTGTGTGTTTTGTCATCCTTATACATATTTAATAAAAAACATAAGCATGCTAACATATATATTTATAAGCTTAGTACTCCCCATATTAATCCACATACACCCACATCTATCGATTCTGTTTTTTCACCTATTAATGTATTGCTGAAACACAGATTATTATGGAATTCAGACAGATCATCTGCTTCTAAATTCACACAGATGTGTGCAATATTCATGCATGGATAAACACTAAACATTTTCAACATTTATCTAACATGTTATCTATTGGAAATGTTAAGTTATGAGAAATAGGGCAATCGATTTGAACTGTACTCGTTTGCCCATTAGTGGCTGCTTGTGTGCCTGTAGGATAATAATGATTGTAATATTATTAATACTCTTGTTTTTTTTGTTATAAATATATATATATATATATATATATATATATATATATATATATATATATATATAACGAAGGAAATGTGGTAAGGAACCAGGTGGACCATAACGCACCAAAGTACTCAAAACTTAGGGTAGTAGAGTGGGTAATAGGAACGAGTAGGACCCCGACGGCTGAGCTCAAGCCGTTTCGACGGCTGATTCTGGACAGTCCAGAATTAGCCGTCGAAACGGCTTGAGCTCAGCTGTCGGGGTCCTCCTACTCGTTCCTATATATATATATATATATAAACATATATATATATATATATATATATGTATATATATATAATTTATATATATATATATATATATATATATATATATATATATATATATATATATATATATATATATATATATACATATTTATATTTATATATATATATGTAGTTTATATACATATAATTTGTATATGTATATATATATATATATATATATATATATATATATATACGTGTGTGTATGTGTGTGTGTGTGTGTGTATGTGTATGCGTATGTGTATTCGTTCGTGCGTGTGTGAGGGCACGCGTGTGTGTAGCTGTGTGTCATTAATTTCTGTTATTCAATTATTCAATTAGTTATATACATTATCTTGGCAGAGTTGTTAGGCTAGAGAACCAATCGCAGGTGGCAGAGGAAAAGGGGCGAGGAGAATAATTGTTTCTGATTTAGGCACAACGCTATCAATTATAGGGGGGGTGATTAAATCGATACCAGTGCGTGACTAGTGCTCTATTTTATCGACCCCGTAGGGATAAAAAGCAAAGCTAACCTCAGCGAGATTTGAACTCAGAATGTGAGGCGTCATAACTCTATGCAGCGAAGCAGAGTGCCTGAAGCACTACTGTAACTGCCAAACCACCGCCAGAATCATAATAATATGAAGCAGAATACCAAGAGAGAAGAAGAAGAAGAAGAAGAAGAAGAAGAAGAAGAAGAAGAAGAAGAAGAAGAAGAAGAAAAAGAAGAAGAAGAAGAAGAAGAAGAAGTAGATGAATAATAATAATAATAATAATAATAATAATAATAATAATAATAATAATAATAATAATAATAATAATAATAATAATAATAATAATAATAATAATAATGATTTCATTTATTAGCCACAAGGGCCGACATATAGGGGACAATACAAAGACAGGGACAGTGGGGGTTTACAATAAGGTCGAGTAAAAGTGCACAATGGCAAGACTAATTTAACAATGAAAATATAAAAATATAAAATAAACTATGCAAAATATAACAAAATAAATTCCCCGATAGGGAGTGGACGACCATGGGGTGATTCGGGTACCCAACCAATCCTGAACCACCCTGCGCTTCTAGGGCACCCAGGAGAGCACCCCTCTCCTCAAGTTAGCCAGCCTATAGACTCATGGTCAGAGTAGGCCCATTCACACGAGCCATTCTCGCCACATTCACCCACCTTTTAGCAAATGTACTAGGGGGCAGCACTTCTCACTCCACCCTCACCCTCCTTTCCAGGTGAAACTTGAAGAAGTTGATGAGGGATTGGCCGAAGAGAAAAGTGTCTGTCTTTAGTCCTTTCAACCTGGTCCACCATATAATCTCTTTCACAACTGCCACCAGACAGAGGAAAATGTCCTGCTCTTCCTGACCTAAGGAAGGTGGCGGCCCGATCTTCACCATGGACTCGGCCGATAACCGGATTCGTTCCACACGCGACAGTAGCTGTTCGACATAACTCCAAAAGTCAGTAATGCACGGACATTGGACAAGTGCGTGCAGAACGTTTTCGTCGTTCTGTGTGCATCTTGGGCAGGTCCGTCTGACAGCACTTCCGTGCCTGTAGAGTTTATCCCGAACCGGCAGTGCCCCCCGGAAGCACTGCCAAGCGAGGGATTTCTGGAAATTGTCCATCGTCCCCGGCTCAAAAGTCCTACGGTACAGACTGGTCAGTTCGACTTCGTCGAGGCCCAAAGCTTCTCCGAGTGCGTCATCGCACTTGCCCACCACTAATCCTCTATAGAACTCGAGAGTGGAAGTTCCACTGATCGCATTGCCCGTTGGTAGAGGGCAGTGAGTGCCTGGCAACATTCCAGGTGCCAGTCACCAAGTCTCGGTCTCTTCTTAACCCAGGACTGCAGCTCAGTCAAAGAAATGAGCTTCGGAAAGGCCCGTCTGATAAACGGCGACCACACCTGTTCACCATTGAGGCAGAATATCTGGAGATGTCGCAGCCTCAACGCATGTCTGCGCATCATTAGCCACGGCATGCCCAGCCCTCCGCGTAGAGGGTGCTGGCAGCAGATGGACCGCCTCACCAACGGAACTTGTCCCCTCCACAAGAATTTGAAGAGGAGCCGTTCCAACTTGACGAGGCGCGGACGGGGGCAAGGCACGACGGTTAGGCGGTAATAGATGACGGACGCGATGTACGCATTCGCCACCTCCGCGCGACCTTTCTGTGATAGCTTCCTCCCAGCCCATTTTTGGGTGAGACTGGCTACTCTGCTCGTTACCTCGTCCCAATTCTTTTCCACCTGGAGGTCTGGTCCGAACCAAACCCCGAGCAACGTTACTGGTCCGTCCGTCCAGCGCCCCACGACGCTGTTGGACGGCATGGGCTTGCCTTTCCAGGTTCCGAGCTGCAAGCCCACCGACTTTTCCGTAATAATAATAATAATAATAATAATAATAATAATAATAATAATAATAATCAGGACCACTGTGCAGGATCTGTGGAGAGAGAGAGGAGACTGTGGCTCACATTGTGTCCGAGTGTAAACACCTAGCCCAGACCCACTATAAGGGCTGGAGACACGATGTGATGGGCAGGGTGATCCACTGGCACCTGTGCAAAGTAAACAATTTACCACATTCTGAGAAATGGTATGAGCATAGGCCAGAGGCGGTGATGGAGAACAATCAGGTGAAGGTGCTGTGGGATTTTAGGATACAGACGGACAAAAAACTAGAACACAATAGACCTGACCTGGTGGTTGTGGACAAAGAAAAAAGATCGTGCCTGATTGTGGATGTGGCCTGCCCGTTCGACACGAGAGTGCAAGAGAAGGAGAGGGAGAAAATTAACCGATACCAGGACCTAAAGTGGGAGGTGAAAAGGATTTGGAACTGCCATGAAGTCAAAGTGATCCCGATTGTCATAGGCGCACTGGGGACTATCTCCAAAAGTTTCCAGGGATGGTTAAAGAAAATCGGCCCCTTCACGCTTTTTGGAACGCTTCAAAAGGCATGCTTGCTTGGAACAGCAAGAACCCTCCGATACGTCCTGAATATCTGAGGCTGCAGGTAGTGGCTTGATATTCAATCCAACGGACTTTCCAGTTAACCAACATCAATGACTGAGATTCAAGGAATAACAACAATAAAAATAATAATAATAATAATAATAATAATAATAATAATAATGAAACTCTTAAGGGGCAAGCCAAAAAACTAACCAACTGGAAATCACCAGGCCCAGATGGTGTGCAGGGGTATTGGATTAAACATTTAACATCCCTCCACCCGAAGCTGACGGCCATGTTCAATGACTGCTTGGTGTCGGGTGAGGTGCCAGAGTGGTTGACAAAAGGTACCACAGTTCTGATAATGAAAGACCGAATCAAGGGTAATGATGTTACCAACTATAGACCTATCACATGTCTGCCCGTAATGTGGAAACTGTTGACGAGCATTGTGTCTGAGGAAATCTACCATCACCTCCACACAAACAACTTGTTGCCGGACGAACAGAAAGGATGCCGAAAGAAGTCACGTGGTACAAAGGACCAGTTGCTTATTGATAAGATGGTAATGGGGAATTGCAGGAGGAGACACACTGATCTTGCCATGGGATGGATAGACTACAGAAAGGCATTTGACATGGTGCCTCATTCCTGGATCACCAAAAGCCTGGAGATCTTCAGGGTGGCAGATAACATCAGACAGTTGCTGGGCAGGAGTATGGGGTCCTGGGAGACAGAGTTGACATCAACTGGAGTATCCTTGGGAAGCGTGAAGATCAAGAGAGGTATCTTCCATGGAGATAGCCTGTCCCCTCTGTTGTTTGTCCTTGCCCTGATGCCCTTGACCATTATGCTGCGAAAAGTGAGAGCAGGATACAAGTTGGAAAGGGGAGAGCTTACCATCAATCACCTCCTCTTCATGGACGATCTTAAGCTCTTCGGGAAAAGTGAGAAGGAGTTGGATGTGCTTGTTGACACTGTCCGTATTTTCAGCAGTGATATATGTATGCAGTTTGGTATTGGTAAATGTGGAGTCATTGTGATGAGGAGGGCTAGGTTGAGCAGAAGTAACGGGATCCAGATACCAACAGGTGAGATGATAAAGGAAATTGACTCTGAGGAAGGATACAAGTATTTGGGCGTTCTGGAGGCTGATGGCATAAAGAACAAAAAAATGAAGGAATTGTTAAGAACTGAATACATTCGGAGAGTAAGGAGCGTATTGAAGTCACATCTGAACAGCAGAAATGCCATAAGCGCAGTAAATTCCCGAGCTGTGTCTATTATTAGGTACAGTGCGGGAATTCTGAGATGGAATGTTGCTGAACAAAAAGAAATGGATAGGAAGACTAGGAAGCTATTGACTATCTACAACATGTTCCACAAGAGGAGTGATGTCGATAAACTCTACCTAAGGAGATCTGAGGGTGGAAGAGGTCTTATCAGCATAGAGGACTGTGTTCAGATGGAGAAAAACAACCTATACAAATACGTGACCTATAGTAAGGAGCCAATGCTCAGAGCTGTACTGAAGGAGGGGACAGTAGGCCAGGGGATATCCAAGGAGGAAATAACATCAAGGAGGAAGAGCAGCCTTAAGGGAAAATCCCTTCATAGTACCTTCTTTGAGAAAACTGAATTTAGAGATCCACAGACATGGAACTGGTTGAGAAGAGGAGACCTCAAAAAGGCTACAGAAGGAATGCTAATGGCTGCGCAGGAGCAGGCCCTCAAAACGAAGTGGTTGAAGCACCATATCTACAAGGAGGAGGCTAGCCCACTGTGCAGGATCTGTGGAGAGAGAGAGGAGACTGTGGCTCACATTGTGTCCGAGTGTAAACACCTAGCCCGGACCCACTATAAGGGCTGGAGACACGATGTGATGGGCAGGGTGATCCACTGGCACCTGTGCAAAGTAAACAATCTACCACATTCTGAGAAATGGTATGAGCATAGGCCAGAGGCGGTGATGGAGAACAGTCAGGTGAAGGTGCTGTGGGATTTTAGGATACAGACGGACAAAAAACTGGAACACAATAGACCTGACCTGGTGGTTGTGGACAAAGAAAAAAGATCGTGCCTGATTGTGGATGTGGCCTGCCCGTTCGACACGAGAGTGCAAGAGAAGGAGAGGGAGAAAATTAACCGATACCAGGACCTAAAGTGGGAGGTGAAAAGGATTTGGAACTGCCATGAAGTCAAAGTGATCCCGATTGTCATAGGCGCACTGGGGACTATCTCCAAAGGTTTCCAGGGATGGTTAAAGAAAATCGGCCCCTTCACGCTTTTTGGAACGCTTCAAAAGGCATGCTTGCTTGGAACGGCAAGAACCCTCCGATACGTCCTGAATATCTGAGGCTGCAGGTAGTGGCTTGATATTCAATCCAACGGACTTTCCAGTTAACCAACATCAATGACTGAGATTCAAGGAATAACAATAACAATAATAATAATAATAATAATAATAATAATAATAATAATAATAAGAAGAAGAAGAAGAAGAAGAAGAAGAAGAAGAAGTAGTAGTAGTAGTAGGAGTAGTCTTGTTTTCAGTAGATGGCATGGAGTGCTATATAAGTGTACAGTTATTTCCTGTAAATGTACTTTACACGAATAGAGGGCTATGTGATAATTGGTAAATATGTAATGAAATATAAGTGGGTTTCAACTTACGTGTAGCGGCCAAACAATATACAGAAATTATGTGACAGCTCCCAGCTCTTCTATCTAACCCAGAGCTATATATTTAGATTTGATCAACCTAATTATATTAATCTTGCTAAATTCGTTAAATTTTCATATTTGCCCGATATCTGAAACTATATATTGAAGAATTGGATACATTCTTGATAATATATAAAAAGCTGTATCTGCAAGCCGTTTAACTGCATCCTGAACTAAACATTCGTATAAAGCAGTGGGTAAAGGATATATAATCTCTCACCCCTACTTGGTTTAACGATGGCTGTTTTCAATATTTATAATATACTTGATTCATATCTGGATTCACTACCAACATCATTTTATTTCAACATTACATTAAAACCAGTTGCTGGTTCTAATATTGTTGAAAGTACTGGCGAACAATGACTTTTTAGATTCTAATAAAATGGTTACTGGAAATATCAGTAGAATAACCCTGTCCATAAGAAGTTTACGTTCTTATCTACCTCCAAGTTTTCTAATGACTGTACAATATCACGACACACTCAAGATTTAAGAATCAACATCCCCCACCAGGGAGTTAACGAATAGATTAATTTTACTTTATTTCTTTAATTTGATTAGTCACTCTTCTTGGAAGCTCTTCAGTTTTATACACATGTAGATCCGGTATGACGTAACTGTCCATCATAGTTTTGACTCTATTGATACCCAATTGCAATGATTTTGCCATAACTTGTTTCAAGCGTTGTTGTTTCATCAAATATTTTTTAAATCACAACAGTTGTATCACACGTATACATATACATCCTTTGTGCCCCATTTCGATGGGAATTATCCATCAATAGCTCTAATCAATGCAACAAGTCAGATGATCTTAACAGAGACGGGAATGTATCACTGACGGGCGGAAAATATGTTCAATTCAAATGAATGGCGGTTATATTTGACTGATATATCGATGCTGATCTATATTACAGCAATTCAAGCTATGATGGTGGGGCAAGGAGAAGCTGTTCGATATTATTGAATGATATAGATTGCTCGAAATTAATTGGAATCCCAGTATGTGTCATCGGATTTGTAGGATTCTGAGAATCGTACATGCTTGTGCATGAATGCAAATTATGAAATGTGCCAAAGTCGCTCACAACATTCCTGTTTTAGCAAATTATTAAACTAAATACATTTATTTAGTCACAATAGTTGTGTCTTCCTCAGCAGAGCAATTCCTTTTCGACTCAAACTAAACACTTCAAATATAGAAACACTGAAAAGATTCTTATTGCTAAAAGCAGAGACGAATGTCACCAGGAAATTGAGATTCAAAGAAATGTCATTTATAAAGAAGAAAGAAATAAGAGAAATTTAATTTGTTTATTTCCCTTAGTATTCATCACATATAATTGCATTATATATCATTATAGCTAAATTTGATCATAAATTTCATTACGTTTTCAATTTTTCTTGCTAATAGACCGAATTGTCAAGTCTAGTATGATATGAGGCATTCATCGCTTCTGCAGCTATATCTATATTTATAGATATTGTTCAGTTCAACATCAAGACATAAACTAATAAAATTCATTTATATGCCAAGTAGAAATTAATTTGACACTTGCTTCTGCAAGATGTGTTACTAGACGTCCGTTTATCATATATTAGTAAACAAGAGTATACATACATGCATAACTTGCACGTACATACACACCCAGACGAATACACATACACACATACACGCACACACACACACATATATATATACATATATACATATATGTATACATATATATATATATGTGTGTATTTGTGTATACAAATACATTGACACACGCACATACACACACACACGCACATATACACACACGCGCACGCGCACATACACACACACATATATATATGTATATATATATATATACATTCATTTTCATTGATACATATAGCCAACGCCACCTTTGAATGACAGAATAGTTATATATAGATAGAGACATACACAAACGTGTCAAAATTAAACATATGATTAAACACGCGCACCTAATCACGCATCCATATACCTAGCCATCTACACACATGTATAATTATATGTGAATATGTGTGTATACCTTTAAACATATATCTGTGTGCGTTTATCAACGTTTATATATGCTTCTGTTTACACAGATATTGACATATAATTGTATATGTGGGTACATGTCTAGGTATAAGGATGGGTGATTATAAATAGGGTTTTAATCATGTATTTAATTTTGACACGTTTGTGTATGTCTCTAGCTATATATTGATATATATATATATATGCTTATATATATCAAAGAGTTTCATAGATTTTATCGATTCATATCTCTCTGTTGTGTTCAGGTTTCTTTTCCGACCTATTACCCTATATCGTTGAGGGTCGCTTTATTCTTTGTGTCCCTATTAAGTTTTTGTGTTCACACTTGGAAATTTATTATTTACTCACACATTTAGTGCTTCGCTGCAGCCGCCGATAATTCGATTGTTCATTTCCTATTGGTGGTTTGGCAGTATCGGTAGAGGGTCTGACGTCATGCTTTGCAGCAAAGAGTTACGTCAGTTTATAGTCTGAGTTCAAATCCCGCCGAGGTTAACTCCGCCTTTCATCTTTACGAGGTCGATAGAATAAAGTACTAGTAATGTACTAGGATAATTGCTGGCCTTGTGCCAATAGTAGAATCAATTATTATTCCTTTATCATCTTTAATGTTTCCTTAATGTGAGACCCCTTGTGGTAATAAAGGTATCATTTTTATTATGATTGTTATTAGTATTATTATTGTGGATTGGCAGTATCGGTAGAGTGTCAGACACAACGCTTTGCAGCAAAGAGTTGCGGTCATTATGGTCTGAGTTCAAATACCGCCGAGGTTAACTTTGCCTGTCATCCTTACGGGGTCGATAAATTGAAGTACCAGTAATGTACTGAGATAATTGCTGGCCTTGTGGCAAAAGTAGAAACAATTATTATTATTATTATTACAGTTGCATTTATCTTGCTTTATCTTCATACGAGTTATCACCAAGTCACAACAAGTGACCTCAAGAGACAACAAGGTCCGCTATGTTCAAGATGAACATACAAACACACATATGCATCTTTAGGTGTTTAGACTTGTGATGTATTTATATTGACATAATCTTCCTTAGTGTATAAGCAGTTCCCAGTATTCGTAACTTGTGTATATCTTCTATACGCGAGTTTCCTGGGATTTGCGATAAGTAATCATTAGAGCCCTTAGGTATCATTCCTATAGACCTTACAACCACTGGTATTGTTTCAATTATCAACTTCAATATTTTTCCAATTCCTATCGCCAGGTCTTTATACTTGCTCAATTTTTCAAACGTTTTTATAGATACATGCTTGTCTATTGGAAAGGACATATCAATTAGCAGACATAACCTATTTTTAAAGTCCTTCGGTATTATATCAGGTCTATTTGCACCTATTTTTCGGTCTGTGTGGATGCTAAAGTTCCACAATATTGAGATGTGATCTTTTTCAAGTATGGGAGGTGGTTGATTGTCCCACCAATTCTTTTGATGGGGCACGTCAAAATGCTTACACATTATCCAATGTATGTATTGTGAAGCTCTGTCATGCCTCTTTAGGTATTCTGTTGGAGCTATAGGACAGCACATTGAAATTATATGATCAATGGACTCTGGTTGTTTTTTACATACATGGCATAATGTGTTGCATCCATTTTTTTTATTATGTTGGCTTTGTAATTTTTTGTTGGCAAACACTGATCTTGTGCTGATATAATCAGTTCTTCAGTCTCCGATTTCAGTCCAGAGGATGCCCACCACTGATGGGTTAAAATGTTGTCAACATCAGGATTGTTAGCTCTTTCTGGGTATTTTCCATACAGAGGCTTTTCTTGCCATTTCTTAGCCAGTTTCTGTAGCAGTCCTTTCTTTGCAGTTACTTTTACCTACTTTGCTTTTTCTGTGTTTTCCATTTCAGCAGTAAATGGGACTTCTGAAATGTGTAGTCCATTACTGTATCTTTGTGCTTCTTTTTTAATGGAGTATGATCTTTTGATGCTTTCGTGTTTCAAAACGGGTTTGATCATCCAATCATGTGATTCCCTTAGATATGTAGATAATCCAATAGTTGCAGTTTTCAACGCAATATCTAACTGGATTAACCCACGTTCTTTTTCTTTCCTAGGGAGATATATTCTATCTATATCTGCCTGGGATGATGCATTATGTGCGTGGTTAAGCATTTTTGAAATTTTGTATCGAGCCTACGGATCTCTGTGCTTGACCAGTTGATGACATTGTATCTGTAGGTTACTACTGGTATTGCAAGCGTATTTATGGCATCGGTCCTATTCCTTGCATTCAATTCCGTTCTTAAGATTGCTCTTACTCTGCGGTAACATTCCTTCCTTATCATTTCCCTCATTGTCGAGTGCTTGATTCCGTCTCCTTCAGAAACACCTAGCTATTTGTAAGTTTCCTCTTGATCAAGTTCTATTATCACAGTTCCTCGATCAAGAGTAATGTCTGAACTTTTCAGCAGCTTTCCTCTGGTGAACGTTGCTTTGGCGCATGTATCTAGTGCAAACTCCATTTTAATGCCATCACTGAACTGCTCCAGAGTGGATAATAGCCCTTGCAATTGTTCATCATTTTTTTGTAAATAGTTTCAGGTCATTCATGTGGAACAAGTGATTAATGGTTTGTCATAGACTTTATATCCATGTTTTGTTTCATTGAGCATTTTACTTAATGGTATAAGTGCGATGCATAATAAAAGCGGTGATAAAGAGTGACCCTGAAAAATTCCACAATTAATATTAACTTCTCCAGCTTCCAGTGATTTTTTTAACTATTCAAAAGGAGTGTCGTTTTCCATGTCTTCATACTGAATGACAAAAACCTCCTGACAACGGGAGATATTTTGAAAATCTCTAAACATTTTTCAACTGAGAGGCAAACTATCGAATGTTTTTTTATAATCTATCCAAGCAATTGATAGATTGTTGTGTCTACTATGCCAATCTTCCAGTCTCATTTTGCTAACCAAAAGCTGATTCTTACAGCCATATGAGCCTCGTTTACACCCTTTCTGCTCATTGGGAAATAGATCATTTATTATCAGGTGGTCATATGTATATTCAGTTAGGACCGATGTTACAATTTTATACATTGTGATCAAGCAAGTTATCGGTCTGTAATTTTTGGGATTGTTTGTCTCATCATTCTTCGGAAACAGGAATGTAATGCCGTTAACTAGCCATGATGGTATCTTTCCTGGCACCTTAACTATTTCATTGTAAAGCTGGGCTAACAGCTCATGAGAATCTGTGAAGGCATTTATCGCAAAATTTGGTATTTTGTCTTTTCCTGGGGATATCCATTTGCTGGTTCTTCTAAGAGCCAAACGCAACTGTTCAACTGTTATATTTTCCCATATTTGTTCCTCAAGGTGAGCTGTATCTTTCATTTGTCTGTCTATCCATGAGGCACGTATATTATGAACTTTTTCTTCGGCCCAGATCTTTTCCCAGAATTCTTGCACTTCCTCCTTGGGTGGTATTGATTTAGCAGTTATTGTTGACTTGCCAATTTTTCTGTAGAAGTTTCTTTGGTTGTTTTTGAACATATTATTGTCCTTATAGAATCTAGATCGCTTTTCAAAGCGCCTTATACGAGCAGCTTTGGCCGACACTTTTTGCTTGATTATTTCTATCAGCATGTCTATGTCACTTGTTGATTTTATACTGTATTTTCTTTTCAATTTTCAAAGTTTAGTTTGTTTAACATGGTCACCTACTTTGTAGTTTGTTAAAACTTCTATGTCAGATCGGAGAAGGTTTACTTGGCGATTTATGTTCTCTTGCCAAGTAGGTTTCTTGTGGGAATTCCTTTGTTTTTTTCATTTTTACTCCACATAAGTGAGTGGTGACTTTAGCCGATGCATAATAGAGATAATTTAAATCAGTAATTTCGTTGTATTTTTTCCGTTTATCGTTTCGGTGCACCCGGCCGATTAACCCACTCGATATACAGATTGGGCTACTCAGCCATTAATATGCATAAGGTAAGTATATACGTTCAACAATCTGGCAGGAAGGTATACGTTCCTGACGATAGCTAATAAGCTTGAAACTAGTATAGCGTTCCTTTGTCAGTGTTGAACAAACGAGCAACGATGCTGGCTAGACACTACGGCTTAACAGGGGATGTTTGTTTACAAACACACCGGGCATTAAAATAAATGTTCGGTGAATCCATACGTACATGTATATATGTGTGCATGTATGTATATATATATACATACTACTGTATGTCTGTATACATATATGTATGTACGTGTACATACTTATATTTAAGTAACAGGCGTACTAAGAGTGCGAAATGGTTTATTTGGCGATTGATATTCTCTTGCCAAGTAGATTTCTTGTGGGAATTCCTTTGTTCTTTCATTTTCACTCCACAGAAGTGAGTGGTGACTTTAGCCGATGCATAATAGAGATGATTTAAGTCAGTAATGTTTAGTTTGTTTGTGATGATAATGTTTTTGAGAATTATGTTAGTCTTGTGTATTATCTTTTGGTTCTGTTTGGAGTTCTGGATCTTAGGAGGAGTGTCACGTTCCCCCATATCAGATTCTTTCATTTTCATCCATTCGATCATAATTTCATCCTTCAAGTTGGCCAGTTCATTCTCATTCATTTCTTTATCATTTACGATCTCATTGATTTCATTTTGAGTTTCAACTTGAGCATGCACTCCCTCCACTTTTTCAATCCTTTCTTTAATTTGTTCTGTTGTCAATGATTCCGCCCCAACCCTGGGATTCGAAGTGTTACAATTTACCTCGTTTTCACTGACACATGTTTCATTTTCCCTTCGCTTACTTTTTGTTTCATATTCCCTTCGCTGACTTTGTGTTTCATATTCCCTTCGCTGACTTTGTGTTATTATTATTATTATTAATGTTATTTGAGTCTCAGTCAATGATGTTATTTAACTAGAAAGTTTGTTGAAATGAATATCAGCTCATTAAATGCAGCCTCAGATATTCAGGAGGTATCGGAGGGTTCTTGCTGTTCCCAGCAGGCATGCCTTTGCGTGGAGGATAGGGCATGCCATGGCTGATTATGCGAAAACATGCGCTGAGGTTGCGACATATCTGGTGCTTCCTTGACGGTAAACAGGCGTTGTCGCCTTTCGCAAGGCACGTTTTCCCACAGCTCGTCTCCTTGACGGAGCTGCAGTCCTCGGTCAGGAAACGACCGAGGGATAGCGCTTGGAAACTGGAATGTCTCCAGGCGCTCACTGCCCCCTGCCAGCTGGGCACCACTATCGGTGGAACATCCCCCTCGGCGTTATATAGAGGACTAGTGGAGAGGAAGAACGACGACGTTCTCGGGGAGATCCTGGGCGTCGAAAAGATCAGCTGTTTGCTCTCTTCCGGAGAACTTTCAGCCCAAGGCCTATGGATAACTTCCAAAAATCCCTGGCCTGGCAGTGCTACCGGGGAGCGTTGCCGTTTCGAGATAAGCTCTACAGGCACGGAAGTGCCGTCTGCCGAGGATGTCCGAGATGCGCGCATAGCGACGAAACCGTCGTGCACGCATTCGTTCAGTGCCCGAGCATTGCTGACTTGTGGAGCTATGTCGAACAGTTGCTGTCACGTGTAGGACTGATCCGTTTATCGACTGAGTTCATTTTGCAGTTGGTCTCGCCGTCTTCATTCGAGGAGGAAAGGCAACGGTTTTCATCTGCCTGGTGGCCATGGCGAAAGAGATTGTATGGTGGACAAGGTTGAAAGCGTTAAAGACAGATAGTATCCTCTTCGGCGAATCCCTAAGTAACTTTTTCAAGTTTCACTTGAAGAGGAAAATTAGGGTGGAGACGCTAGTTCTGCCTTCTAGCAAGTTTGTTGAAATGTGGGTGAAGGTAGCGAGAATGGACCGAGTGAACGGGACAGCTCTGATTATACGCCTGTAGTTTGAGAAATGGAATCATTGAGGGAGGGCTCTTGTCCTGGTGGTCAGGGTGGCCGTGGTCTTTTGTGCGGTTTCCGCCACGAGTAACCCTTTGGAGGTTTCCCCCTATTGGGGAATTTTTCATTGTTTCAATTTTCATTTTTATTGTTTATATATATATGTTTCTATGTCTTTTTTTTCTTTTTTTATATGAATAATAAAAATCTTTACACGCACAAAACCCCATCGTACTGTCATGTGCCGTCTGTAATGTTTCTCTTGATGTCAGTCCTTGTGGCAAATAAAGACATTATTATTATTATTATTATTATTATTATTATTATTATTATTGAATGCCATGGTTGACGGAGGCTCGGCTCTGTAAGGTATAGTAATTTTTAACCGTTAAAACAATTGTAAATTGTTTAAAACTTGAACCAAATTGTTGATAAAGACACCCTCCTCCTCGTGAGAGGGGTCTTTCTGTCCGTTATTTGGCCCTTCGGGGTTAAATAGCCAGTTATTGGGGTTTTGTACCCAAAATTTCATTTTAAAAAAAAAAACATGGCTACCAAAAAAAAAAAATTTCATACGTCACTCCCACTCATTCCGTCTTCTTCTTCCTCAATCATCACTACAGGAGAGAGAAGATTGTCTCTCTCCCTCCCTTCTTTAAATGTGTCTCTCTCCCTACCTTCTCTTTCGCAAGCGACGAAAGAAAAGAAAAGTCTCGTGCAAAGCGTGCAAGGTTTCTCCACGACGACGACGACAGCGACGAAACAGGTGTGCGGGAAATACGAAAACCCAGTTCATTCGTCTGACGTCAGGAATAATAGCAGTAGCAGCCGTAATAACAACAGCAACAGTGACAATGAAAACAACAGTAGCAGCCGCAACAGCATCACCAGCAGCATAAACAACAACAGCATTAGCAGCAGCAACACCAACAACAACCACAGCAACAGCGGCGGAGGCAGTAGTCGTAGTACCTGCAGCAACAACAAAAGTACCAGCAGCTCTGACGACAACAACAACAGCAGAGAAAAACCAATCTCATTTGCAGGTATTGCGAAAAACCTGGAAACAATCCTCATAACAAATGAGGAATTAGAGGAAGCGAAGAAGATGGTGACAAAGAACGGACACCGAGCAATCTGCAAGGCAGCGAAAAATTTTTTCGAAACCCAAGAGCACTGTACGGTCACGTACCGTACAGTAAGTACAAAATCCCGTAGGGTGGAAAGAGCCACAGATGCCCAAATACAAAAAGCCTTGGGGTCTGTGTGGCAGAGGAAAACGCACATCACCCGAGGCAAAAAATACGCCACCGTAGACGTACTTTTTGCCACACCCCAGGAGGCAAAGGCCCAATCAGTAGTGACCCTAAGGAGCGAGGAAATGGTGTTGGTGCCCTCCTACTGCGGGCAAAAAATTGTGAGGGTCAAACTGACCCACGTCCCCCCCGGAATGACCCCTTCTTGGCTGGCCGCGTCTGTCCTCGTCGGAATCGAGGACAAAACAACTGTACTGCAAGTACAGAAAAAAGTAAGAGAAGATTGGGTCGGCTCCTCCATTGAGATGCTAATCCAAACCAACCAGGAGTGCATCGAAGCTATCCCGGATGTGATAGACTTCGATAACGGCACTCAACTGCCCATAAGTGTTGAGGGCAAACGCCCGAAATGCTTTCGCTGTGGATCGAAGACTCACCTCAGGGCCTTCTGCAACGAGAAGACCCTGAGAAAGGAGAAAACCCCCCTCCTCCCGAATCCGGTTCCACGGCTACCAGCAACAGGACAAGCGGCAACCAGGAACGATAGGTCCGTGGCACCCATACCCACTCCACGGAAATCAAAGACAGCAGCAGCAGTGGAAATATTAACAACAACAACAGCAATACCAAATGCAGCTGCAACAGAGACTCCAGTGCAAACATCACCAACAACAACAAGTGAAAGAGTGGAGCTGGTACCCCTCCCCGACCTTACAGAATCAGACATGGAGTGTGAGGTGGGAGAGGGATGGCAAAAGGTCTCAAGAAGGCACAAACGCAGAAGCAGCGCATCGTCGCCTTTGAAAAGGGAGGAAAGAAATGAGAAAAGGGTAAAGTCTACTGCAAAGAGACCCACAGCAGCAACACCACCAACACCATCACCACCCACACCAGCACCACCATCACCACCGGCGACAACCCCACCGCCAACAACACCTTCAACACCACCACCACAAGCACCAACATCGCAAACACAACAACAAAACACACACACCCAGCAACAACGACAAGAAAATAGCAGAACCACACCCCACCCCCAGAAAAACAAATGCACGGCAATAAACACACACAACAAGAAACTAATGACTTACATAATTGAACACACAGACATTTCACAACAGGACTACATAATACCAGCACCAATCAAAACGCCAACTAACATAAGACTGCTAAAAATAGCACAGAAACAATACACAAACATTAAAACGAAATTCCCCAACGCAGTTGGTGATTTCAGGGACCTAGGAGGAACCATTAATCGAAGAGTATATTCAGACATTCTCTTAGAAGAGCCGACGACCAGCCGAAGGGACGATTCAACGGTCCCTTCACCAGACGATCAAGTGAAAAGGGATGTAAAAACCATCCCTCCTCTACCAAAAATACGGTAAGTGGTCTTTCCCATCTTTTCCACTCTATTTTAAACATGACCTCACTCAGAATAGGCAGCATAAATGCGCGTGGCTTGGGGTCGTCATGGAAGCAGGGTCACCTGCTCAACGACCTCAGGTCACTAAACATAGATGTAGTGGCCATCAGCGAGACCAGAATCTCCGAAGCACGGGCCTTCGCACCGATCTTCGGCGGCTACGATGTGTACGCATCTCCCAGCCGTCCTGGATCGGGTGGAGGAGTTGCTGTGCTTTTTCGGAGAGGTTTGGATCTCGCCATACGGGCCATCTTCCTGGACCCAGAGGGTAAGCTGGTGGTGCTGGACGTGACCAGCGGAGACGGGCAAGCTTTCAGGCTAGTGGCCGTCTATGCCCCGACAGGAGCAGGGCGGCCTGATTTCTTCCGGCGTCTGGAGACCTTTCTTGGAACGTCGCGCTCTTTAGTGTTAGTGGGCGACTGGAACGGGATCTTAGATGCACGCTGGGACTGTGTGGGATTAGCGGATAGGGGTGGAGGGTGCAAGAGCCTCACCAACCTGCTCAGGCGTTTTGAACTGTCTGACAGGTACCGATTGGATTTCCCGAATGTGCCAATGTGGACTTGGACAAACCGCATAGGGTCATCCAGATCATATCTAGATAGAGTATTTTGTAGGGAAATAGATAGGTCTAGCATAGGCTGTCCACAATTCAAGATAGTCAGCTACACGGACCACAAATTCGTGACCTGTGTGCTTGACTTAGATAGGCTTCATAGACGAGGACCCGGCTACTGGAAGCTAAACGCGTCCTTACCAGCGCGCAAGGCCTACAGAGACCGGATTAGCGAACTAGTTAAGCGGGCGTTGACGGGGGCCATCGTCAACAACAAGTGGTGGTTTGCTCTGAAAAGAGCGATTAGAATAGAATCGATTAGGTTTAGTAAGGCTTTAGCAATAGAGAAAAATAGAGCAGAGGGAGAACTAGTTAGAAAATTAGACGAGGCGCTTAGCAAAGGCATTGCGACCGACGTGCTTGCGGCGAAATTGGCCCTTGACCAATTCTTCAATGCAAAGCACGAAGGCTGCGTTGTCAGAGCTAGGGTGCGTGCTCTCAGACACGAGGGGACGAAAGCCGTTCAATGGGCCCGAGTGGCGGAGGCGCGTCGTGGCAACAAAGCCACGATCCGGTCTTTGGTGGACCACGACGGGCGCATGCTACTCGATCCCGGGCAAATGTGTGAAGCTTTTCAGCGACACTTCGCTCAGCTGTTCGGGGGCAGCGGGGGGCCGGGTAGAGGGATGGACTTTAGTGTCTACCTCGACGGACTGCCGCGGCTCTCGGCCACTGAGGCGAAGTGTTGCGAAAAGCCGATAACAGCCGCTGAAGTAAGGGAGGCAATGACTGGCTGCACAAGGGGTAAATCGCCTGGTTTGGATGGTCTGCCCTATGAACTTTACGTACAGATGCCAGACTTGTTCGGAGGCCTCTTGGCGGACGTCTACTGCAACTGGCAACAGAACGGGAGAATTCCCAGTTCTGTGAGCCGAGGAGCGGTGGCACTGCTGAGAAAGGATCCGAACAAGGGGGATAACATAGACAATTTCCGGCCCATAACTCTGCTAAACACAGAGTTTAAGATTTTGGCCAAGGTGCTAGCAAAGAGGTTGGCGCTTGTCGTTGGTGGTCTGGTGGGAGAGGCGCAGACATGCGCCATTCCCGACAGATCCATCCACGACAACCTCCACCTCATGCGATACATCGTAGAGAGGGTAGCTAGGGAACCTGGCACGGGTGGGTCCTTGATCAATTTAGATCAGTCGAAAGCTTTCGATAGGGTCGACCATCGTTACCTAGCGGCAGTCCTGAGGGCGGCTGGCTTTGGGCCCGTCTTCAGAGGCTGGATCGCTGCCATGCACAGCGACATCTGCTCTGTGGTGAGAGTGAACGGTCACCTGTCGGAACCGTTCAACATCATGCGCTCGGTCCGCCAAGGATGTCCCCTCTCGTCCCTCTTGTACGTATTGACTCTCGAGCCATTACTGCACAAACTGGAGACGTTGAGGGGAGTCCCGCGCGAACTAGGATGCGGAAGATCCGTGTCAGCATATGCGGACGATGTCACCGTAGTGGTGTCGAACGCCAAACACATCGAGGCGATCGGCACTACAATAAGAGAATACGAAGCGGTGACAGGAGCAATGATCAACCAGGAAAAGTCAGTGGGCCTGCAGCTCGGCACCTGTAGAGGCAGGTCCATGCCGTCCAACAGCGTCGTCGGGCGCTGGACGGACGGACCGGTTAAATTGCTAGGGGTCTGGTTCGGTCCGGACCTCCAGACGGACAAAAACTGGGACGAGGTGACGAGCAGGGTGGCTTCTCTCACCCAGAAATGGGCGGAGAGGAAGCTATCCCTGAAAGGTCGAGCGGAGGTGGCTAACGCGTACATCGCGTCTGTCATCTGCTACCGCCTAACCGTCGTACCTTGTCCTAAGCCTCGCCTGACTGCGCTGGAGCGTTTGCTCTTTCGCTTTTTGTGGAAGGGACGTGCTCCGATGGTCAGGCGGTCCATCTGTTGTCAACACCCGCTACGTGGAGGGCTGGGCATGCCGTGGCTGATGATGCGCAGGCACGCGCTCAGGCTACGACATCTCCACCTCTTCCTCGACGGTGATCAGGTGTGGTCGCCGTTTGCTAGACGCGTTTTTCCCCAGCTCGTTTCCTTGACGGAGCTGCAGTCCTGGGTCAAGCGAAGACCGAGAGGGAGCGCCTGGAGACTGGAATGTCTTCAGGCGCTCACAGCCCTCGACCAATCGGGCAATGTGATCGGTGGAAACTCCACCTCGGCGTTCTATAGAGGATTAGTGGAGGGGAAGAGCGACGACGTACTTGGGGAAACTCTAGGCGTCGACGAAAATCAACTAGCCAATCTCTTCGGAAGAACTTTCGGGCCAGGGCCTATGGACAACTTCCAGAAATCTCTGGCCTGGCAGTGCTACCGAGGAGCCTTGCCAGTTCGGGATAAACTCTACAGGCATGGAGGTGCCGTCAGCCGGGCATGTCCGAGATGCGCGCAGGGCGACGAAACCGTCCTGCACGCACTCGTCCAGTGTCCGAAAATTGCTGACTTGTGGGTTTATGTCGAACACCTGCTGTCGCGTTTAGGACGGATCCAGCTATCATCTGAGTCCATCGTGAGGATTGCCCCGCCCTCCTCCTTTAGCCGGGAAGGGCAGGGAGTTTTTATCTGTCTGGTGGCCATGGCGAAAGAGATAGTATGGTGGACACGTTTGAAAGGGCTGAAGACGAGCACTTACCTCTTCGGTGATTCTCTGATTGACTTTTTCAAATTTCATTTGAAAAGGAAAATCAGAGTAGAGAGGGAAGTGCTCTCTTCCCAGCATTTTGTTGAAAGATGGGTGAGAGAAGCAAGAATGGCCCGAGTGAATGGGCCGACTCTGAGTATATATCTGTAAACTAAAGGTGGAAAACTGGGAGAGGGCACTTGCCTTGGTGGTCAGGGTCATTGTGGCTTTTTACTGGGCTTTCTCCACAAATGTCCCTCCGAAGTCTCCCCCCTATTGGGGAATTTTTCATTGTTATTTTCATTGTTATTTTTGTTACATCCTCTGTTTTTGTTTTTTTACACGCAGAAATGCCCATTTGTACCGTCCTGCATTGTCCTGCACTGTCCTTAATGTCTACTTTATGTAAACCCTTGTGGTTAATAAAGAAATCATTATTATTATTATTACAAATCATTATTATTATTATTAATATTATAATGCCCATTTGTACCGTCCTGTATTGTCCTATACTGTACTTAATGTCTACTTTATGTAAACCCTTGTGGTTAATAAAGAAAGAAAGCATTATTATTATTAGTATTGTTCTTTGAGTCTCAGTCATTGATGTTATTTAACTGGAAAGATTGTTGAAATGAATATCAATCTACTACCTGCAGCCTCAGATATTCAGGACGTATAGGACGGTTCTTGCTGTTCCCAGCAAGCATGCCTTTTGATGTGTTCCAAAATGCGGGGTGGGACCAATTTTCTTTAACCATCCTTGGAGACTCTTTGAGATAGTACCTAGTGCGCCTATAACAATCGGGACCACTTTGACTTCATGGCAGTTCCAAATCCATTTTACCTCCCACTTTAAGTGCTGGAATCGGTTAATTTTCTCCCTCTCCTTCTCTTGCACTCTCGTGTCGAATGGGCAGACTACATCCACAATCAGGCACAATCTTTTTTCCTTCTCCAAAACCACCAGGTCAGGTCTATTGTGTTCCAGTTTCTTGTCCGTCTGTATCCTAAAATCCCACAGCACCTTCACCTGATCTTTTTCTATCACCGACTCTGGCTTATGCTCATACCACTTCTCAGATTGTGGTGAATTGTTTACTTTACATAGGTGCCAGTGGATCACCCTGCCCATCACATCATGTCTCAAGCCTTTATAGCGAGCCTGGGCTAGGTGTTTACACTCGGATACAATGTGAGCCACAGTCTCCTCTCTCTCTCCACAGATCTTACACAGTGGGCTAGCCTCCTCCTTGTAAATATGTTGTTTCAGTCACCTCGTTCTGAGGGCCTGCTCTTGCGCAGCCATTAGTATTCCTTCTGTAGCCTTTTTTAAGGTCTCCTCTTTTCAACCAGTTTCATGTATGTGGATCTCTGAATTCAGTTTTCTCAGAGAAGGTACTATGAAGGGATTGTTCATGAAGTTTGCTCTTTCTCGTTGTTATTTCCTCCTTGGACATCCCTGGTCTATTGTCCTCTCCTTCAGTACAATTCTGAGCATTGGCTCCCTACTATCAGTCACGTATTCGTGTAAGTTGTTTTTCTCCATCTGAACACAGTCCTCTATGCTGATAAGACCTCTTCCACCTTCAAATCTCCTTAAGCACAGTCTATCGACATCACTCCTCTTGTGGAACATGTTGATTATAGTCAATATGTTCGTAGTCTTCCTATCCATTTCATTTGTTCAGCAACATTCCATCTCAGAATCCCCGCAATGTACCTAATAATAGACACAGCTCGGGAATTTACTGCACTTATGGCATTCCTACTGTTCAGATGTGATTTTAATACGCTCCTTACTCTCTGAATGTATTCAGATCTTATCAATTCCTTCCTTCTTTTGTTATTTATGCCATCAGCCTCCAGAACACGTAAATATGTTTATCCTTCTTCAGTGTCAATTTCCTTTATCATCTCACCTGTTGGTACCTGGATTCCGTTGCCTCTGCTCAATTTACCCCTCTTTATCACAAGGAATCCACACTTACTAATACCAAATTGCATACACATATCAATGCTGAAAATACCAACAATGTCATCCAACTCCTTCTGACTCTTCCCGAAGAGATTAAGATCGTCCTTGAACATGAGGTGTTTGATGGTAAGCTCTCCCTTCCCCAACTTTTATCCTGCTCTCACTTTTCGCAGTATAATGGTCAGGGGCATCAGGGTAAGGACAAACAACATAGGCGACAGACTATCTCCCTGGAAGATACATCTCTTGATCTTCACGCCCCCCAAAGATTCTCTATCCGATGTTAACTCTGTTTTCCAGGACTTCATACTTTTGCACAACAACTGTCTGATCGTATCTGCCACCTTGAAGATCTCTAGGCTTTTGGTGATCCAAGAATGAGGTACCATGTAAAATGCCTTTTTGTAGTCTATCCATCCCGTTGCAAGACCAGTGTGTCTCCTCTTGCAATTCCTCATTACCACCTTATCAATAAGTAACTGGTCCTTTGTTCCACGGGACTTCTTTCGGCATGATTTCTGTTAGTCCGGTAACAAGTTGTTTATGTGGAGATGATGGTAGATTTCCTCAGTAACAATGCTTGTGAACAGTTTCCACATTACGGACAGACATGTGATATGTTTATATTTGGTAACATCATTACCGTTGATTCGGTCTTTCATTACCAGAACTGTGGTACTTTTTGTCAACCACTCTGGTACCTCCCCTGACATCAAGCAGTCATTGAACATGGTTGTCAGTTTCAGGTGGAGGGATGTTATATTTTTAATACAATACCCCTGCACACCATCTGGACCTGGTGATTTCCAGTTGGTTAGTTTGTTGGCCTGCCCTTAAGTGTTTCAACTGTGATACTCAGATCAGTTTGTTGGTGTGCCTGTTCACTAATCTCCTTTTGCACTGTCTCAATCAACACTGCCTGGTCATTATTTTTAACATCATGCTCCCATATTTCTCTCCAGAATGTCTTAGTTTGTTCCGCCTCAGGGATCAAGTCGTTGCCTCTTTCTTTCCCTTCAAGCTGTCCAAACCTCTTCTGGTTGTTGTCAAACATACGGTTCTGTCTATACTGACTGACTCTGCTCTCGTATCGCCTAATTTTTGCATTCTTTGCTACAATGCGTTGCTTCAGTTCCTCTATGATAATATTTAGCTTTTTCCTCCTAGTTTTGTACTTTATTTCCAGTCTATTTTTAGTGTCTATGTTTTGTAGTGTCCATTCAGTAGGGATTCAAGCTTTCCAATGTCATTTCTCTTTTCCCTGATTTGACCACCAAGGTTCTGATCTTTCTTATTTGTTATTTCCTCTCGATTTATACCAAGTAATTTCCTCACCGCATTTGCTGTTGCTTTGAGGATATTGTTGCACTTGTGAGGCTCCTTGCCCCAAGCTATGGGATGACTTCGTTTACCTTAGGTGTTGTTTCTGTTAACTTTTTCCTGTCTACACATCTTTGGTTCATAGGTGTCCCACTATCATTGTTCATTTCATCTACCACTAAGTTTAGTATATGAACCAAATTTTGTCCTAGCCCGTCAGCATTCATTTCCGCAATGTCCGTATCTTTGTTCCCAATGTTATTTATTTCAGCATTCAGATCATTGTCTGCTTCTGATGGTTCTTCCATTCTCTCAACCTCTTCATCTTCATTTCCCACTGGCTCGTTTGCCTGGCATACTCCACTCTCCATTTCCAACTTAATCTCTCTGCTCAGTTCTTCCAGTTCCAGCTCGCTTATCAACCCATTAGTTCTTATTACCCGACCCTGGCCTGCCAATTTTTGTTCATCTAATTTAAATAGACTAATCTCGTTCCAGATGTTATGCTTCCGTTTCCTATAGCCTTTTTCCTTGGGGTTACACTTCAGGTAACATTGCATAAAAGTTCCATTCAATTCTTTCGTCCAGTTGGTTCTGGTCCCTTTCCTTCTTCCTCTTCTTCCAACACCAGAGTATTTGGATGACAGCGAGGTTCCTGCTGCTGGGCCAGGGAGCACCTGCTGGGTGAGAGTATGTCACATGACATTCCAGTCTCCACTTCAACGTTATTCGAACTGTTTAGGTTCGACATTTAAGCACTCATATCGAGGATTGGTGAATATATGGTTACATAACTACCGGTGATTTCATCACCCCCAATGATTTCAGCACCCTCGGTGATTTTAGCGTGGCACCATCACGTTGTAGACGAACATAATAAACAAACCAACAAATAGATAAAAACCTAAAAAAAACAAAAACAAATACGTTTCAAATAAGTTTCATTGTCATGTTTGAATGTCTGACTTAGTTTTTCTTCCCTTTTTTTTCCATTTCTGTTTGTTTTTCTCCTTTACATTTATCGTTTTACAAGGCCAGTAAATCGTTTACTAGTGTTGTTGTTGCTGCTGCTGCTAAGGGAAGTAGGGGTTGTTGTGTTCAAAACTTTTGAAATCTGTGTTTGTTTTTGCGTTTGCTTCTGTCTGTGTTCTGTTCTATAATTTTTCGACTATCATTTTTTCTATAATTTTTTTTCCTTTCATCCCTACGCGGCCGACACCACAAAGCACCTGCAACACACCGGGACAATTGCTGGCCCCGTGCCAAAAGCAGAAGCAATTATTATTATTATTTTATAGTTTAGATTTGACATTGTTTAAACTAAACATTTTGAGAGAGTTTAGAGATACAACAACATAATTATTTTGCTGTTGTTGTTGTTGTTGTTAGCTGTTTGACCGAGTCACTAACCCAGTCTATTTATGTTTTGTTACCTTCCTCGCTTCTTTTTGTGTGTAGCGGCACCACCACCCCTCTCTTAAGTAGGGAGGGAATAGTGGCGGTAGTGATGATGCAGTGGTGACGGTGGTGATGGGACAGCAGTGCTATAGGGATGGTGCTGGTTTGTATTTGGCTAGATTTGTTGTGTTAGTGGTGATGGTGATGGTGGCGGCGGCAGTGGTGGTGGTGGTGCTGCTGGTGAAGTTATTTGGATGTTGTTTTCTAGCCATTTTCTTTTCTGACTATATGATTTCTGGTACAAAATTAAAGATTAAATTAAATATTACATATTGGAGCACTATGCCGTAATATGATGCGTTGCCACTTCCTGAGAGTTAAGACTGATTTCTTACATTTCATTTGTAATAATAATTATTCTATCACAATTGTTTTAAATATGTAAAAAATTAAAAACTTACGGGAGCGATTCCATAATACCCTATCCACCATGTGCGTATCTAATTATTATTATTATTATTATTATTATTATTATTATTATAGTTTTTATATGTCTGGTGGTCATGGCGAAAGAGATAGTATGGTGGACACGACTGAAAGGGCTGAAGACGAGCACTTACCTCTTCGGTGATGCCCTGATTAACTTTTTCCAATTTTATTTGAAAAGGAAAATCAGAGTAGCCAGGAAGGTGCTCTCTTCCCAGGTTTTTGTTGAAAGATGAGTGAGAGAGGCAAGAATGGCCCGAGTGAGTGGACATACTCTGAGTATGTGCCTGTAAATTGAAGGTGGAAAACTGGGAGAGGACAATTGCCCTGGTGGTCAGGGTCAGCGTGGCTTTTTAATGGGTTTCTCCACGATGGCCCTCGGAAGTCTCCACCTATTGGGGAATTTTTTCATTGTTCTATTATTACATCCCTTGTCTTTTTTGGTGTTTTTTTATACGCAGAAATGCCCTTTTTTACCGTCCTGTATTGTTCTGTACTGTCCTTAATGTCTACTTTGTGTAAACCCTTGTGGTTAATAAAGAAAGCATTATTATTATTATTATTATTGTTATTATTATTATTATTATTATTATTGGCGACTCACGTAAGAAAATGTATTATCATGAGCTCCATAAATGTTTGTTGTTTTCAGTTGTTTTGAATTGCCATTATGGAAACATCTTACTGTTAACTCTTTATAAGTTCATATATATAGCATTCTGAAAAGGACACTCAATAATATTGGGGGCCTTGAACCTCACATTTAAAATTTATCTTGTCAAACAATCAATTTTTTTTTGAAAAAAAAAAAAAATTGACGATATAACTCCTTCCCAAATCAAGTAAGCTGTCACGTGACAGCGGCTCAGACATATACACTACAACTTCCACCACCACCATTGTGAACCTTACTACAATTGCCAAAACCGATAACCTTTTCGAAAAACAACAGCAGCAGTAATAGCAGTCGCGAAAGTTTGTCACGTGCAGACGTAGAATTCCCGCATTTGCCAATATCTGCAGGTGTTAAAGCCGCCATCTTCACCACCACAAGCTCGAAGAGTATATCCACACCACTGATACCACCACAGCAACAACTAAAACAAACAATAATAATAGCAAAAATACGAATATCAAAAATACGAATATCAACAACAAAAAACACCAGCGCAAAACCAAATGTGTCTTTTGCTAAAGCGGTGTACAAGAACGAAACAATTGAGGTAAGCCAGGAAGAACTGAATGAGTCCAGGTGAATGGTAAAAAATTAGTGTTTACAGAGTTAGCCTCACTCCCACCCCTCCATCAAATATGATGCAACATCGGCGCCTATGTAATGTCTATTTTTGAACGATCAACGTAAAAACACGCCGATTGGAGCGGGCATTCGAATCCTAGATCCCAAAAGCTTTGGGACATATGTGGGCTCAAAAACCGACATCAGGCGTGGATAAACATTTGGGATTGTGGACGTGTTAGTTTGAACCCCACAGGAATCGAGAGAGCACTCCACGGCCTCATTAAAAAGTGATGAGTTCACTCTCATCCCAACCTAGTGTGGACAAAGGCTCGTAAAAGTAAAGGTGACCCAGGTTCCACCGGTCATTGAAATTCCCTGGCTAATGGCTCTCGTCTTCGCCGACATCGAGGCCGATACAAAGCTGATCGAGGGGATTAGAGTAAAACAGCAGAACTGGTCTGGATCTGGAATGGAGTTCCTGATCCAAGCGAACCAGAAGAAGAGCCAAGAAATTCCAGAGGTGATAGACCTCGATGACGGCAGCCACCTCACATTAGAAGGCCCTCGAGGGATGGTTAAAAAATGTAGGCCACATCTGCTGCCCACCCCACTTGCTCAAACATCAAAATCAGTAGCAAAAATGGCAGCAGCAACTGTAGTAGCAACAACAGTAGCAACTGTAGCAGCCACGGTAGCAAGACCAATACAACCACCACGCCTGCATCATCGATCACGCCCCAACTAACACCAACGCCTGTGGAGGACATTCCACTCCCCAACCTCTCACAACTGGAGACAGATTGCGATGAGGAAGAGGGGTTGGAAACAGTATCTGGAAAAAAAAGTAACCGAAAAAAATCCCCTCTTCCTTTGCCCTCCAAGGAAAAAGAAATTGAGAGCGAAACAAACAAACAAGAAAGTTAAGACAGCTACGCCACCACCCACACCAGCATCACCAGCTCCATCACGACAAACACCAACAACATCAGCATCATCAACCCGAACACCACCATCACCGACACCACAAAAAACACCAACAAGCGAAACAGGAACAAACCCACAACAAACACAAACAAAACAAGACAACCAAACCGAAACACACTATACAGCATTCAACTTGAACAATAAAAAAAGTATTGCACTATATCTAACACAACACCAGCACCACAGAGAAAAGCTATACAACATCCAAAAAAGTACACAGCCTACACACATACAAATCACTCGTGTCACACAGAAAACATACACAAGACTATAATTAAAGTTCCCCAAAGACATAGGAGATTTCCCGCAAAATGTTTCCAGGCGGCTATGTAATGACATCGTTCCGGAGGGGCTCACATACAGTCAGAAGGACGGAAAAAGTCCATCCTTCCTCCACAAGGATAAAGGTAGGTGCTCTTTCCAATCTTTTTCTACTCATTTTCAACATGATCTTACTCAGAAAAGGCAGCATAAAAGTGCGTGGCCTGCAGTCGTCATGGAAATAGGTTCAGCTGCTCAACGACCTCAGGTGAGGGAACATAGATGTGGTGGCCATCAGCGAGAGCAGAATTTTCGAGGCAAATGCCTTCGCACCCATCCTTGACGGTTACGATGTGTACGCATCTCGAAGCCGGTCGGGATCGGGAGGCGGAGTCATGTGTTGTTTCGGCGTGGCTTGGATCTCATGATACGGACCATCTTCCTGGACCCAGAAGGTAAGTCGGGGGTGCTGGACGTGACCAGCAGCGAAAAGTTATGCTTTTAGACTTGTAGCTTTTTATCCCCTGTCAAGGACTGGACGGCCTGATTCATTTAGGCGAATGGAGAATATCCCAGGAACGTCCCGTTTCAATCGTGGGATTGGAACGGGATATTGGATGAACGCTGGGATAGTGTGTGATTAGTGCTCAGACGTTTCTAATTGACAGAGAGGTACCACCTGGATTTCCCGAATCATCCAGATCCTATCAAGTTAATGTATTTTGTAAGGACATTCTAGCATAGGTTTCCACAATCCCAAGGAGTCGAATACATGGACCACAAATTCGTGATATGTGTGGTCGACTTAAATAGGCTTCATAGAACAGAGTAGCGAACTAGTTAGAAAATGTGGCGCGTTGTGGCAACAGAGCCATGATCCGGTGCTTGGAGGACCACGAAGGGCGCCTTTTACATGAACACGAGCAAATGTGCCTGGCTTTTCGGCGGCAATTCGCAAACTGTTCGGCGGCATCGGCGGGTCGGATAGCAATATTGACTTTACCGCCTACCTCGTCGGAGTGCCGCGGCTTTCGGTCACTGAGGCGGAGTGTTGCGAAATGCCGATAACAGCCGCTGAAATAAGATAACAACCACTGACTGCACGATGGGTAAATTGCCTGGTTTGGATGGTATGCCCTTCGAGTTTTACGTACAAATGCCAGAATTATTCGGCGACCTCTTGGGACATGTCTATTGCAACTGACAGCAAAAATGTTGAGATCCCAGCTCGGTAAGCCGAGGAGCAGTAGCTTTTCCCCCAGAACAAGGGGGAAAAAGATAGATTATTTCAGGACCATAACTTTGCGAAATGCAGAGTTCAAGATTTTGGACAAGGTGCTAGCAAAGAGTTTGGCACTTGTCGTCGGTGGTCTCGTGGCTAAGACCTGGAGAACTGGGTGAGGGCATTTGCCCTGGTAGTCAGTGTCTCCGTGGCTTTTTTTAATGCGCTTTTTCCATGAATGTCCCTCGGAAGTCTCCCCGCCCCCCATTGGGGTATTTTCCTTTGTTTCTTTCTTTGTCATTTCCTTTTTATTGTTTTTTTTGTTGTCATGTAAGGGACTCTGCTCTTGGACTCTGCCTTGTGAAGGGGAAAACATAATATTTGGGCCTTTTGGCGATCGTTCTGCTCTCAACTATTGAAAAATGCAAGGGGTCAAATATCTCCGCTGTTGCCGACGCCGGATTCTCATCACGAAACAACAACTCCAACAACAAATTCTGCAGGATCAACTCCAGCAGGACCAACAACTACTGCAAATACCAACAAGACCACCCAGCGGCCTCTCAAAAGAACCTCTCCCGCACCCCTCTATCGAACACACACACACAAACACATTGAAACACACACACACTCCAACTTACATCTGACACAAACACAGAAACCTCTTTATCACTGAGCGAAGATGAGGAGGAACACCAACAGCCAAAAAAACAAAAAAAGAACACATAAGAAGAGATCTCACACACCAACACAAACAACAAACATAAAAAAACTATTCGCACCAAACACAGACGCACATAATACAACACCCACCCCCGCAACAACACAACCGTCAACACAAATACCATCTTCACCAACAACACTACCACTAACACAAACAACTAAAAGAAAGCACATACAGCAACAACTTACAACCACAACACCTAACTCGTGTTAGTGAGGAAATCGAACACAAAATTACTGAACCTCATATCACGGAGTAAGGAAATAGAGAAAGAGTGGGAGGCGTTTAACACCTGCACCTTCAAGGTGGCACAAACACTTTTGCTGGTGCGTATGGCATTAATCAATTATAAGACAATTAGAGAGAGCTTCCCCAACGACGTGGGAACACTCAGTGCAAAAGCCTCATGTAGGCTTTTAAAGAGGTTCGCAAAATAAACCCTACTAGCTATGGAGGTCGAACCACCCGACCTTCACAAGAGCACAGAAGGTAAGTAAACATTTCCTCTCTCTTTTAGCCTGCTAACATGGCCATATTAAGACGAGGAAGTTTAAATGTTCGAGGCCTGAGATCATCCTGGAAGCAGGGCACCTGCTCAACGACCTCAGGTCTCTAGAAATGGATGTAATTGCCGTCAGCGAGACCAGGATTTCAGACACGCACGCACTAGCCCTTATTTTCGACGATTATCAGATCTTTGCATCTGTTAGTCGGCCGGGAATGGGAGGTAGGGTGGCAGTGCTGTTTAGGAAAGGCCTGGATCTCGAAGTAAAGTCGATTTTCCGAGACGGGACGGTAAGTTGGTGGTCCTGGACTTGAACAATTGCGAACGTGGTGCCTTTAGACTGGTGGCCATCAACGTTTCTACCGGGGAAGGACGGCCGGATTTCTTTAGATGCCTGGAAGCCTTTCTTTGTACATATCGCCCTTTACTGTTAGCGGGGGACTTGGAACGGCATCTTAGACGCACGCTGGGATTGTGTGTGAGTATCCGATAGGATAATGCCTCAAGTACTTGATCAACCAGTTCCAACTGTCTGACAGGTAGCGACTAGATTTCCCTAATGCGCCAGTGTGGACCTGGACAAACCGTTTAAGGACATCTAGATCGTACTTAGATATGTTTCTAATTAGATTAGTGGATCAAAATATTATAGGGTGTGCACAATTACATAGGGTCGCCTATTCACACCACAAGTGTGTGATATGTATTGTCGATCTAGATAAGACGCGTAGCTTAGGACCTGGTTACTAGAAGATGGTCATGTCCTTTTCGGCACGTAAAGCTTACAGGGACCGGGTCAACAATTTAGTTAAGCAATAGTTGACAGGGGGTGTCGTCAACGACAGATGGTCGGGACTCTCTAAAGAGAGATTAGAGTAATATCGATAGAGTTTAGCAAAGAAGTAGGGTTAGAGAAAAATAGAATGGAGGGGAAGCTGGTAGATAAGTTAGACGAGGCTATTTGTAGTGGCATTGCAACTGACGTGCTAGCGGCGAGAATGGCATTAGATCATTTCTTCAATGCGAAACACGAATGTTGCATTGTCAGAGCTAAGGCGCGGCCTCTGAGAAACGAGGGAACCATTGTTTTTCCATGAACCCACGTGGCAGAGGCGCAGCTTGGTGATAAAACACAATTCGGCCTTTGACGAACCGAGACGGACACGAGCTGAGCGATTCCAGGTGGGTCTGCGAGGCCTTTCGCCAGCATTTTGCTCGATTCTTCGGGGAGAGTGGTGGGTCAGAGACGGTGGCGGACTTCAGTCCCTACCGCGATGACATACCGCAACTCTCGACGGCCGACTCTGAGCACTGCGAAAGGCCGATAATTTCAGCCGAAATACAGGACGCCCTTGTCGGCTGCACAAGGCGCAAATTACCCGGTTTGGATGGTCTGCCTTACGAGCTTTACGTAAATATGCCAGACCTGTTCTCCGATATCAGCGAAGCGCTCTACTCTAATTGGCAGCAGAACGAGAGTATTCACAGTTCTGTGAACCAGGGCGTAGTAACGCTGATAAAGAATGACGAGAACAAGAGGGACACATTAGCTAATAATGGCCAATAACTCTGCTCAACACAGAGTTTAAGATTTTGGCCAAAGTGTTAGCGAAGAGGTTGGCACTTATCGTCGAGGATTTTGTTGGGGAGGCGCAAACTTGCGCAATCCCGACAAGGTCCATACACGACAACCTCCACCTCATACGATACATCATAGAGAGGGTATGGTGTAAACCTGTCCTTGTTAGGGTTCTAATCAGTTTAGATCAATCGAATGGTTTCGATTGGGTCGACCATCGGTACATGGAGGCTGTCTTGAAGGCTGTTGGCTTCGGCGCAGTCTCCAGAAACCGGATCGCTGCAATGCACAGCGGCAACTGCTCGCTGGTCAAATTTAATGGGCACCTCTCTGTACCTTTTCAGATCTCCCGATCTGAAAAACCAAACTCAATTCATGTGTGCCAGGGAGTGAGGGAATAGAAGAAAGGTGGATGCGTAAATTAAGAGATATAGAAGTTGAAATCATTTAAAAGCTGTCTAAGAAAATATAAATAATAACAATAATATTAATTAAGATAACAAAAATAGTAGCTGTGATGCTACTGCCATTAATAATAATAGTAATAACGGAAATAGACAGCATATAAATGTCGTAATTATAGTAGGTATATGATAGGGTGATGGAACTTTTGCATGCATCAATTAACATATACTAGCCGAATGCGATGGTTTGTGGGGTCAAAAATAAGATAGTCGTTTAGTGTGGTCAACTAGTATCTACTTTTGTAATTGAGAGTTGGGTTGTATTGAGAGAATTAAGATCTATTTTATCCAAATTAAACAACTAAGCACTATATTTCTTGTTGTTCAAGGTTTGGTGAATGTAGAGTAACTTACCTGAAATAACACCATATACCTTTTTTGTAAGATTTACACAAGTAAAATCAGCTTAAACACAAGCATGTAAGGATCAAATCACACACACACAGACAGGTATACTGCCAAACGTATCCACATACAAACAGATTTCAAATGGCAATATATAGACGATCTTAGAAATACACAGCCGTATGAGTACAATGATTCATATAACGTAGTAGATTCGACGATACAATGAGTTACTCAGATGGGTATTTGAAGCATATATTGGTATCTATCTTGCAGACACGGCTTTAATACGCCTTCATACATACTTACAGATGCATGCACGCATATGTACAGGGACATATAAACATACAGTTATACACACATATACACATACACACACGCACACTAACACAAACACGTGCACACACACGTACAATAACACACCCACACATACACACACGCACAGAGATACACACAGTATTGCCAGCGTGCAAGAAAAAACACTACTTTAATATTTTTTAAAGCCACTCCAAGACACGTACATATGCACAGCACCGGATTAGTATATTCTATTACTTTTGAATGGAGGGATTTTATCCCGAAATATAAGAACATATAAAGAGCCACAAGTTAACATCCCTAAATCATTGTTATCTGATTTTAACAAATCACATTTTGGTAGCTTTCAACCAAAACAATATTGTGTATACAAGGAAGCTTCAATACCATGTTATAAAATAGAACTTTTAATTACAATATGTATTCCGTTTATTGTTACATATTTCTAAAAGCATTATTATGTGTCATAAGTTTTAGTCCCATCCTTTTGACAGTCAAATACTAATCGCCTAAAACTATTTTACTTATAGTAATGTACCAAATAATTCCGAACATTTATCTACAAAGGTCATAGTTGTGGTTAGTAGAATAAACAGGTTTTAAGAAGTGAAAGTTGAATTAATGCGACACTGTTTATAAACATTTAAAGTTGTTTATCTTTTGAATTGACAGGCAACCACTGACATTTTAATGACAAAAAATACAACTAATTGCTTTGTGCTTTGTTAGGTTGAAATGTTTTAACGTAGTTAATTAATAATACTTAAATCATTGATGTATTTATATTTCGTCTACACAAAAATAGCTGCAATTAAGTGTCAGAAACATTTTGAAATCAAATTGTAAAAAGATTAACACTAAGAAATATATATAGTGAGATAGACTCACAAATCCACTGCCAGGTAAGAATGCATGCACACATGCATGCAGATGTATATATTCATGCTCGCATCATCCCGTTACATTGGGAAGCAACACTTTGATGATATTCATTGACATTTACGTGAAACAATATTTGTTTTTTGTTCCCATTGGTTTTGCCCAAATACTTTTTTGAGGTATTCTAGTCCAGCATTCCTGGCTATGCACTGGGATATCTTCATCAAGTGCTTATTTCTTCAGGAATTGGATGCTTAACCTGTAAGGTATTTTTCACTCCGAGCTTGAATACTCAGTTATTGTATTTTTTTTTTTTTTTTTTTTTTTGCTACGGTTCTTCAGCAGATATGGTATGAGTAACGGCGTACGTTCTTTGAAGGCTGTCTGCACTTATCTTAAGACATATTCCCTTTCGTATGTTTCACTGAGCAGAGACAATTGTTTGTGCGAAATGCTTCAGTTGATATCACCAATGATATTGTGAGTTTATTACGAGATATTGTCTTTTTGTAAGAGGAAAGTCTGAATGTCATGTCTAATATTTTTGGACACTATCTTTGTTCGTTGTAACCTTGTTTGATATATTTTGTCAGAACATGTTAGGGAAGATAGACAATATTAATGCAAACATTCTTGGTTTTCCAAGAAGTTTCTCCGCGTTAAAGTAACAACTAATAAATAATAAATTCTCAGTAAATACATACGTACATATATATATGTATATATATATATGTGTGCATGTATGTACATATATACATACTATTGTATGTCTGTATACATATATGTATGTACGTATACATACTTATATTTATGTAACACCCGTACTAAGTGTGAGAAATGGAATTTCGTTTCATTTTTTCCATATAAATATATATATATATATATATATATATATATATATATATATATATATATATATATATATATATATATATATATATATATATATATATATATATATTTATATATATATGTATATGTATATATATGTATATTTATTTCTTTATTCATACATACACATGCAAACCCCTTCCCCCGTTATATATGTATATATATATGTGTGTGTGTGTCTTTATGTGTGTATATATATGTGTGTATATGTATGTTTGTGTGTGTGTGAAGAGAGAGTGAGAATAATGTATTGTGTGAGATAGAGGAAATTGGAAGAAACACTATTTGAATCAATCTGATATGAAAGATTATAAAAATTGTCGGCTTGACTCTAGAAACTATGTAACAAGAACATTGTACATTATGGCACAAAGGTGGATAATTGGAAAACTCTGTTATAATGTAGATTGGACTGCCATACATAGACGGAGATACGTGGCATTACAAATATAGACATGTGCAGCTTATTTACAGGCGGCACAACACAGTCACACCCACAATCTCACGCACACACACACACACACACACAGCTGATCTCCCTAGGGTTATATAATCCATATATGGGGAAACAGTCTATGCAAAAAAAATAATCTTTAAAGTTCTCTCGTTTTTTTTTGGGTTTTTTTCGGGATCGATGATTGATTGGGTAGGGGGTTTAAATTTGTTCAAATGTACATCGTAAAAATAGGTGTTTAAGTCCTACTTTATCCCGATAAATGTCTTCAATTATCTAGTATTGTATCACTCATGCCGGTAAGGAAAAGGAATAGACAGAATGAAAGCCAGGAGAAAATGCGTGTCTAGACCTATCGACCTGAAGATGTTAAGCTAGCTAGTAGGGCAAACGCACGTTTAAGAGATAACTCTAACTTATCAAACATTTCTGATCTGTAAAAATGATATTGTACTTGGCTATATTAGGTTAAAAAAAAAGCAAAGAAAAAAGAGAGAAATTTAATTTCAGCGTATTTAAATCAAACGAAGTAGCGTAGTGTATTTAAGTGTTTGCTTATTTGTCTTTTAATTACGATTTGCTAAAAGGCTAAGCATTCATGATTTATTACTGTATCCCATCATCGTAAACATTTCTAGTTATCAATTTGGAATTGATAACTAGAAATGTTTACGCTGTTTTACTTATTTCGAACACCAATAAATCTACCATTAATCATAAATATAGTTCTAGTTATTTTGGTTCTCGTTTTATCATAAGTTAGCTAAGAATCTATAGTATTATGGATTCCTATTTTATTGAAGAAATGCCTGAACGTGAATTTGTATCAGGTATAGCAAAGTCATCGCAACACTTTAGCAAAAGGAAGTAATAGCATTGAATGCAGACTTGTAGCTTTCTTTAACATTGCTAGCACTATAGTTTTTATTATGGTGCTTACGTACGGGTGTAATGTGTGTGTGAATAATAGTACAACTTTACTCTATATATATCAGGCGTGCCATTGCTGCAGTAGAGTAATTGCGCGGCCTTTATACATATGCCTCATGCTTAAGCTGTGAGTAATAGATGTGTGCATATCTTATAGCTATCTAATCGGCTGGTCTTATCCCGCCATATGTATATGTAAATGTTCTATGTCCACCTAAGAACGCTTTAGGAAAGGGACTAGTGTGCTCTTGTCTGCCTCTATCTTAGTGTATAAGTGGAATGGATATTAAAATCAAGATCTCCCAATGTGATTTGAAGGTGAGATATGCCTTATTTATTTAGTGAGTCTTGGATTTTAATCTGCGCTCACCCAGGAATATGGACATATATATATATATACATATATATATATATATATATATTTATTAAAATAACAGATTAAAGTTTAAGCAAATAATCGCTGCTTTCACTCTTGTTATTTTAATAAATATTGGCTCTACGGTTCTTATATATTTGATATATATTTATCCTTATCGAGCCCTCTTTGGATTTTAGTCTTCAAATTTATTATTATTACTATATATATATAGTCAAGCTATTTAAACGTATGTTATTACTCTAAGGACCTATCTTATCGAGTGCTTTGCTAACTCATCATTTCATATAAGTAGGCCGAATGCACTTGCAAACCGCCAGAGATTCGATTTTACTGATTTCCAATTATATATATATATATATATGTATATATATATATATGTATATATATACATATGTATACATACACACGCGTGCGCGCACACACACACACACACTCACACATATACACATAATTACTGACAGAGCTGCGCCATACTACAACGCAGCGTTAGCTAACAGCTGCTTCTCGCAACCAATTGCTTACTCCCCTACTAACGCCAACAACAAGAATTCAGATCCTATGTAAGTATGACGGAGAGCCGGTTTAAAGGATGCTTCCTGAATCATCTACCGACCTTCAGATATCCGAATAAACGATCGTCCACTAAGCTCGTGAACCACGTATGATCCGAATAGGGTGAAACCTTGTTCCCGGTAATGGTGAAGTAACTGTTGTGGAACTATATATATATAACAAAGAAGCTGTGATAAGTTACCAGGTGGACCATAACGCACCAAAAAACTCGATACTTAGAGAAGTAGAGTGGGTAATAGGAAAAGAGTCAGGGTCCTGAGTCTTACTCTCTCTCTCTCTATATATATATATAAATGAGGAGTGGCACTGCATTCTGAACTTGTTTATAGAATTCTTTCTGCTTTTGTCACTCTAAATATAAATTATAGCTTTAAAGAATTAGCCTTTAATGAATTCCCATTTCTATCAACCAATGACCTCTACCCATCCCACTCCCCACCCTCTCCTACCACCTGAAAAGACCTATAAATACCACATTTATTTTTGGATAGCCAGATTCCTGATGATTTCTAAAGATTGAAACAGTTTTAGTCCTCTAGCATCTCATCTATATTAAAACTATATATATATATATATATATATATATATATATATATATATATAGAAGCCATATAAAAGAGGCTGTTTGCATAGGTGCAAACGAATAGAATATTATTATTAATATTCGAAAAACTCAGATTATATTTATTGTATTCAACCATGTAGAACGATAACTAGTTGTTAATCATTTGAATATGCCGAAGCCGGCCATTAATGGCTCGTGTTCATGAAACTCACTGGCTTTTCTACTGATATGCAAATCTGGCTTATCAGTGGATCTGCTAATATGCATATCTGACTGGTCAGCGAGTCTGCTAATATGCAAAGCAGGCTGATATGTCACTGAATATTTCAGATATCATTTATTTGCACTAGCTTTGACAGTTGGCATGTATGCATTAAAATGCACTGATGAAGTGTTATCACCCAGAAACATTAGTCTCTGCAGTTTTGTTTGCAGGCCAACACAAGAGCGAGAATGAGGGACTCATTCTACTGACATGGCTTATAAAATAGGTTGTTTGCATGTTTGCAAACGAATCGAATATTATTATTAATACTCGAAAAACTCAGATTACATTTATATACATATATATCAAAAGATATACGGTATCTTTAAAAATAAACATTTGGATAACTTTTTAGCTATGAATATTGAAAAGCTGCTGCCTGACGCCGTTTAGCGGATTCCAACATAAGTACCGGAGTCAACTGCCAATGCGTTTCTAGCTCTAACCATCATCGGATAATTGCTTATCCTGTTCTATGCTCTAATTTGGGACAGACTAAATTATATTTATTTTTCGACTATCTAGATTTGTTTATTAGCCTCATTTGCATGTGAACTGAATAAGCGGTATGAAATGTAAAGTACAATTAAGATTTTCCCTCCAAGTTAGCTGCATACATATAACTATGTGAATTTCGTATATCTAATGATATACGCTACATTTATAAACATTTAAAAGCGCCATCTAGCGAATTCAAGCTGAAGTAGGAGAGAGTTACTATCGCTGATCGTTCGTCTGATGTCAGTTATTCAATTAGTGCACCCAGAAGATGCTCTCTTACTGTATTTAATATAGGCGAAAATATACAGTTTTGACAGCTAGCGCATTCTAGCAGAAAATAGAGGGATGCTAGCCATCAGCTTCCAAAATTCATACAATAGGCTTTCAAATGTTCATCCGTAAATATACCGCATATCATTATATATACAAAATACATATAGTTATATGTATATAGCTATGTCGGAGCTAAAACGTTAAATCTATAGTCAGCTCCTGCCGGTCGATAGCACAATATGCAAATAAGGCTAATCATCCGATGTACATAGGACTGTAAACTATATATGTTCGCCTATATTAAATTCCGACAGAGAGCAGAGTAGGGATGCACTACCTTTATAACGTTATTCAGCCAGAAACGAACATCTGTTGTTACACTCTCCTGCTTCTGCTGGAATTCTCGAGTAAGCAACACACGACACCGTCCCGGAATTTCGCAGACTGAAGATTGAAAACCCAACCGTCTCAATTACTATTTCATCTCTCGGACAGATTAGAGATTTAATCTGTTTTTCCCTGGAATTTTAGACACACAATTTTCTGTGTTTATTTCTACATATATTATTACATAAAGCTCAGTATTTATACTTTGAGCTCGTTAATTGCAGGGTATCAATATGAGTTTGTAACTTTGTATTTTATTTGTATATATATATATATATATATATATATATATATATTGGTAAACGGAATAGAAAATGCTGACAAATTGTTCACAGTTGAAAAATGGTTTAATTAGGAATAAAAGAGTATTAGTGATTGTATGGGATAGTATTCAGTTGTGGTTTTAAGTTTTTAAGTTTTTATCGGTTGCGCATTTCTAAATGCCTTTCAAAATTAATTTTGAGATAGAGTGTCCGTGCTGTTTGCTCTGATCTGATTAGTTTTGGGAATTCTACCTGTTTTTATGTTTAAAAAAATGGCTCCAGCGTTACATACACACGCGTACATTAACATATAAAGAGACTTATACACACACACACACACACACACACACACGCACTTCTCCGTATAAGACATAAGCTGAAAAATATCTTTTGACATGCTAAAATACCCCCCATTGCTTTCAGACACATTCTTACTGACCATCCCTGCTACCACGAATTACTCTGCTATACACACACACACACACACAGACACACACACACACACACACACACACACACACACACACACACACACACACACACACACACACACACATACACACACTTATCTTAATAGCCATTTGAAACACATCCCTGCTAACAATTATCACAACATCGAACACCTTACTACTACTACACACACACACACACACACACCCACACATATTTGTTGTGAAAGAGTCATTTCTCAATCTTGGTGCAAAACCAATTGTTTATTCACATGAACTCTACCGACCAATCAAAATTGTTTTGACCACAAGAATTTTTGCAAGCACCAAGTAGTGCTGGAGCCACTTTTTTAACATAAAAACAGTCTTGGCGCAAAATCAATTTTTTACATTCACATGACCTCTACCGACCAATCAAAATTGTTTTGACCACAAGAATTTTTGCAACACCAAAGTAACGCTGGAGCCACTTTTTTAACATAAAAACAGGTAGAATTCCCAAAACTAATCAGATCAGAGCAAACAGCACGGATACTCTATCTCAAAATTATTTTTGAAAAGCATTTAGAAATGCGCAACCGGTAAAAACTTAAAAACTTAAAACCACAACTGAATACTAACCCATACAATCACTAATACTCTTTTATTCCTAATTAAACCATTTTTCAACTGTGAACAATTTGTCAGCATTTTCTATTCCGTTTACCAATATATAATAACTTGTGTGTTACACCTCTATTCTTTTAACTATATATATATACCCACACACCCTCGTACACCACCAACTCTACACACCCCACCACCACTAACCCCCACTCACACCTGTATTCAACCCCCCCCCCCCACCTCCCGTATACTAACACCCACTAACACCCCTTCATCAAACTACACACACACCAGTACACCACACTCGCTCCATAGAACCACACACACCCTTCTCTCCCCGCTCCACCCACACCCTCTCTCCACACTCACTCATCCCACTAACACCTCTACCCGCTCCACCCACACCACTCTATCCACACACGCACAAGCACCCCCCCCCCACACACACACACACCTCTTCCTGCACATGCAACCCCGTTCTTCCCCCAACCCTTACTTTCACACACACACACACACACACACACACCCTCCTCACTCCAACTTGCTCACCTACCCATCCTCGCCCCTTTACCATTCCACCGACTGCTGCTATGCCCTCTGACCACCTCCCAGCACAAACAGACACACAGCACTCCCACTGCTTGACCACTTCCTGTTGCGCGCGCACCCCACATCTCTCCTCTTCCGACCATCGCTTCATGGAATACCCGCAAGCAGAAATTGACCAACCCAGAATCCACTAAACACCTTTGGAATTTACCTACTTTTCAACCATCCTCTTACGTAATCACCTATATAACTCACCCACACACACACCCCCAAACAATTTTTTTCTCCACACGGCACCTACACCCACAACACGCTTAAACCCCACACACACGTGCTTTCCACCACATATTTACACGCTCAGCCTCCTGATTCCTCTCCCCCCACCACTCTATCCACACACGCACAAGCACCCCCCCACACACACACACACACACCTCTTCCTGAACATGCAACCCCGTTCTTCCCCCAACCCTTACTTTCACACACACACACACACACACACACACACACATACACACACACGTACACCTACACACACACACACACACACACACACATACACACACACGTACACCTACACACACACACCACCTTCAGCCCTCCCCGCTCGGACACCTTGTCTCCCTCTCCCACTTCACCCACCACCACCCCTACACACCCCACACCCTTCCACCACCTGTTTTACCCCCCTTTTAATTTCAGTTTATTTTGATCATGCTTTTATATTTAAATTTATTTCCTTCCTTGTATATTGATCATGCTTTATTTTTATTTTTATCTTTATTTTTTTATTTTTTCATTCGCACCGTTTCCTTTCGCTATATGTCTCTCCACCACTCCCCTACACACCCTTTGAACTCTGTTTCCACACACTTCTCACCTGAGGAAAGGCTTATGCCCGAAACGTCGTCCCCCACCAACACCCCACTCTCCAGAGCGTGAAATTAATAAACATTCGTTGTACTGCTTCTCTGTTTTGTCCCTGTTCAAATTTGTCCATTATATATATATATATATATATATATATATATTGGTAAACGGAATAGAAAATGCTGACAAATTGTTCACAGTTGAAAAATGGTTTAATTAGGAATAAAAGAGTATTAGTGATTGTATGGGTTAGTATCAGTTGTGGTTTTAAGTTTTTATGTTTTTACCGGTTGCGCATTTCTAAATGCTTTTCAAAAATAATTTTGAGATAGAGTGTCCGTGCTGTTTGCTCAGATCTGACATAGTCATCAATGTCCCCTCACCCAATGATCTCAAATTAAGACCAATAATAGCAGGCCCCGCTTGCGAAACGCACCGTCTTAGCAACTTCATTGATACCCTTCTCAAACCCTTCCTCAAGCACATCAAAAGCTATATAAGGGACGACCTAGATATGCTCAATCACCTCCCTAATATGCCACTTTCTGAACAAACCCTACTAGTGACGTTCGATGTAGTCAACCTATACTCCAACATCCCCCACAACCTAGGAATAGAAGCTATCCAATTCTGGCTGGATAACTTCCACAATGAACTCCCACAACGCATCAAAAAAGAATTCGTGATAGAGGGACTCAAATTTATCTTGGAGAACAATTACTTCGTTTTCAATAACAAACCCTACAGGCAGAAATCTGGGACCGCTATGGGAACGAAAACAGCCCCTACGTATGCCAATCTAGTCATGGGATACCTGGAAATCACCCTCTACACTAAAGTCCTAAACAAATTTGGAAACACCCTCCACTTACACATTGAAAGGAACTGGAAGCGATATCTTGATGACTGCTTCATCCTTTGGCACGAAAACATCGGAAAACTTAAAGAATTTCACACCCTTATAAATGGGCTCAACACAAATATTAACTTCACGATGGAATACAGCCATCAACAACTCCCCTTCCTCGACATCCTCATTAAGATCCATAACAAAAAAATAGAAACAGACATATACTACAAGCCCACAGACTCCAAGCAATACCTCCCCTTCAACTCTTGCCACCCTAGACACGTTAAAATTAATATTCCCTACAACTTAGCCAAGAGAATCTGTACTATAGTCTCCAATAAAAACATCTGCTACTTACGGCTACAAGAACTAAAGGACACACTCATAGGCAGGGACTACCCTGCATCACTAATTGACAATGGAATCCAACGTGCCCTAAAACTCAGTACCCAGGACCTTAGACACCCTAAAGTAAATCAACCAAAACTAAAAGCTCTTCCATACATCTCCACACACAACCCCCTCAACAACGAGGCCTTTGACACCATCCTCCAGAACATCCCTGTATTGAAAAAGGACCATAGAATGAACCAAATTCTACGAACACACGATATCATAAAGAGCAAAAGACAATCCAAGTCAATGAAAAACATCTTAACACATGCCAAAGTACTGCCAACCACAACAACGAAACCCACAGTAAAAAAATGCGATAGACCCAACTGTGGCATTTGCATCAACCTAATAGAGGGTTCGGAATTCTATTTCAAAGATGGACAACGTTTTATAGTAAAACACAATTTCACATGTGCATCGGAAAATTTAATATATGTATTAACTTGTTCAGGTTGTCGAGAACAATACATAGGCCAGACCAAAAACAGCCTCCGCCAACGCATGACTGTCCATAGATCCCAAATTAAAATACGGGAATACAGGAAAATACCACTGAGTGAACACATTGATACCTGCGCCGCCCCAAATCATCCCAACTTCAGAATCTTTCCCCTCTACAAATTTAAAGATAATGCCACCCACACCCAGCGCATCAGCAAGGAATCTTACTTCATTAACAAATACGGACCCCGTCTAAACACTTCTCCCTAAGACGAACCCACAACATACACACGTCAACATACATACCTACATCAGCACACATCTCTACCCACATATAAACACAATGACACACGTAAACACACATGCTCTATGGTGCAATACAAAAAAATATATGTGCATGTGTGTGTATGTGTATATGTATATATATATATGTATATATGTAGTGAAAATATATATATATATGTGTGTGTGTGTGTGTGTATATATATATATAGTGAATATCATTTCACACCTTTTATTGTTAAGATTGTTGATGTTCTATTAAGAGAACCGATTTTCCTGAAAAAATCGAATAATGTACACCATTTTACCAGGGGGGAAAAAAATACTGGTCCACCCACACACGCACACACACACGCACACACATGTATGCACAAACACATGCACACGCGTACATCAACATACAAAGAGACTTATACACACACACACACACACACGCACTTCTCCGTATAAGACAAAAGCTGAACAATATCTTTTGACCTTCGAATGACTCTGCTGTGTGTATGTACGCACACACACACACACACACACACACACACACACACACTTATCTTAATAGCCATTTGACACACATCGCTGGTGGCTATTGTCGCAGCATCGAACACCTTACTACTACTACTACACACACACACACACACACACACACACACACACACACACATTTGTTGTGAAAGAGTCATCTCTCAATCTTGGCGCAAAACCAATTTTTTATCCACATGACCTCTACCGACCAATCAAAATTGTTTTGACCATAATTTTTGCTGGAGCCACTTTTCTAACATTTTAACATAAAAACAGTCTTGGCGCAAAATCAACTTTTTACATTTACATGACCTCTACCGACCAATCAAAATTGTTTTGACCACAAGCATTTTTGCAACACAAAAATAACGCTGGAGCCATTTTTTAAACATAAAAACAGGTAGAATTCCCAAAACTAATCAGATCAGAGCAAACAGCACGGACACTCTATCTCAAAATTATTTTTGAAAAGCATTTAGAAATGCGCAACCGGTAAAAACATAAAAACTTAAAACCACAACTGAATACTAACCCATACAATCACTAATACTCTTTTATTCCTAATTAAACCATTTTTCAACTGTGAACAATTTGTCAGCATTTTCTATTCCGTTTACCAATATATAATAACTTGTGTGTTACACCTCTATTCTTTTAACTATATATATATATATATATATATATATATATATATATATATATATATATATATATATATATATATATATATATATATATATATTTATTAAAATAACAGATTAAAGTTTAAGCAAATAATCGCTAGTTTCAGAAGATCCCGTTAAGGGTGAAAGCAGCGATTCTTTGCTTAAACTTTAATCTGTTATTTTAATAAATATTTGCTCTACTGTTTTTATATATTTGATATATATTTATCCTTATCGAGCCCTCTTTGGATTTTAGTCTTCAAATTTATTATTATTACTATATATATATATATATATATATATATATATATATATATATATATATATATATATATATATATATATATATAGTAGTAGTAGTAGTAATAATATAATAATATAATAATAAACTGGCAGTAGTTATGTATTTACATAAATGCTCTGAAGACTAGGATTTTAATTACCCGTTTGAACATTCTCTATGCTCCGATGATTCCAGATATCCATCTGGAAGATAAAAATGTCAGCAATTAAATGTATTAAACTTGCCTTCCCAGCTCGAGCCGGTGGGGCTGGATCGAGGGGACGGCAAAAGGCCAAATGTCATGACCATCTTCCCGTTCCGCGGTTGCACACCTCCTCGTCTGGGATGCTACTTGCACCGACACTTTCTGCACCCGCAACCTGGTGCAGTCTGCGACTAACCCAGGTTCTGCTGCACGTCGGGCTGAGGAGACCAAGCTCCTCAAATACCGGTCGCTCTCCGATAGGTTCGCCGTTGTACTCGTGGCAGTGGAGTCTTCTGGTGTCCTCGGCCCCAGGGATACCACCATACTCCCCACCATAGGCGCTGAGCTGGCCAGCCGCAGGTTGGAATGCTTTTACCGCGCGTTTCTCTTCTCCTCCTCCGGGGCTGTGTGTGTGTGTTTTGGTTCATCGCGTAACATTCCATATTTAGGTATCCAGATTAATTTGTGTTTATATACACACCACCTGTATTATAGTACAGCTAGATATAATAAAGTGTTTTGAATTTAACACGATAGCTTCTAACTCGACCTTAACATTATTAATCTCTATATAGTTTAGAGAACTCCTTTAGAGAACTCCTATATTTTGTATATATATAAACGTTTGGAGTTGTAAGGCTAGAACAATGCAGGTATGGATATAGAATTTAAATACAAATGCAAAATATATCGCTGACAATTAGTATTTTATCTTACATTTATTTGAATATCCTTAATTTTCGAGATAATATCTCTTCTTCAGAGGGAAGTAAATGGGTTTATCCAGTGTTCTAATTAGGTTGCCAAGTCATGCTGACCGGAAATAGTATATACATTCCATTCTATTTCTAATGTCAAATAGTGAAGGTTAGGTGGATAAAGGGTTGTCTCCCTTTAAAGGGGTTTGGACATGTATGTCTAAGTGTACGTGGTAGAATACGTGAAGGTGTAAGCATCCGTGTGTGTGTGTGAGGATATGTAAATGTGGGGGTTAGATGCTCTATCATGTTAAAACTGGTCTATCTGTGTGTATGTGTGTGTGTGTGTGAGAATAAGTGAAGGTGCAAGTGTGCGTGTGTGTATGTGTTTGTGTGTGTGTGTGTGTGTATGTCAAGATACGTGGAGGTGTAAGTGTGGGGCTAGGTGCTCTATTATGTTAAACATTGGGCGTTGAGTTCTAGTCTGTTATTGATTTATGGTTGCGTTTTGTCTATAATTAGTGCTTCTTTAATTCTAAGATTGCCGAGGTTTCTTTCCTTAGCTTCTATCCTACCTATTATGTCTTTGTCGGTGTTTTTGCATTTCACTAGGTGTTTCTTAAATGAGGAAGCATTAGTGTCGAGGTGTTCTTTTATTCTAATGTGAAGTGGTCTGGTGGTGCTTCCTATGTAGAAATTGCTCGTACTCTAATCTGTATACGACGTAAGCCTGGTGCCATAGATCTGTGCCGTTGATGGGGCAGTTGACGAGCGTGCAACGGTTGTCATGTCTGGTGGAGTGTCTCTTGGTTATCTGTCCGCGTAGAGAAGGTCCTGAGTGGGCTAGCTGGATACGTAGTCCTTCTCGTCTGATAGCTCTGCGGATGGCTGTTGTTGTTTCGTCGCTGACGTTTGGGAGCTTCAGGAAGCACCTGTTAGTGCATCGAGTGTGGTGTCCTCTGTTGGTTCTGGCACGGTTCGTGGTGGAGGTCGGGTATCCGTTCAGTCAGTTCAAGTACTTCCAGGAAATGTGTGATGTGTGTATCTCGGTTTCTTGTGTCGGTGCATTTGTTCCGGATACGTGTTAGTTCGTTCCTTATGTATCTGAATTTAGCGCTGACTGGGAGGGCTGATTTGAAATGTACGAAGAGGTCCCTGCTTGCGGCTTTTTTATAGAAGCAGATGTGGATGTCGCCTTCCTCTGTAACCCTGAGTTGGAAGTCCAATAGGGATTGGGATCCGCGGTCATCCGGGTCTTCCATGCTTAACTTTATATGTGCGTCCATGCTGGAGAATGTCATGTAAGTCCAATTACACCACTAGAAATGGCATACTGCCCACTTTCTATCACCTCATCAAGACCCACAAGAATAGTACTAAGACACGTATAAGACCCACGGGATGATGAAAGGATGAGTATGTCATCTACATATAGGGTGAATAAGGTATAGGTATGGCAGATGTAGAGGGCTCGACATTCCAGCTGATTCATATAAGTGATGGCCAGCAGGCCCGATAGGCTAGATCCTATGGGTAATCCCATTGTCTGTCTGTATGTGTGGTGGTCGAAGGTGAAGTACGTGTTGTTCACTGTGAAGGACAAAAGCTGATTTATGTCGGTCGGATGGAGGCCGTAGCAGTGGAGGTCTTCGGCGACCACGCATTCCGTCAATAAATCGACAGCTGGATGAGCGGGAACTGTAGTATAGAGGGAGACAACGTCGAGGCTAAAGGCGTATCTATTGTGTTTAAGTTGTTCTGGCTGGAGTTGGTGTAGTCTACGTATGACCTCATCGGAGCTACTGCCATGTCCGGGAAAGGTGGAGAGTAGAGGCTTGAGGACCTGGGAGAGGAGCCAGGAGATTTTGTATAGAGGCCCTTCTATGCTAGAGACGATGGGTCTTATTCGTGTCTTAGTACTATTCTTGTGGGTCTTGATGAGGTGATAGAAATTGGGCAGTCTTCTATTACTAGTGGTGTAATTGGACTTACATTTATTTGGGAGTTGTCTTCTACTACAGATGTCAAACCAGATGGAGTTGGCCTGTTTTTAGATCTGGTCTGCAGTTATGTCCAGGACCTCTGTATGTAGTTCGTTGTCGCTTAAGTGTTCAAAGGCTAGGTTGTTGTATGTGGCTTGAGAGATGACACAAAAGTCTTGACCTTTGTCAGATGGTAAGTTTAATAGTTCCCTATTCCGCAGGATCTTCAGGGCGAGTTGTTGCGTCCTGGAGTATTTTGGGGCTATCTTATTCTGTTTCCGTCAGATGTCAAATACGGAATGTTTAACCTCGATAATTTTTCTTCCAGCTTGCGGTGGCAGGCGGTGAACAGAGTGGGTGATCCCGTTTGTATATCGGGAATCTGGATGTGTTAGATTCCCTGTTTTTGTTGCCGAGGGTCGATATCCATTTTAGCTGGTAGGTGGCCCGACAGAAATTCTTTTCTATGTCGAGCCATAATTTGTCGTCCAATCTCTGTTTTAATATGAACTTGGGACCCAGGCCGAGGAGGTCTAGTTCATCTCGGGAGAGGGATCCTGTCAATTCTGTGACGAGGTGTTTTGTGTCAGGTGTGTTGTTGGTCGGGGCACCGCTAGGTTCGATGTTGGTACCGTCTTGTTCGCCTCTTTTGGAGCTTAGAGTTGGATTGTTGTTAGGACGGTCAGCCCTGCTGAGTTTGAGAAATTTTTGCTTTAGGCGGTGTTTCTCGTAATCTCGGCGATTTGTCTATAGCGGTGGAAATTACTCTGAGCAGAGGTTCTGGGTTTTCAGCGAGTTGTGGTACTAGGCTGGAAATTGTCGGTATGTGTTGTCGTAGCGTGAGGTGTAGTTGTATTAGAAGTTTTCTTAGGCAGTGTTTGTGTATGTAGCTAAGTGAACGTTTGAGGCCTGGCGATTTGAAGCATGTTGGTAGGTGCAGGATTTTGATAGTTTTGGGGATGATATTGTTATTCAGGCACCGTTTGAGGAAGTTTATTTCTCAGCCAGCTTTGGCGTGCCTTTCAGATAGCTGGAAGAGTTTCTTTACAGTTGTAAACTGGGCCTGGCTGAGGCGTAAGGAAAGAAGGAAATTGTAGTTTACTTGAAACATTGCGTAGTGAAATATAAACGTTTGGAGTTAGAAGGCCAGAACTATGCAGGTATGGATATAGAAATTAAATACAAATGCAAAAGATATCGCTGAGAATTAGTCTTTTACCATAAATTTATTTGAATATCCTTAATTTTCGAGATAATATCTCTTCTTCAGTGGAAGTAAAGGAGTTAATCCAATTCATGCTGACAGGAAAGAGTATATACATTTCATTCTATTTCTGACTTGCAAAGCTAATTAGAACACTGGATTAACCCCTTTACATCCTTCTGAAGAAGAGATATTATCTCGAAAATTAAGGATATTCAAAGCTTGCAAATCACACACACACACACACACACATGAAATCAACATTCATAATTTTCATTAGACAGGAGGAGTGCTGAGCTTTGTTAAGTACCAACAAGTACGAAACAGAGCTCTGTCAACTTACCTCCACTTGTTTGCTGAAAATAGAAGTAAGTGTCATTGCCACTACTTTAAAACAATAGCGTAATGTCTTAAAAATGCTTTTAATTAAGCATACATTGTATAGCAATATACAATATATATACATTCATACATATATATATCGCTATTTCAGAGCACCAATTCTAATTTTCAATTTTTGCTGGACCGGCAACCGCTCTGTATAATCAGTTCCTGATTATTACTGGAATTTTAGAATCATCCAACGTTCATAATTTTCAGTAGACAGGAGGAGTGCTGAGCTTTGATATGGACCAACAAGTACGAAACAGAAGGGGTATTTAATTTGTTGGAAATCCGACAAATATAAATATAAATATTTATAACAGATTTAGAACACTCAACAGTTTTTCCTGGAGTAAATATTCAATGATATTAAATAAATAAAAACTATATATATAAAACCATATTTATTTTATT
>OZ024742.1:271210128-271227628 GCA_964016885.1 Eledone cirrhosa | reverse complement strand
ATTTATTTGACAATATATTGTCAAGTTCATTAGAAGCAATCATAATCAAAAGTAAACTAAACCAAAATTATTCAACAAACCTTATTTAGCAGAAAAAAAAAATTTATTCTACAAATGCTCTTATATTTATTATAGAAGTTTATCTAGCTTAAAAAATGTATTCAATAGATTGGGAACATCACCATTATAGGGTACTTTAATTAATCTTATTAATTTATATACTCATGCAGAAGGTTTTTAAAAAATTGAAGGAATCGAAAGATTTATCGGCAAGTTTCATAAATAGTTAAATATCTTCGGTAAATATACTACATTTTAAATTTATATTTATATTTAAAAGTTGAGTTCAATCTATGTCTGCAGCAGCTGAATAAATTGGTCCGTAAATTCAGGGAATTTTTAGATTTTAGTATAAAGAATATCTCCTCCGCGCAGAGGTCACATGTCTCAGAAGAGGAATTAAAAGGAATCCCTTTTGATACTATATTCCAAACCATCTAATATCCAACGTTATCATGTTTAAGTTGCCAGAGTAAACCTGCTAGTGATGTTGAAGATTTTTTACTTGGATCCGTGAAAGAATTCTTGTGATTATTATAGCGAAGTTTAAATTCTGTCGAGGTGGAACCAACATAATTAAAAGAATTTAAGTCAGTTTTAACATTACAGTTGTATATTATATTTTTAACTAAGCAATTGTTATTTAGCGGACATTTAGATCTATCTCTACAGTTACAGTTGTTTACTTGAATATTGTTTAGGCTATTTTCGGTATTTTGGCTAGGTTTTAGATTCCTATTATTTATTCTATTAATATTTTGTGCTAACATTTTGGTGGACGAGTATGTTAATTTTATGGTATGTCTATTGAAAATTGAGTGATACTTATGTGTTCTAGGGAAGCGTTTGTCAAGAGCATTAAAAAATAGTTTAGCGATGTGGGTTTTAATGTTTAGTGAGAAAGGGGGGGGGGGGGGCAAACCATATTATATTTCTAGTTCTATTTCTTTTCTGGTTTTGGGAATTATTGTAATGCTTTCTATTATAGTTGTTAAAGTTGTTACTGTGATTAAAATTGTTGTTATTTCGGTTAGTTTGTCTATTATCGATGTACATAATTTTATCAGTATATCCTGCTCTAGCCATATGTATATATATATATATATATATATATACTCTTTTACTCTTTTACCTGTTTCAGCTATCCGGCTGAGGCCATGCTGGGGCACCGCCCTTGGTATATACATATCATATATATATATATATATATATATATATATATATATATATATATATATATATATATATACTTCCATGAGACAGTAGACTGGGATATATATGTCTCTAATTTATGTACGGTGATAAGCACATACACACTTGTCTCTAATTTAAGAACGCCGAGACAAACACGCGCCTGCACTCACACACACACAGTCACATTACGACTTTTGTAAAAGAGAGAGAGAGAAAGAGAAGTAACATTAAGAAAGAAGTTAGCTAAGAAGCGTTTAAAAAATAAATAAATAAAAGTTAGCTATCGAACTATGTTTTCATTTTTCTGTTTTCTTTCTCTCTTCCCTAATATCCCCTGTCTCTTTCTTTGGCTATCTTTCTGTCTCTCACGCCTCTCTTATCCTCTCTCTCTCATTCCCTCTCTTTCTCTTTAAGTCCTCTCTCTCATCCCCTCTCGCTCTTTGTCTACAGAATGAAGAACAAATAAAAAGATGTTGCCTTGTTGTAGGAGGAGAAATGGGAGTAGTGAGTGGGAGGTTTTAATGTCCCCAGGGGTTCCATTATTCCAATTTGCCTGTCATGTTCCTCAATATTAGCATTAGGTGTGTAAAGTTTCATCCAGACCTGATCAATGGTTTAAACGCCAACTGCTTACGCACAGCAAGACAGAATTTGCCATTTATATAGTAGATATATGTGTGTGCATGAGGGTGCGTGAGGGTGTGTGTATGTGTGTGTGGCGTTGTATGGATGTTTAAATAGATATTATATACGTGTATATATATATATATATATATATATATATATATATATATATATATATATATATATATATATATATATATATATATATATATATATATATATATATATATATGTATATATATATATGTATATATATATATAATAAAGTATGTCCATAGAATCATTTGATAATATATATACACTATTTCCTCTCCCAATTAGCATAATTAACCACACAAAAATCAATTAGACTAGGCTATGAAGTTAAAAGTCACCTATGAAGAAATAGTAGATAAATAAACTACACCAATCTCTTCGCGACCAACCACCATAGAATATTTACCCAACATTTCAACAGCACGTGGAAATCGATTAAATATACCGTAAACCATACACAATTAGGTATAAAATTAAAGTTAGAAGAAAATGCATATACACATACCAGGATCACTTTTCTACCCTAGCGTGTCGTTCGGTTTCGGAAATATCCTATTAAGGATAAAATCTTGAGCTTCGAACTCGTCAGGAAGCAAACTCATTTGGACAAAGGATTTTCTTAATTGATCTCCGCCAGAAACGAATTCAAAATGGCTAAGAACTGTGACGTAGCAGTAGTCAAGTTAGAAAGAATGTGATTGGTTGCTTACGGTGAGTTGGCTGGTTGCTAGAAAGGGCAGCCCAATATTGCCCAAATTGCATCTCAACCTTATGGGAGATTATTAAATATAAATATTTACATATACACACACTAGACAAAGTCACAGATATATATGTTTTGCCAACCATTCACGATGTGGCTCAATGATGAATTAATAAATTAAATAATCAGAGCAATATACTATAAAATATGTCCATAGAATCATTTAATAATATATATACACCATTTCCTCTCTCTCTCTCTATATATATATATATATATATATATATATATATAGATATATAGATATATATATATATATGTCCGTGTTGTGTGTGTGTGTGTGTGTTTGTGCATATATACATATATATGTATTTTTTTCCCTGTTATTATTTTCTACTTTTATTTGGATTGGCAGTATCGGTAGAGAGTCGGACGCCATGGTTTCCATCATAGTTATGTCCCGTTACAGACTGAGTTCAAATCCCGCCGGGATTAACTTTGCCTTTCATCCAGTAATGTACTGGGTAATTGCTGGCCTTGTACTAAAAGTAGAAAGAATTATTTATACTAGCCAAAAAACTACCCTTCGGGAGTTTTTCTGCTATCATATGCAGTGTCCATTTTGATAATATACGCAAATATATATACATGTAGATATGATACGTCAAATAAAAACATAACTTAAAATATTCACACGCTCTGTGTCGCTCTCTCTTCTGTAATCAGTAAAGTAATCCATACATTTAAAAAATTCGATATTATATATAAACTGCATTACGGCGAAATATTAGGAAAAGGAAAAAAGCAGAAAATAATCGTCGAAAATTTAAATGTTATGTAACGAAGCGAATATATGAACGTTTATAAAAGTCATGTGAGATAGCGTACGGCAATGTGTTATGACAACCGGAAGTGTTTACATTTGAAAATGAAATAAAAATGTAATCTGAAAATAAGCAATCACTATATATAAGATGAACACAATCATTTAATTATTTGTTTATACATTTATTTATTTATTTTCGCATTCACTTGGTGTCTGGCGTCGGCAAATGTGAAATGTTATTACTGATACGATGGCCTCTTACTGGGTCATCCTAGCATGACATCCCCCACCACCTATATGGTCATCCTCCCATTCAGCTTCCTAGTACACTAAAAGCGGTCATTGAACGTCCAATGTACATAACAATACGCGCCCACGCGCGCGAACAGACAGACACGTTTCCGTCCACACTCGCACGCATACACCCTCACATGAATAAACATATGAATATACACGCACAAAGCTACCCACCACACAATTACACTTCAATATTTACATACGCCGAAACACACAAAAATTGGGTCGATGCTTATATATACAGCCATCATTTCAAAAACCATAACAAGCAAGATATTTTTTGTCACATCCCTGAATGGAAATGGGTCTATAACTCCTATTGATGTCCTTGAGCCAATCCTCTGCGAAACACGCGTAACATGTAGATGCACCAAAAAGAAACAATCATATACGTGTAAACGAAACTTCCTCGTTTTTTATAATATATATATAATATAATATATATACATAATATATTATATATAATATATATATATATATATATATATATATATATATATATATATATATATATATATATATATATATATATATATATATATATATATATACCTGTGTGAGTGTGTGCGCGTATGTGTGTGTGCGTGTATATATATTTTGAAGAGTAAAACCAAACACTGCTAAATATAGCATATTTTAATTTACATATGTTCCATCTTTAATATTGGAATTCAATAATAGATGCCTCAGAATTAAATAAAACATAACTACATTAACCATACTATTTCCTACAAATATATATCGTACAAGCGCATTTTGTCCTCAATTAAAAAGCAGAACGCAGCGTCATAACTTTCTATAAACGTCTATGTAGTATTATGTAAGATTTATTTGAATACATCTCGTATGCTTCTGCTTTATATCTTCTTCGCTTACAATTATCTGTTTAAGTATTTGAAAACGAATGATGCATAGGCAATTTAGTATAGAGCAAGAGCTCAAATGTAACTCTAGATGCCAGCAAGAAGACGGTGCTACATATATCTAATTGTATCCACCAAAATTGCGTTAACTATACATTGTTTGGTAATCAAATCAATTAGACCCAATGTTCAAATTATCAAAAACCACTGTTTCTCTCTAATGTTATCACTCTCAGTCTCGCTCTCTTCCCCCAATACCAATCGCTGATTCTACTTTTCTGTCTTCTTGCTCCACATGTACCTAATGTTATCGATGCTATCTCTCCCTCTCTCTCTCTCTCTCGCTCTGTATATATATATATACATATATATATATATATATATATATATATATATATATATATATATATATATATATATATATATATATATACAACATTAAGATAAATCAAAATGAATTTAATCTAAATCAAAATGATGGGTGTCATGCCAGAAAGGCATGCGCCATATCACCCGTAAAATAAGCTCCAAGATTCTAATGAATAGGTCCGAGCATTTTATAACAACTAGAAATTGATTAACATATAAATAAACATATGAAACAATCACAGGGGATAATGTTTACAAGTGTGTAAGCACACATAGCTAGGTAGGTAACTAAATAAAGTTAACTAGAACTTCAAAAATAGATACCTTATAATATGATTAATCTTCCTTGTATATATTCCATTAAAGAAATATATTTCACCAATTAATCGAATGGTAAACGACGGAGGCCGATACTTGGATTTTCAACAAGGAAGAAGTCCAGCGATCTGTGTTTACTCATTAAGTTCAAATCAGCGACTGGCCAGTAACACGTTAATTGGTGAAATATATTTCTTTAATGGAATATATAGAGGGAAGATTAATCACATTATTAAGGTATCTATTTTTGAAGTTTTAGTTAACTTTATTTAGTTACCTACCTAGCTATGTGTAAAAATTATCCCCTGTGATTGTTTCATATGTTATTTATATGTTAATCAATTTCTAGTTGTTATGTATATATATATATATATATACATATATATATATATATATATATATATATATATATATATATATATATATATATATATATATATATATATATATATATATATATACATATATATATATATATATATATATACATATATATATATATATATATACATATATATATATATATATATATATATATATACATATACATATATATATATATATATATATATATATATATATATATATATATATATATATATATATATATATATATATTTATATATATATACATACATACATATCTATTGGACTTCTTTCGCAACATACACTTATACATGGATGTCTCTATATCTCAAATTCAATTTTTCTCTCTTTTATATATTAATTTTTAGCCCCTGTCTCTCATTCTATCACTCCCCGTTTTTCATTATGTATGTCTCTATTTTTTTCTCTCGCTCTCTCTCAGATCGCTATCATGAAATCATTCTCGCCTATAACACTGTATTCCTCTTAATTCCACTTTTTTCCTCATATAGCTCTCTAAATTTCCAACTCTTTCTAGTTTTCCCTCTCCCTACTCTCTTTGTTTCTCGACCTTGATTTGATAATTAAATAAAATGGGCTGGGTTTGTTGTTTTTAAGAGTTGTTGACTGGAGTAGGATTGTGGTAATGATAGTTATACAAGTGATTTTTGATGGAGATGGTAGTGGTGTTGGTGATGTGGGGGTATTGAGATCAGTGGCTGTGTTACTGGCGTAAGTGGAGTAAAGGAGTAGGCATTGATATTGGCGATGATTGCAGAGGTGGCAGCGTTGGTGGTGGTGATCGTGATATTTCTGGGTGTGATGTTTATAATAGTAATGATGTTTATGTTAGTCGTTATGTTCACTAGATTAGAATTTATGGTGATGATAATGCTAGTGTGATGTTGATAGTTCTGCTGCAAGTGAGATTGGGTGGTGCATATGTCTGTAGTGGAAGTGATTATTTCGAGTTGCTAGTAATGTTGGTGGTAGGTTTGGTTAAGGTGACATGTGTGTCCGTACAGATGGTTGTACTAATAGTGTATGGTTTGGAGAATGGTGATTGGCTTTTAATTGTTGTTCGTAAACGTAGTATTGTTAGTGATGGTAATGTTGATAGCGTTGCTAGAGGTGGAGTTTGTAATTGTGATGGTGTTTGTGTTAGTGTTGATGTTTGCAGTGGTGTTGCGAGTGATAATAAGGGTTTTGTAAATAGGGAATGATGGTGTCTTTGGTTGGAGATATGGATGTTGATGTTGGCTACACTAAAGATGCTGTTGCTAAAATATGTGCGCATCTTAAATATTCTCAACGATATTAGATGTATGTTATATTATGACAGAACATTTTCTATATGGGTTTATATACGTATCCATTCTTTGTGTTTGTTGATGTTGTTTAGTGAGATAACAGCCTTTTTGAAGTTCCCTATTGCTGAACGAAGCTGAGAAACTTTGGATACCTTAGATGATAATATGTTGTTATGGTGTCACAATGCCAGGGATTTAAACAGGTTTGACGTAGATACGTTGCAATGTATGGGCAAATGCTGCAGGATATGAGTGTCATGCCGTATGAGTACGTCTGTAAGGTTTGGGTTATGAGTGAAGTTCATGTAGCTACAGGATGAAAAGATTTGCAAATATTGCAGATCCTTGTGGTATTCCGTTATTGTTCTTATGCACAAGAGTGTTTGGGCCCCAGTCAGCGCCAAATAGCTTCTAGCCAACAATTTAGTTGTTTATATTTTCAAATATTCACCATTTTTACATGAGTGGCCAATGGGGAAGAAATACCCAATATATCCTGAGGGCGTTGATGCATACTATTGTACGTGCGTTGAAGAAAACATGCATTTTGTATAATTGTCTCTGAATCGCGTGCAGGCCTGAATCCGCTTTGTGAATTCCAGAAATACTTGGGCTCTTCAATGATGTCACGAATTAGCGTTACATATTTTTGCGGGTACAAATATAACCGTCATGGATCGATATGATATTGTCTCACTTGAGATTTTGTCGGGCTTTAAAAATATTATTTATTTTGCCAATGTACAGAAATTGGGAATTTGAGCGTATTCATAGTGTGTTAGAGGATACAGTCATTCTTCCAAGAATTAGAAGTATTTGCGTGACCTTGTCTTTCCTTCAGAGCTTTGAAGTTTAACTTTACTGTATCGCTTCGTTTGTGTATGCGTAATATAGACGAAATTGTTAGAATAAGCTGTATGTTCCATTTCGTGCTACTGCCTGATTTCTTCATACACGTCTCATAATATTATGGTTTGTTGTTGTTATTTGGAGATGTTATTGGGTAAAGTTTTTATTGGGGTGATTAGCATCTATATATATATGTGCGTGGGTGTATATATATATATATATATATATATATATATATATATATATATATGTGTGTGTGTGTGTGTATGTATGTGTGTGTACACGAAGTTGTTTCAATGAGAACTCTACATTGGTGGATAGGAATGAGAGGCAATCAAGGGAGAGACTCCAACTTGATTGCTATCATGTGTCCAGTGAGTTGAAATCATGTTACTTGCTCGTAAATTAATTTTAATTGTGAAAATCATCTTCAGTAAAATGTATATTAAATAAATATAGAATAGTATAATACAGGCAGGGGCAAACCTTTTCGAGCAGTGGGCCGCATAGGATGCTGCTCGACGTTAAGGCCGCCCAAAGTCTGCCTATGACAAATACAGTATTGATTTATTTATTGAGAGCATCATTCATAGATTAGGATGGGGAATCTCCCCTTTAATATCAGTCACAATACGACCTTTTATTTGAATACGTGCATGTGACCTTGGCTTTAATCAGCATATTGACGAGTAGCATAAGGAACAAAGGATTTCGGGATAAATGTTGCCGTAGGCGTTTGAAGAAATAAAAAATCATGAAGCTAATCAATCACCGGGGAGAATCTTTTCCAAATACAATTGCAAAAATCATTATCATTACTAGCAGAAAAACCACCCTTCGGGATTGTTTCTGCTAGCATGTGTAGTGTGTTCATTGATATTATACGCAAGTCTATATGCATGTAGATATGATACATCAAATAAAATAGTAATTGACAATATACTCAGAAATTGAACGAAAACTGTGTTACACTGTCGTATGTAATCAGTAACATAATCCATGATACATTAAAAAAAAGACGATATTATATATCTGCTAGCATGTGTGGTGTGTATATTGATATCATACGCAAGTATATATGCATGTGGATATGATCAAATAAAATCGTAATTGACAATATACACAGTAATTAAACGAAGACTGTGTTACACTGTCTTATCTAATCAGTTACGTAATCCATTAAAAAAAGACGATATTATATATAATCTGCATTAGGTGAAAATTATTCCGAAAATATATGAATATTAATTTAAACGGTCACTAACCGGAGTGTTGACATTTGAAAATGTTAAAGAATTGAATCTTTAAATAAGTAATAAAATATATTTAATGAACAGCCACGAAATTTAGTGGATAAATTATGTAATATGCATTCATAATTTATTCAAAGTAATCCAACTTATTTTACTAAGGGTATAACAAATTATAAACCGTACGCAGTCCCGTGCTTCTTATTTATCATAGTTTAGATGAACGTCGACTCAAATAGTGTATTCATGCACATATAACGAATTATATATATATATGTGCATTCAACAACCTTCTCCTCCCAGCCCAGATACAACATAAACCGAAATCTACATCAGATTAAAACATTACAGACAGCCGTCTAAATAAATCGAACAAATATGTAGAATATAAAAGAAATAACCAAACTTAGAAACTATGCCAAAATACAACCGAATACATTACGGACAGAATATATAATTGTGCACATCGTAGACAATGTTTTCTCCGCTGGTGAGTTTCTCCAAGTCGTTGATACATTTCCTCAGCATTATAAAAAGAAAAATAATAGCAACACTTACATAAGAGAACTAGCTTTCCATTGGGGAAATTTCCTCCAACAAACAACCCTGGAACGGTCCTAAACACGTATACACCTCCCCGACACACCCACTCCAGACAACCCCACTCCACGAAATTCAGTAGAATTTCAACAAATTCGAAAATTGCGAAAGCCTGTGACCCTGCATATTGAGTCAAAGAAGTTATTCTGGTTTTACCCACAAAAGATGATTCTATAGCCAGCTTGACAGCCGTAATCGGTAGCAGTCACAAGCATTACCACCATTAACAAGAGAAAGCCAACGCCAGCAACAGTGACAACAAAAACAATAACAAAAAGATCAGCAACAACAACATATAAATGTATATGTGTGTACAGTTCCCAGTCATTCCAAGCTGGCAATCCCTTTACTCTCGAGCATAAGTAGCTGTCATCAGCAAGAGCAACTCAGAAAATATCATCAAAACTACAACACGGGACATTTACTTAATCATCTAATATATATATATATATATATATATATATATATATATATATATATATATATATATATATATATATTAAATCATCACCACCAAACAAACTTCACTGTCACCGTTATCACCACCGCCATCACTATCATCATAATTAACACGGTATACATGTTTTTATATGTCTGGAAGAAATATCCAGAGAGGTGAAACAGACCTACAAGATTATCAAAAGAGGATGTCTCACTGTTGATAAACGCAAGGAATTAGCCAGGATCAAGTGTGCTACGCATATACAATGGTGCTTCAAAATGTTCATTGATAAAGGACAGTTGCAAAAAACGGTTTAAGTTATGATGTATTTTTTTTAAAAAGCATAAGGGTACCTTTCAATTATTTTTTCAGATTTAGAAACGAAAAGAAGTAGTATGGGGATAAATTGGAATTGTAAATAGGGTGTTGGATGATTTCTTATCGAAATTTGTATAACAGCTCATGTCTGCTGAGCAAGACATGAGCTGTTATGCATTGTCATGCTGGAAGAGAACGCGCCGATGCAGCTTCCACAGGCATTTTGCCGCGATTTTCTTGGCCAGTTTTCTCAAAATGACTTCATAATACGCAACTGTAACTGTGCTCGAGGAAGTCAACCGGCCAAATACCCCTGTGCCGACGCTGTCGGCATACACTTCCTTCTTAAACGATTTGATTTTGCCTTGACTGGCCCAATTCTACCCTTGGCAGCGACTTTGTGTTTCAGGTTTTCTTCGGCATCGTACTGGTAGAGCCAAATTTCCTCCCCGTAACAATTCTCTGCAAAAAAGCTTCAGTGTCTTCATCCCGCTTGTTAAAAATTATCATCGAATGATCTGCTCTTGTTTGCTGCTTATCTGTGCGCAACAATTTGGGACCTATCGAGCGTAAAGTACGCTCCACTATAAACTCTCCACCAGAATTGCGTGTGCAGAAACCATGGAGATGTTGAGTGTGTCGGCTACTGATTCAGTGGTTAATCGCCTATCTTTTCAATTAGGTCACGGATAGCACCGATATTTTCCACAGAGACTGACGTGGATCGCCAGCCACTACGGGGATTATCTTCAACCTCATCTACTTTTGGTTATGTATTTCGTAGGAGCATTGTTCCCACAAATTTGTTCCAGATGGTCAATGATTTGGCTGCTCCTCCACCCTAGCTTCAATTATAATGGTGGACATGTTGCTCGAGGGGGAGCTGACTCCCGACTTGCGCCGCCACGTTGAAATATACATTTAAGGGTTCATGTTAGAGCATGTAATGACGTTATTTCGAGAACTAACAGGTGCATGGAGATTAAAATCCCTGCATATGATCTTTATCTATGTACTTAACCAGGAAAATATTGAAGATCATCACCTGCCCTTTATGGCATCTGATGAAGACATCAGGGCTGCCATTATGTCCATCCCTAACAGCTGGAGTGGAGACACTGATGGTCTCCCACCTGGCCAATTCAAATTGTTGTTACTAGGCGTCGGCGTATCCTGTACGTGTGAGGGGGCCGCACATGCAGCTGTCTACCGGAAGCAGCTTCGAGTGACCATCTGCTCGGGGCGCATCAGCCGAGCCCCATCTCCCGACCCGCTGGACTACTTGTATGAAGCGTCTAGCATGTTCCTAGCTGCTAACTAGGTCATATCTTCAGCCACTGGCGTCCAATAGGGTGAGGCTTTCGGCCCTCTCATGATTGCTCTCGGTATAGAACACATTGCACGGAGCATCACAGTCCGTTGTAACATTTTATATCAGGATAATGCGACGTTTGTCCAGCCTCTGCAATATGTCTGCCATGTCCTCCGATCTGTGGTTATTGCTCTGGAAAGAATAGACTTCAAAGTAAACGCATCCAAGGCGGAGGCAGTGACTCTCAACCACAAAGTAGAGAGCTTTTTCATCCCCCGTCTTCGAAATGCGATGCATTCTCCGCCAGGTGCAGCTTTCACCGACAGAGGATGTTCACATGCTCGGGTCGTCGATCCTCCCGCTGGCAATTTGCTCCCCCATCAGTTCGAAACTCCACGAGATCCCGACCCTCATGAACACCCTGAGTATGATTAACGCCCAACGAAGCCTCTTTCTGTTGAGGAACTGCTATGCCATGCTGAAGCTCCTTTACACATTTCGTAGCTCTCCTTCTTATGTCACGCATCCCTCCTCCCTGACTTCGATACATGTATCCACGTGGAAACTGAAGATATGCAACGTAAGGTTTGACGAATTTTGATGGCAACAGGCCACCTTACATGTAAGAAACTGTGGCTTTGGTCTCCGGTGTCCGGCCTCGCTTGTTTACTTTCGTCGGTACCTACATGCAGCATCCTCATCAACAGAGTTATCCACAAAACAAGGGAACCGACTGTGATCAGGCAGCATGGGACGGATTGCCTGCGAGACATGAAATCGCTTCGGCCACCGCCCAGCAGATGTCAGCCCTTCTATTCCTACCGTAGAAGACAAATCCCCGAAGAACATATGTGATACCATACAGTGCTATATGGCTTTGGACAGGCGAGTTTGCCAGCTCGACTAGCAACAGCTCGTAGGTTTTCGCTCACAGTCGCAAATCAACAGCGGTGCCTGGCTTAATGTCTTATATATGTATATATATATATATATATATATATATATATATATATATATATATATATATATATATATATATGTATATACATATATATATATATATATATATATATATATATGTATATACATATATGTATATATATATGTATATATATATATGTATATATATATAAAAACAAATAACGAAACGAAATTAAATTTCGTTTCGTTTGTAACTCACTTTTGTATGACTGACGCTTAAACAATTAAATTAAAAATGTACATCCACATATGTATACTGAAATACTAGTATGCATATGAATACACACACGTGTACATATGTAGATGTACCGAGTTTTTCACTGGACACTTTACTGTGAGTGTCCAGCTATTCTGTATGTAAACACACAGACAAACCGGTTTTTAGAGTCATACTGGTTTTCGAGGAAACACCTTTCCTCTATTCTCCAGAAAGCCAGACAAGGAATATTGGACTAGTTTCGATGTTGTTACATCTCATCAGCAATATTTACCTATCTTCCGGCCTTTCTAGAGAATCGTAAAAGAACATATCGTTATATGCTTTTTCTATGAAAATTAGTAGTGGGCAGACTAATTTGCATAGAGCGTGAGTACGTACCGGTTCAGCGGAGACGATAAAAACAAATAACGAAACGAAATTAAATTTCGTTTCGTTTGTAACTCACTTTTGTATGACTGACGCTTAAACAATTAAATTAAAAATGTACATCCACATATGTATACTGAAATACTAGTATGCATATGAATACACACACGTGTACATATGTAGATGTACCGAGTTTTTCACTGGACACTTTACTGTGAGTGTCCAGCTATTCTGTATGTAAACACACAGACAAACCGGTTTTTAGAGTCATACTGGTTTTCGAGGAAACACCTTTCCTCTATTCTCCAGAAAGCCAGACAAGGAATATTGGACTAGTTTCGATGTTGTTACATCTCATCAGCAATATTTACCTATCTTCCGGCCTTTCTAGAGAATCGTAAAAGAACATATCGTTATATGCTTTTTCTATGAAAATTAGTAGTGGGCAGACTAATTTGCATAGAGCGTGAGTACGTACCGGTTCAGCGGAGACGATAAAAACAAATAACGAAACGAAATTAAATTTCGTTTCGTTTGTAACTCACTTTTGTATGACTGACGCTTAAACAATTAAATTAAAAATGTACATCCACATATGTATACTGAAATACTAGTATGCATATGAATACACACACGTGTACATATGTAGATGTACCGAGTTTTTCACTGGACACTTTACTGTGAGTGTCCAGCTATTCTGTATGTAAACACACAGACAAACCGGTTTTTAGAGTCATACTGGTTTTCGAGGAAACACCTTTCCTCTATTCTCCAGAAAGCCAGACAAGGAATATTGGACTAGTTTCGATGTTGTTACATCTCATCAGCAATATTTACCTATCTTCCGGCCTTTCTAGAGAATCGTAAAAGAACATATCGTTATATGCTTTTTCTATGAAAATTAGTAGTGGGCAGACTAATTTGCATAGAGCGTGAGTATGTACCGGTTCAGCGGAGACGATAAAAACAAATAACGAAACGAAATTAAATTTCGTTTCGTTTGTAACTCACTTTTGTATGACTGACGCTTAAACAATTAAATTAAAAATGTACATCCACATATGTATACTGAAATACTAGTATGCATATGAATACACACACGTGTACATATGTAGATGTACCGAGTTTTTCACTGGACACTTTACTGTGAGTGTCCAGCTATTCTGTATGTAAACACACAGACAAACCGGTTTTTAGAGTCATACTGGTTTTCGAGGAAACACCTTTCCTCTATTCTCCAGAAAGCCAGACAAGGAATATTGGACTAGTTTCGATGTTGTTACATCTCATCAGCAATATTTACCTATCTTCCGGCCTTTCTAGAGAATCGTAAAAGAACATATCGTTATATGCTTTTTCTATGAAAATTAGTAGTGGGCAGACTAATTTGCATAGAGCGTGAGTACGTACCGGTTCAGCGGAGACGATAAAAACAAATAACGAAACGAAATTAAATTTCGTTTCGTTTGTAACTCACTTTTGTATGACTGACGCTTAAACAATTAAATTAAAAATGTACATCCACATATGTATACTGAAATACTAGTATGCATATGAATACACACACGTGTACATATGTAGATGTACCGAGTTTTTCACTGGACACTTTACTGTGAGTGTCCAGCTATTCTGTATGTAAACACACAGACAAACCGGTTTTTAGAGTCATACTGGTTTTCGAGGAAACACCTTTCCTCTATTCTCCAGAAAGCCAGACAAGGAATATTGGACTAGTTTCGATGTTGTTACATCTCATCAGCAATATTTACCTATCTTCCGGCCTTTCTAGAGAATCGTAAAAGAACATATCGTTATATGCTTTTTCTATGAAAATTAGTAGTGGGCAGACTAATTTGCATAGAGCGTGAGTACGTACCGGTTCAGCGGAGACGATAAAAACAAATAACGAAACGAAATTAAATTTCGTTTCGTTTGTAACTCACTTTTGTATGACTGACGCTTAAACAATTAAATTAAAAATGTACATCCACATATGTATACTGAAATACTAGTATGCATATGAATACACACACGTGTACATATGTAGATGTACCGAGTTTTTCACTGGACACTTTACTGTGAGTGTCCAGCTATTCTGTATGTAAACACACAGACAAACCGGTTTTTAGAGTCATACTGGTTTTCGAGGAAACACCTTTCCTCTATTCTCCAGAAAGCCAGACAAGGAATATTGGACTAGTTTCGATGTTGTTACATCTCATCAGCAATATTTACCTATCTTCCGGCCTTTCTAGAGAATCGTAAAAGAACATATCGTTATATGCTTTTTCTATGAAAATTAGTAGTGGGCAGACTAATTTGCATAGAGCGTGAGTACGTACCGGTTCAGCGGAGACGATAAAAACAAATAACGAAACGAAATTAAATTTCGTTTCGTTTGTAACTCACTTTTGTATGACTGACGCTTAAACAATTAAATTAAAAATGTACATCCACATATGTATACTGAAATACTAGTATGCATATGAATACACACACGTGTACATATGTAGATGTACCGAGTTTTTCACTGGACACTTTACTGTGAGTGTCCAGCTATTCTGTATGTAAACACACAGACAAACCGGTTTTTAGAGTCATACTGGTTTTCGAGGAAACACCTTTCCTCTATTCTCCAGAAAGCCAGACAAGGAATATTGGACTAGTTTCGATGTTGTTACATCTCATCAGCAATATTTACCTATCTTCCGGCCTTTCTAGAGAATCGTAAAAGAACATATCGTTATATGCTTTTTCTATGAAAATTAGTAGTGGGCAGACTAATTTGCATAGAGCGTGAGTACGTACCGGTTCAGCGGAGACGATAAAAACAAATAACGAAACGAAATTAAATTTCGTTTCGTTTGTAACTCACTTTTGTATGACTGACGCTTAAACAATTAAATTAAAAATGTACATCCACATATGTATACTGAAATACTAGTATGCATATGAATACACACACGTGTACATATGTAGATGTACCGAGTTTTTCACTGGACATTTACTGTGAGTGTCCAGCTATTCTGTATGTAAACACACAGACAAACCGGTTTTTAGAGTCATACTGGTTTTCGAGGAAACACCTTTCCTCTATTCTCCAGAAAGCCAGACAAGGAATATTGGACTAGTTTCGATGTTGTTACATCTCATCAGCAATATTTACCTATCTTCCGGCCTTTCTAGAGAATCGTAAAAGAACATATCGTTATATGCTTTTTCTATGAAAATTAGTAGTGGGCAGACTAATTTGCATAGAGCGTGAGTACGTACCGGTTCAGCGGAGACGATAAAAACAAATAACGAAACGAAATTAAATTTCGTTTCGTTTGTAACTCACTTTTGTATGACTGACGCTTAAACAATTAAATTAAAAATGTACATCCACATATGTATACTGAAATACTAGTATGCATATGAATACACACACGTGTACATATGTAGATGTACCGAGTTTTTCACTGGACACTTTACTGTGAGTGTCCAGCTATTCTGTATGTAAACACACAGACAAACCGGTTTTTAGAGTCATACTGGTTTTCGAGGAAACACCTTTCCTCTATTCTCCAGAAAGCCAGACAAGGAATATTGGACTAGTTTCGATGTTGTTACATCTCATCAGCAATATTTACCTATCTTCCGGCCTTTCTAGAGAATCGTAAAAGAACATATCGTTATATGCTTTTTCTATGAAAATTAGTAGTGGGCAGACTAATTTGCATAGAGCGTGAGTACGTACCGGTTCAGCGGAGACGATAAAAACAAATAACGAAACGAAATTAAATTTCGTTTCGTTTGTAACTCACTTTTGTATGACTGACGCTTAAACAATTAAATTAAAAATGTACATCCACATATGTATACTGAAATACTAGTATGCATATGAATACACACACGTGTACATATGTAGATGTACCGAGTTTTTCACTGGACACTTTACTGTGAGTGTCCAGCTATTCTGTATGTAAACACACAGACAAACCGGTTTTTAGAGTCATACTGGTTTTCGAGGAAACACCTTTCCTCTATTCTCCAGAAAGCCAGACAAGGAATATTGGACTAGTTTCGATGTTGTTACATCTCATCAGCAATATTTACCTATCTTCCGGCCTTTCTAGAGAATCGTAAAAGAACATATCGTTATATGCTTTTTCTATGAAAATTAGTAGTGGGCAGACTAATTTGCATAGAGCGTG
>OZ024742.1:271157628-271205128 GCA_964016885.1 Eledone cirrhosa | reverse complement strand
AGGTGAATATATTGGGAGTCAGTGTTTTACAGTGTTTAGACTTCTAGGATGAAGTTAAAAAAATTAATAATCAATATTCAATATTAAAGAGGTTAGAAAACTTAAAGTTCAACAGTTTAACATTTAATTATATACTAGTTCCGATTTGTTCTGTAATTTAAAGGTACTATTTGGCGGTTAAAACAACGGCCGCGCCCCGGGCCCCATGGCGAATTTAGCCACGCCGAGTATTTTCATTTACTGAAAGAAGGGGAAATTTATTTTTCCAAGCACTCCAGGGGAGCCTGTTCGCCAGGGAGCTGGTCGCGCCGCCATTAAAACCCACCCAACAGTCCGACAGAAAGTTGGAACTTTAAAATTTTGCTTAGAGAAGTAAAAGAGTAATGGTTGATAGCTACAAGAAGGAAGATAGAATGAGAGAGGAAGGAAGGTCGATATTAATGTCACACCACAGTCGGGCCAGGAGTGGCGCGACAACATTTTCACAGGGACTCGCATCTTAGCAGAGGTGAATATATTGGGGGTCAGTGTGTTACAATGTTTAGACTTATAGGATGAAGTTAAAAAATTAATAAATTAATAATCAATATTCCATATTAAAGAGGTTAGAAAATTTAAAGCTCAACAGTTTCAGGTTGATATATCTAATAGTTCCAATTTGTTCTGTAATTTAAAGGTACTATTTGGCGGTTAAAACACCGGCCGCACCCCGGGCCCCATGGCGAATTAAGCCACGCTGAGTATTTTCATTTACCGAAAGAAGGGGAAATTTATTTTTCCAAGCACTCCAAGTGAGCCCGTTCGCCAGGCAGCTGGTCGCGCCGCCGCTAAAACCCACCCAACGGTCCGACAGAAAGTTGGAACTTTAGAATTTTGCTTAACTCTATCGGATGAAGTTGAAAGAATTCAGAATAACATTATAAAACTAAGGAGTAAGAGGATTGAGAAGTGAACAAACAGAAAATTGAAGATTAAACATTCAAATAACTTCTAGAAGGTTTTGGGTTGCGGGGTTTAATTAAATAGTCTTTTATGAAGAAACCTTAATTGTATTATGTAGATCTGTAATTTATCCTAGTGGGGTGTAGAGTACGGGATATAGTCGTGTAATGTTTAATTTTTGTTCTCAGGAGGAGACATTCTAGTGTCGTGTGCTAATGGGTACAGATCCCAATGTGAGGAGTAGAAATACATGGATACATAGAAGTGGAATACGTGGAAGAGCACTTTGGTACAGCAGAGGTATAAATATATAAACATATCAATATATAGGTATAAACATGTAAATAAACCAACAAGAGTGGTGTTGGAGTAAGATGGAGAAATCAGGACATAGGAGAATTACAATATAGTTCAGGTTGCAGTATTTATGTTCCCGGGGGGGGGGGGCAATCCTGTGTCGTGTGCTAAGGGTGCACGCGAGTAAAAGTCCGAATAAGGGGATTAAACTTAACTTATTGTTAAGTAGCCTTTTTACATTTTTGAGGATATACAATAGCTCAAGATCACATAGCCCGCAGTGGGACAACCCTGTACTATAGGTTTTAGCTGTGGTCTATGTGATCTTGAGCTATTGTATATCCTCAAAAATGTAAAAAGGCTACTTAACAATAAGTTAGAAAGATCTATCTTCTGCAGACATAGAATTGCCACTAAATTCATAAGATTCAAACCTCCGTGAATCGAACCAACATAACATAGCTTTAAATTAGGATACCTACTACCCACAGAAATATATTCATTAAGTATACTATATCCTTCACAAGTCTATACCACACAATTGTCTGTAAGTACCTCATCTACCCACAAACTTATTCCTTCTCAGCTGCTGCCATCATTTGATCCTAAATCCTAGTTTTTCTCAAATCACTACTAGAATGTAACTTTATCTTCCTTTTGCCATAATTACAATTAGCACGCTTATCTCTTTGCATGTATGTATATTTTTGTACGAGTGTATATTGATGTGTATGTATGTGTCTATGTACACATGCATGTGTATATATATACATATATATATATATATATATATATATATATATATATATATATATATATATATATATATATGTGTGTTTGTGTGTGTGTATGTGTGTGTGTGTGTGGTGTGTGTGTGTGTGTGTGTGTGTGTGTGCGTGTGTGTGTGTGTGTGTAAATATATGCGTATATTACTTCGTTAACCTCTGTATTAACTCAACAACTATTTAGCTTTGACAGTGTTGTCCCACTCATGTATACGATTGAAGATGAAGAGAAAGACTGTAAACACTAGCTTATCTTTATAATTTAAAATTGGTATACACTTCGATACTCTGTACATGCCAAACGCTTATTTTTGCCTCATGACAGCTAGTTTTACACGCCGTAACGTTAGATACATTATACCCCCACCCCCCACCTAAGTAATGTCAGGGTCTCCTTAAATAATTTATTAATAGCAATGTTGTAATTGTTGTTATTGTTCTAATTGAATGCCATTACTACTTCATATAGTAGCCTGTATATTCTTTTCTTGCCTGTGTATTTTCTTCATTCTCGCATGCTCCGAACATCTGACTGGTTATAATTTTGTATTGGCGATCGAGTAACGCGAAAATAAGTGAATAGCGATCTCTAGACCTACCAGTTCAGAGAAACAATTGTCAGCTATGAGATTAAAAACATTCTTTGTATAGCAAACCATGTCAACTTTCTTTCCTGATTTATATATATATATATATATAAATGGAATAGAATGAAACGAAATTTCATTTCTAACTCTTAATACGGCTGATACTTAAATGTAAGTATGTATGTATACGTACATACATATATGTATACAGATGTACAGTAGTATGTATATATTTGTTTGTTTACAAACAAACAAACCGAACATTATAATAAATGTTCGGTAAACCGATACGTACATATATATATATATATATATATATATATATATATATATATATATGTGTGCATGTATGTATATATACATGCATACATATATACATGCACACATATATATATATACATGTACGTATCGGTTTACCGAACATTTATTATAATGTTCGGTTTATTTGTTTGTAAACAGACAAACAGCCCGAATTACGCCGTACATTGTTCAGGCAACCATCGTCGCCCCTTTGGTCAACACTAACACAGGAACGATGTACTAGTTTCAAGCTTATTAGCTATCGTCAGCATCGTATACCTTTCTGCCAGATGATTGAACGTTTGAAAGAATATACTTTCCTTATCCATTTTAACGGCTGAGCAGCCTAATTTGCATATCGAGTGAGTTAGTATATATATATATATATGTGTGTAAAAGGTAAACAGAAATAACAACACAATCGGTACAGTATATGGAATGTATATATTAGGTTAATGCTTGATATAGCAGGAAGAGGGTCGTAATGTTTCGGACGCTAGTCCTTCATCAGAAGAAAGAATGAGAAATAAAATAGATTGAGGGGACCGGTGGGATGGAATTGGAAAACATTTCTTTAGATAAAAATAACAGGTCCATTCATGTTGACATCTCTTGGAAAACTATTGGTGCTGTCGTTTTGTGTATTATATTCTTTTAGAAAAGTGCATGAGCGCGTCTGCCTGAAATGGAAAACAAAACCTTTTTAAAAAGAGCTCTACTTGAGCACGTGCGTAATCATGTGTTTGTGTATGTGTCTGTATCTCTGTGTGTGTGTGTGTGTGTATGTGTGTATGTGTGTGTATGTGTGTGTGTGTGGGTGGGTGTGTGTGTGTGTGTGTGTGTGTGTGTGTGTGTGTGTGTGTGTGTGTGTGTGCGTGTGTTATTACAGGTCCGTACGAGGCGAAGAAGAAATGTGTGTGTATATGTGTGTAATAGAGTGTGTGTGCATGTAAGTACGAAGCTATGAGCAAATGTATGTTAATATAAGTGTGTGTATCGGCATGTATTAGTGGTAAGAGAAGCTGCAAATGATTAAGTGAAATCGATAGGAATCAAGGAGTGTGATAATGGACGGGGTATTAGAGAAATCGGGGAGGTGATTTGAGTCCAAGAGGAGAATAAGACCCAAGGCGGCGAATCAGACTTAGTTCATTCCTAGTGCGCGAGGCCTGTGATCCATGATATTAAAGGACACCCAGGACTGAAACATGTAGGGAAGAATGACCAGGAGAACAGAAATGACGGGCGACAGGAGTATCCAAAAATATAAAAGCAGTAATGGGTGGGTTTGGAAAAAAGCGAGAAGTGACGGGGTCAGAAGAGAGGATACGGAAGTAACGGAGGATATGTCGCCGGAGTGGTAGGGTGATGCGGTGGTAGGTGAGAGGGAAAGTAACACGTGTGTTGGGAGGGCGGGGGTCAGTTGAAAGAGCTCTGGTACGGTCAGTTTCACGGGTGCGTTTGAGAGCTGCTTGGATCAAGGGGCGGGGGTGGTACCCACGCCAGATGAAGCTAGAAGCCATGCGAAGGGAATGGGTTTCGAAATTGTCGTCCTGGCTACAGAGTCGACAAAGACGGAAGAATTGGGAATAGGGTATGGAGTGTTTTGTGTGGGTTGGATGGGAGGAGGTGAATCGAGATAAGACTGCGAGTCTGTTGGTTTAATGGATATGGAAGTAGAGAGGGTGTAGTGCGAGTGATTAATAGATAGATAGTTAACTAGAAAAACGACAGAAGAATCGGAGACGTAGGTGGTGAAATTGAGAGGAGGATAGAAAGATTGGACAAAAGAAAGAAAACAGTCGAGCTATTCTCGTGATAGAGAGGTGGCGCCGATACAGTCGTCGATATAACAACTGTATAGCTAAGGAGTCGGTCCAGCGTACTGGGAGAAGATATGGGCTTCGACGTAGCCAACAAACAATTTGGCATAGTTTGGAACCATTCTAGTTCCCATCGCTAACCAAGAGATCTGCTGGTAAAAGGATATCCATTAAGGGGGAGAACAAGCTCAGCCAGACGGAGTAGTGCTGGGCAAGGGGTAGGGGCTAAATCTAAAAAAATGCTGGTAAAGAGAAGGAGTGAGGGACCAGGTGGGAAGGAGAACGAGTTGAAGATTCTAAAGGCATTTGTATCGTGGCTCTGGCACGGGAGATTGCTGACCAACGAGGCGAGGATGGTGTCTAAATATTCAGAAATTATCTCGTTGGGGCAGTTGCACACAGAAACGATGGGGCGGCCAGGATTATTTGTTTGTGTATTTTGGGGAGGAAATAGATGGTTAGTGCGCGAGGGGTGCGTACAATAAGGTTGGTGGCTGTGGGGGTAAGTGAGAGGAGAAGATGAGCTCGTGGATGGTGGAGGACACGAGTTGTTGATAGCCAGGAGTGGGGTCGGATGTTAAAGGGCGGTAAAAAAGGGTATTGTGAAGCTGGCGGAGAGCCTCAGCCCTATAGAGGTCAGCGCTCCAAACCACCACAGCCAGCGCCACCTTTGTCAGCGGGTTTCATGACAATGTATTCGCGACACCGAATGTTGCGAAGAGCGGAGAGCTCAGTTCGCGTGATGTTAGAGCCACGAGAATGCTGGTGGAAAAGGAACCGATTCACAGTAAGCCGGGAAGTATCGACAAAGGAGTCGAGGGTGCCGAACTGGGCAGAGCTTGGTGTCCAATGTGATTGCCGGCGACTGAGATGAGTGGAGTCATCCGACTGTGTCGATGATAGCGTTTTGTGAAAAACAGCTTTCAGCTTTAGTCGACGGAAGAACCATTCAATCTCGGCACGTGTGCGGAACCTGTAGCAGGTAGATGTGGTTGGTATAAAACGCAAACCACGAGCGAGGAGGGAGCGCACAGCTTCGGGGTGTGGTAGGGTTGGGGTTGGTGACTACAGTGCAGGGACGTGAGGTGGTGAAAAATGCGGAGGTGGAGGGGTCAAGTTGGTTGGGCAAAACTTGCGTAGATTCAGTGGTAGGTGACTGGATAGAGGGGTGAGGGTTGGAGGTGATGTGAGTATGGGTGGTGACGGCAGCCGCGATCGGAGAGATTCGAGTTTATGTTTTTTGGCGGAAGTGAGGAAATTAAAAAGAAGCCGATTGAGATAAAGGATGAATTGGATAAGGGATTCGGCGAGGAAAGGGTGGCAAGTGGAGTAGAGATGGAGGTAGGCCTTGGGGAGATCTCGGTCGAGAGGACAGATATGGGCGAGAGTTGATTGAATGATCGCCCGCATGTGCTGCCGAGAGGTGTGGGGGAGGATGGGCTCAGTGGTGGGGGGAGAGTAAGAGGTGGAGTGAAACTTGAGGCGGAAACCGCCGGGAATGAGGTGGCGATGGATACAACGACTTAAGAATGTGATGTGACTGTTGTATCGTGTTTTGGTGAAGATGAGGTTAGAGTGATGCAGGGAGAATTGGATGCATATAGGTGGGGGAGAGGTTGAAGGAACCGCTTGAGGGCAGAATGGAGCTAGCGGAGAAAAGATTTGTGATTGGGAATGTTGAAGGTACTGGGGTGGAAGTGAAATATAGACGGGTGAGAAAAAGGTGGTGTAAGACGATTGAAGTAGAGGGAAAATGGTACAGAGTCGGGGAATATTTAAATGCAAGAATCAGAAGAAAATTTCATGGATATGAAATAATTCATGGTGGAAGTTCAGGTGTAGTCCAGGTTGGTATCCAGTTTCGAGGTGACAGTCCAATCAGAAATCCAACGATATATATATATATATATATATATATATATATATATATATATATATATATATATATAAATGTAAGTATGCATGTATACGTACATACATATATGTATACAGACGTATAGTAGCATGATTATATATATATATATATACATATATATATACATATGCATACAGGTACACATACATATATGCACGTATCAGTTTAACGGCGCTTATTATAACGTCGCTTTGTTCGTTTGTAAACAAACTGAACAGCCTGAATTTATGCCATACGGTGTTAAGGCAACCACGTCACGTTTTTGTTCAACACTGACACAGGAACGATGTACTAGTTTCAAGCTTGTTAGCTATCATCAGCACCGTTTACCCATCTGCCAGATAGTTGAACGTTCGAAAGTATATACTTTCCTTATGAAAATTAACGGCTGAGCAGCCTAATTTGCATATTGAGTGAGTTAAATCGGTCAGGCATACTGAAAACGATAAATTGAAGCAAAATGAAAACGAAATTTCATTTCTCACTCTTAGTATGGCACTTACTTAAATGTAAGTATGCATGTATATGTATACAGACGTATAGTAGCATGCATATATATATATTTATATACATATATATATACATATGCATACAGGTACACATACATATATGCACGTATCAGTTTAACGGCGCTTATTATAACGTCGCTTTGTTCGTTTGTAAACAAACTGAACAGCCTGAATTTATGCTATACGGTGTTAAGGCAACCACGTCACCTTTTTGTTCAACACTGACACAGGAACGATGTACTAGTTTCAAGCTTGTTAGCTATCATCAGCACCGTTTACCCAACTGCCAGATAGTTGAACGTTCGAAAGTATATACTTTCCTTATGAAAATTAACGGCTGAGCAGCCTAATTTGCATATTGAGTGAGTTAAATCGGTCAGGCATACCGAAAACGATAAATTGAAACAAAATGAAAACGAAATTTCATTTCTCACTCTTAGTATGGCACTTACTTAAATGTAAGTATGCATGTATACGTACATACATATATGTATACAGACGTATAGTAGCATGCATATACAATTTATCGTTTTCGGTATGCCTGACCGATTTAACTCACTCAATATGCAAATTAGGCTGCTCAGCCGTTAATTTTCATAAGGAAAGTATATACTTTCGAACGTTCAACTATCTGGCAGATGGGTAAACGGTGCTGATGATAGCTAACAAGCTTGAAACTAGTACATCGTTCCTGTGTCAGTGTTGAACAAAAAGGTGACGTGGTTGCCTTAACACCGTATGGCATAAATTCAGGCTGTTCAGTTTGTTTACAAACGAACAAAGCGACGTTATAATAAGCGCCGCTAAACTGATACGTGCATATATGTATGTGTACCTGTATGCATATGTATATATATATGTATATATATATATATATATATGTGCATGCTAGTGTACGTCTGTATACATATATGTATGTACGTATACATGCATACTTACATTTAAGTAAGTGCCATACTAAGAGTGAGAAATGAAATTTCGTTTTCATTTTGTTTCAATTTATATATATATACATATATATATAATATTATAATGAAATGAGAGGAGGCTGGATTTGTGTAAATCCTTGAAAGGTTTATTATACTATGATCATTTCAATGACCGGGTTCCGTATGAATCCGGTGATATCATCAGGTATTCGAAATATAATACGTGAATGTAATAGATGAAATCCATGAGGCTGAAAATCGAGGACCCGAGGGCGACCGCTATCTTGCACCCTCTACCTTAGCCGGTCGCCCTCGAGTGACGTCATTATAATATTTAACTCCGTAATAGCACCACCAACTACAAAAACAAAGACGGTTGAACTGCTTTACGTTGAGTACTCTCTATATTATTACATTACGATTGACCATACGGAATAGACCAGCTCTATACAGTGGTGAACCTCAAACCTGAATAAATATATATATATATATACGTTATTCCGGGTTGAATAGGAGGTAACCACAGTAAGTAAGGTACTCAAAACATTGCAGAATATAAAAGTTTTAATATAGATGAGATTCTACAGGACTAGAACTGTTTCATTCTTTAGAAATCATCAGGAATCGATGATTTCTAAAGAATGAAACAGTTCTAGTCCTGTAGAATCTCTCTATATTAAAACTTATATATATATATATATATATATATATATATACATGTATATATATATGTATATATATATATATATATATATACATATATATATATATATATATAGTAATAATAATACATTTGAAGACTAAAATGCAAAGAGGCCTCGATAAGGATAAATATATATCAAATATATAAGAACCGTAGAGCAAATATTTATTAAAATAACAGATTAAAGTTTATATATATATTTGAAAAAAAGGTAAAAGGTTGACTTCACTTGTAGTGTTAAAAAAATGTTGATTTAATTTTATAATATGATAATATTATGACTTGGTAGATCCAGTAAGTTCTTTGTTAACTTCGCTGGGAAGAATTTTAAAGATTTCTGGTCAACGTGGGTTGGAGAACTTTTCTCGCATTCGTCTATCTGTGGCGATTGTCAAACTGAGCTCAGGTTGTTTTGAAATGTGTGACTATATATAAGAGAAATTTGGATGAGAGTGAGGTGTGGTGTTAATGAGTATTGATGATGATGTAGGTCCGGAGGAATTAAAGCATACACACACACACACACATACACACACACACCACACACACACACACACCTACACACACACACGTACACACACAATCACACATACACACATATACGGAAAATGGTTAGGTTGCAAGATAAGGGTTTTGAGGAGGTCGTTGTAAACCTACTCTCCTTCTGGCTTTATTCCATTAGCTGACATTTGATGAGTCTATAATGTCATAGCTGAATCAACTCTTCCAAATCCACAAAGAATACCTTCAACTAATTTCTATATCAAAGATGAATTTAGGTGCTTGTCTGGGTTTTATTGAGGTGTAAGATACATGTCTTTTGAAAAGAATGGGATGACAGGAAAAAGAGAAAGAAGGATAGTTTGGGAACATTTGTCAAAGATGTGTTGTTGAGATTGGTTTGGGAGAGGAATTGTGGGGGGGGGGGGCATACTAGCTCACATATTCACTTCCCTATATGTAAATTTATCTACAAGTTCAAGTTTTTCCTGGATAGTAAAAGGAAGGAAGGGAATGAGAAGAAAAGTCAAATATTTCAAATTATTAAGATGAGTATGCAAATGAGGTTGAGGTATACTCATCATAATAATTTGAAATATTTGACTTTTTTCTCTTTCCCTTCTTTCTTTTTACTATCCAGGAAAAACTTGAACCGTTAAGATCTTCTTCCTGGATATGTCAATATTTATAAAACAAACTTTTGTATTTTATCTGATGAGGGCGTACAAAAGTTTTGGTACCATTGAAATATATATATATATAATAGAATAAATATGGATTACTCATTTTTTTTTCTATTTATTTAATATCTATTATTATTTATTTAATATTTAGTTAATATCTATTATTATTTATTTAATATCTATTTTTTTTTTCTATTTATTTAATATCATTGATATTATACTCCAGAAAACTTGTCAAGTGTTTCAAATCAGTTATAAGCATATATATTTGGATCAAACGCCTAGGACCACAAATAAATAACCGATCCGAGAGAAGCGAGACGAGGTGGTTGGTGTAAACAAACGAAACAACAGCACACGCACACACACACAGTGGCATTCGAACGATTGTTATTGTGGGTATAGCGGCCCCACCATCCACCGACCAACAATCGACCAGGCAGACGTCTACACTGCCAGTAACAAATACTGAATATAGGTAGTATAAAGGATTGACAGCTCGCACCATCTCACTCCCACAATAAAGAGGAGCTGCCTCGACCTTTGCTTGTCCGCATATATTACCTGCGCACGCACGCTCTACAGAATATCTCAGCTACACACACACGGCGGACAACAGAGGCCCCGTACCGTTCATCCGCGACATATAACTTTCCCCCTCGGAAAAACCCCCAGTTGTTGGATGCGAAATCCGTAATATAGGGACAATTAAATCTCTCCCAAGGTAACTCTATCTCGTGTTATTTATTTTATTTTACGCTCTTTCCTACGTTCCTCTACACACTATACATCTCATTCTACATTTCCTCTTACATTTCTCTTTTCACCACTGGATTTTACTACCCGGAGATTTACCCATCTGCATTGTTGAGGCTTCCAAAAGGACCAAATTTTTTATTATTCCACAATGCTTTAAGCAAACATCAATACGCTCAAATATATTTGTAGCATTACCAACAAATTTAATATCCATGTTGCTTATATATATATATATATATATATATATATATATATATATATATATATATATATATATATATATATATATATATATGTTTGTGTGTAATATATAAATATACATATATATATATACATACACATACATATACATATACGCACACATACACACACATACACAATACCCACATTTTATATATATTATACATATCTTGTACATACATATATATATATATATATATATACATACATTCGTATATACATCACTATTTCAGAGCACCAATTCTAATATATATATATATATATATATATATAGTAATAATAAAGATCGCGTTACGTATATATATGTATATATATATATATATATATATATATATATCATAAAACATGTCTATAGAATCACCAGATTAAATATATACCATTTCCTCTCACAATTAGCACAATTATCTATATAAACAATCGAATACTCCAGGCTATAAGAATAAGGCTTCTATGAAGAAATCTCCAACAAATAACCGAAACTAGCCCTTTGCGTCGGCCGCGACGGAATATTTATCGAATATTTCGACAGCGTAATTGCCCAGATACAGTCAATTAAAATAATTAGGTGTAAAATAAACTAGGAGAAAATAGAATACATTTAAATACATCTACCATGGTTTCGCCGCATTTTGAGATTTCCAATAACTTTGGAACTCGAGCATCGGACTCATCAGGAGATTTGCTCTGATCCAGACATTAAATTTTCCAAAGTGATCGAGCCAAGAATTCATTCAAAATGGCTAAGAATCGTGACGTAGCAGCGGTCAGGATGTGCAATGTGTGTATTTTTTTTTTTAAATGAAACACGTGGTTCGAGTCATTCACAGATTTGCATTTGCTTTGTAAACGTAGATAGTTATCTTCTTCTCCTTTGGTGACCATCCGCGAATTTGACTACTATGATTTACGGATTAATTGGAGAAATATATTTCTTACTAGAAATAGTACAAAGGAGATTATTCATTTTAAAAGGTAACTATATTTCTAATTCTAGTTAAAATTTAATTAGTTACCTTTCTAGCTATGTGTGCTTACATTCTTTACAAATTACTCCCTGTGATTGTTTCATATGTTTATCTTAAATATATATATGTCAATCTATTTCTAGTTGATATATATATATATATATATATATATATATATATGTATATACATACATATACATATAGAAATATATATATAGTAAAATGAGGTATCCTCTTGATAAGTCGGCAGACCTCGCAGGGACTCTATATCTTTATGATGTATTGTTTTTTGTTTATGCCACGAAACTACGTAGTCGAGGAATCTAGGAGCAGTTTAGGTATGATACATTTTATTACTAATTATATCTAAATGTTTCTTCTCTCTTCATAATGTATTTTTAACTCTGATACTGGTTCAGTCTAGTTCAACCGAATTGTTCTGTCCCAGTCATTCATTGAGCAACATCGGTGAGTTTGGCACCATTAACTCACGGTTGGATGTGGATGCATTCATGTATATGTGTGTGTCCGCATGTATCTGTGTGTTTCTAAATATATTGTTAATAACTCCCTCTGGCTGAGTGATCTTTGAAGTGTGGTGACTGCTGGAAAGCTGCCATTACTCATACTTCTCGCCCCCTTCACCACCTCTTCTACGGCTTCGATATAAATACCCCCTCCGCCTCTGTGGTATTTTCTTCGGGGTTATAGGATGCTTAGCACTGTTTCTCGACCGTTATATCGCGTGACTATCTCCCCCTCCGCCTTTTGGGATTCTTTCTCACGTCGTGTAGACGCGTTCTTGAGACTAGTAAAATGAGGTATCCTCTTGATAAGTCGGCAGACCTCTCAGGGACTCTATATCTTTATGATGTATTGTTTTTGTTTATGCCACGAAACTACGTAGTCGAGGAATCTAGGAGCAGGTTAGGTATGATACATTTTATTATTAATTATATCTAAAGGTTTCTTCTCTCTTCATAATGTATTTTTAACTCTGATACTGGTTCAGTCTAGTTCAACCGAATTGGTCTGTCCCAGTCATTCATTGAGCAACATCGGTGAGGTTGGGACCCTTAACACACGGTTGGGTGTGGATGCATTCATGTATATGTGTGTGTCCGCATGTATCTGTGTGTTTCTATATATATATATATATATATATATTAATATATATATATATATATATACATATATTTATATTGACATATATGTGTATATACATACATATATATATATATATATATATATATATATATATATATATATATATATATATATATATATATATATATATATATGTATATATGTATGTACATACATATACATATAGAAATATATATATATATATATATATATATATATATATATTAATATATATATATATATATACATATATTTATATTGACATATATATGTATATACATACATATATTTATATATATATATATATATACATATGTGTATATATTAATATGTATATATATATATATACATATATATATATACATATATATATATATATATATATATATAAGCATATATATATATATATTTATATGTATACATATATATATATATATATATAAGTATAAGGGGTATTTAATTTGTTGGAAGTCCGAAAAATATAGATGTTTACAACTGAATTAGAGTACAGTCGTTTAAATAAACGGTTGTTTTTCAACTATTTATATATTCATTTGCATATTCACACATAAGTTTCAATAATTCCTAATATATTTCCACTATCCAGGGAATGTCCAACCGATAAGGTATGATTTTCATTGGTACGTCTCTATTTATTAAACAAATATTGTATTTTCTCTGATGAAAGCGTATCAATGTTGTATTGGTACCCTTGAAATATATATAATAAAATATGTATGGTTTTATAAATATAGTTTCCATTTTTTTAATATCATTGAATATTTACTCCAGTAATCTGTTGAGTACTCTTAATCCGTTATAAACATTTATATTTGTCGAACTTCCAACAAATTAAATACCCCTTCTACTTATAAATACCTCATTTAATGTTGAGCACTTTAAATTATAACTGATTGCTGAATAATGGAATTATTTAGGATTTCTTCTTCTCTAAAATATGTACCTTTACCTAAGAATAAGGACTATCTTAAACAACTCATTGAGAAATATGACTCCTTTATACGAAGACTTAGATGGCGTGCCTTCTATTTCGATAGAAAATAAGATGAAAATAACAAATAAATCCAGTTATAATTTCGATATGATCTTCAATTCCAAGAAAAAAACACCTAACAACAAACAGTTAACGAAACTTGAAAATGAAATAATATCGATTATACAAAACATCAAATTCAAGAAAAAACAATTTGAAGGCCAGTAATACCTTAAAGGCCTCAAGAATAATATAGACAATCTTGAAAAAACTAAGAAAATCCTCGTAAAATCTAACAAAACTAACAATTTATACGGAATGCAAAAGGACGTATACAATAACCTTATATTGAAAGAACTAAGGAAAGGCTACAAAATAACAGCTAATGAAGATCTTGAAATGGTAAATAGAAAAGCTTCTAAAATAATTTATAAATTAGGCATCGAAAATAGGACCGAAACCTTTATACCTAGAAGACCGAAAATTAACCTGAAAGACCAAATAAGAACTACCAGTCACACTCATAGCACCATCTAAATCAGACTTAGGCATAGTTACTAAACATATGTTATATAGAATCATACTGCAACTTAAAGAAATATCTTAACTATGAAACGGTATTAACGAGGTTATAGATTGGTTCAATAACATAAAATTTAAACATAACAAAAAATTCATTCAATTGGATATTGCAACCTCCTCTATTACTCCTAGTTTACTTAAGAAAGCTCTTATCTATGCATCTAAACATACAGATTTATCTAGCGAAGAAATGCATGTCATTTTAACTGCACGGAAAACTTTAATTGAATTCAACAATCATCTCTGGATGATAGGACAAATAATGTTGATATCACCATGGGATCATCAGACTCGGCGCAAATAACGGATCTTGTGGGGCTATTTATTAATAACACACTGCATAGAAAAATACCAGAGATGACCGGTGGTTTATATAGTGATGATATGCTGCTTTCAATTGAAAATCATAGTAATTGTGAAATTAATAGGAAAAGAAAATCCATAATACAATTCTTCAATAGCTACAACCTTAAGTTAGAAACAGAGAATAACTATAAAATTGTTAACTTTTTAGACGTAACATTAAACCTTAACACAGGGCTCTACAATCCATTCCATAAATTTAATTATAATCTAAACTATGTAAGTTTTAACTCTAATCATCCTAGATCTATCAAGAACATTATTGTCAATTCTATCCAACAACGTATTTCACGCATTCCGCTAATAAAAACATTTTTGACGATAAGGCAGAATATTATAATGAAGTTTTAAATAGAGCAGGGTATATACATAAGATTAAATACATCGACAACAGTAATAAGGCAAATAACCCTACAATTAATTATAATTATAATGAACAATTTAACTTAAACTCTAAAACTAACAGAAGAAAGAGAACTAGAAATATTATTTGGTACTCACCCCCATTCTCAGTAAGGGTAAAAACACCTTTAGCAAAGCTATTCTTTAAAGCGCTAGATAAATGTTTTCCTAAACCCCACAGATACCACTCAAACTTTAACAGACATGCTATAAAACTATCCTACTCTACTATTATGAACATAGCACAACATTAATAATAGAAATGTAAACCCTAACAAAAATAACCAAAATAGCAGTAATATCTTTAGCAATATACAACATAATAGTACCGTTCTGAATAATAACAACTCCGCAAAATGTAACTGTAGAATTAAATCAAACTGTCCTTTACAAAATAAGTGTTTAGATAAGGTCGTGGTCTATAAATGTACAGTTAAAACTAGTGATAATATATTTAACTCTGTAGCTGCAACTTCTACAGAATTTAAAATCGCTCGAATAATCACAAAGGCTTTCAGAAGATTTGATAAAAAATCTTCAACATCTCTTTCAAACCTGGTAAGGAACTTAAAATGCAAGAATATGGACTATTCATTAACTACTAACGAATAAATAAATTAAACTGTAGTTTTTTCCGTATCTTCCCATTTTAAAATATATAAATATAAATATTCTTATTAACTCAGTTAATTTAATTTAATTTAACTTAATATTTATTTACATTAAATACAAAAACCAATATCCTTCATAACTGATTAAAACAATTATCTATAACATGATATACCCATCTATTTATTTAATTATCTATTTATTTATTTATTTATTTATTTATCTACTTATAACAGAAAATATTATATTATATACGAATTTTAAACAACTAATAATCGTAAATACACGTACTATTAAGATATATACTTAGAATATATTTCCCCCAAATTAACGTTATATGAGTTTTATTCATCCTCTCTTGTTTATTTCTTCACTCTCTCTCTCTCTCTCTATATATATATTATATATATATATATATATATATATATATATATATATATATATATATATATATATATATATATATTTTATCTTTCTCTCCTGATATCTTCTCTCTCACTTTCTCCATAGACGTTTAAATAAACGGGTGTTTTTCAATTATTTACATATTCATTTGCATATTCACACATGAGTTTGAATACTCCCTAATTTATTTCCACTATCCAGTGAATTTCCAACCGATAAAGTATGATTTTCATGGGTACATCTCTATTTATAAAACAAACTTTGTATTTTATCTGATGAAAGCGTACCAATGTTGTCTTGGTGCCCTTGAAATATTTATAATAAAATAAATATGGTTTTATAAATATAGTTTCCATTTATTTAATATCACCTCATATATATATATATATATCATCGAAATATATATAGCAGTAAATAAAGGATTATGAGTTCATACAATGGACTTATATTTCGTTACTATATATATATAGAGAGAGAGATAGAGAGATAGATAGATAAATATATTTATATATATATATATATATATATATATATACATATATATATATATATAAATATATATACATATATATATATATATATATATATACATATATATATATATAAATATATATACATATATACATATATATATATATATATAGAGAGAGAGAGAGAGAGAGAGATAGAGAGATAGATAGATAAATATATTTATATATATATATATATATATATATACATATATATATATATATAAATATATATACATATATATATATATATATATATATATACATATATATATATATATATAAATATATATACATATATACATATATATATATATATATATATATATATATATATATATATATATATATATATGTATATATACAATGTAGAAAGATAAATCTACTTACAACCATAATTCTTCATAATCTAATTGATTACAATATTATAACTCATAACATGGCTAAATAAATTTAAATTCTGGAATCATATTCCACCATTTCCGCAAACTGTTAACTTCTTTTAAATTAACATAAATACAAGCTCTTCTTCCTTTTTTCTTCTTCCTACTCCTACATACATATATACTAATATACTAAAATAACGTTTTTTTCAGCCCTATACCTCAACCTCATTTGCATATTCATCTAAATAATTTTAAATATCTTACTTTTCTTCTCTTTTCCGTTCACTGTCCAAGAAAAACTTGAAACGTTAAGGTATCTTTTCTTGGTTATGTCTAAATTTATAAAGCACACTTCGTTTTTTATTTGATAAAAGCCTACCAAAGTTTTGCTACCCTTGAACTATATATGGTTTTATAAATAAGTTTCCATTTATTTAATATCATTGAATATTATACTCCAGAAAACTTGTCGAGTGCTCTCAATCAGTTATAAACATTTATATTTGTTGAATTACCAACAAATTGAATATCCCCTTTACTTATAAATAAATATATATATTTATATATATAAACATATATATATATATATAAATATATACATACATATATATGTACTATATATATATATACATATATATATATTTATTTATATATATATATATATATATATATATGTGCATATATATATATGATTATATATATATATAAAGGTTTACATATATATATATATATATATATATATATATATATATATATATATATATATATATATATATATATATATATATATACATACACACATATACGTGTTTTGCAACGGTTCACTTTGTGGCTCAATGAGAAGTTAATAAATTAAATAATCAGTGCTATATATCATAAAACATGTCTATAGAATCACCAGATACAATATATACCATTTCCTCTCCCAATTAGCATAATCAACTATATAAAAAAATATGGTGATTCTATAGACATGTTTTATGATATATATATATATATATATATATATATATATATATATATATACTTATATATATACATGTATATATATATATATATGCATATATGTATACATATATACATATTTACATGACCAAAGAATTACTCAATGAATATAGTTGTACAATAGATTAAAAGCACTCTACCATAACCTTTTTGGAGTTATTATTATTCAGAAAGGGCGGTGGATTGGCAGTATCGGTAGAGGGTCGGACGCAATGCTTTCCAGCACAGTTACGTCCCTTTATGGACTGAGTTCAAATCCCGCCGAGGTTAACTTGGCCTTTCATCCTTACGGGGTCGATAAAACAAAGTACCAGTGATACACTGGGATAATTGCTGGCCTTGTGCCAAAAAGTAGAAACAATTATTATTCAGAATGATAATAAATGAAGACATTCACATAATCAACATATATGTTTTATTATATATATTTCGAAGGTACTGTGCTGTTTTTTCAGTACGTCCTCGTCAGATAAATACATGAATTGATTTATGACATACCACAGCGGTCATGATTATGTAAGGTGTAATGCATTACATCTTACATAACAAATACCTACATTATCACCACATGCCTCTCTAACAAATTGCACACAATCTTAAACATTTATAACAATTATAACATGCTCTAACACCCCACACAAAATATGTTTATTTCAACTGCATTATAACTCTTTCCTCATACATGCGTTATTGACTGTACTGACGCCTGCATTGTATACCAATTCTCCTTGCTTATAACTTTTTTGCCTGTGTTTTCCTTGCTTGTGATTTTTTTGCTTGTGCTTTTTACTTAGACCTATTACACTTCCAACCAATGCTGCCTGTAATTGTTTTCTTTCAAGCAGAACATCTTTTTAACACCCGACTCTCCACAATATGCCTTTGACACTAATAACAATTATGTACCTTAAATGTCCTAAATGACTAGGGTTTTAGTAACATGTTTCGACATTCCTTATGCTCCAATCATTCCAGATTTCCCTCTTGAAGAAACAATTGTCAGCAAATAAATGTTCTAAACTAAAATTTGAATGTTTTAACACTTTGGATACGTATATATATAGCTCGACTCCTTTCTCTCCATCTTCTGCTCCTTTCACCCATCCCTCCACTTCACTACCTCTATGTCCACCACCTACGTCCACTTCTTAGACATATCCGTCGCCATCAACACCTCCCAGCGCTCCCTCGTCCCCTCCGCCTTCTTCAAACCCACCGACTCCCACTCCTACCTCGACTTGACCTCCTTCCACCCTACACACACAAAACAATTCTCCGGATCCGCCGCCTCTGCAGCCGAGATGCTGACTTTGAGTTGCAGGCCCTTTCCCTAGTCAGCCATTTCATCCGCAGAGGTTATTCCCCTCCATCGTCCACACCGCCCTCACTTATGCCCGTGCTGTCCACCGATCCACCGCCCTCACCCCACGCTGCCGCACACCCACCCACGATATCCCCTTCCCCATCACCTACCACACCTCCACCCTACCCCTCCACCGCACGACCATGCCCCTCTTCCGACGCCTCCAGTCCGTACCCTCCACCTCTCAAATTCTCCCATACCCCCTCCCCTCCTTCAAACGCACACGCTATCTCCGCACCTCCTCGTCCGCAGCCCCCCCCCCCCCCCCCCCCCCCCGCTCTTAACCCATCCCGGTTAACTTCGCTGCTGCAGTCCTCGTTGCCGCAAGCCTCGTTGCCGCAGGCCTCGTTGCCACACCTGCCCCTACATCACTAACACAACCACCTTTCCGGGTCCCAAAGCCACTCTCTCTCTCTGTCCGGGTCCCAAGAGCCACTCTCTCTCTGTCCGGTACGCCTTTTGCTGCACCTTCTCCAACCTAGGCAATGGAATTCGCTGAACGGAGTGCATCGCAACCTACGTCGGACAGACTGGACGTCACCTGGCGGACCGTTTCACTGAACACCTCCGGGATATTCGTCTCGGCGGGAGTACCCCTATCGCGCGCCAATTTGGCTCGCCAGGACATTCCGCCCACCACATCACAGTCTGTGGCCTACTCCAATGCCACAGAACACCCGCAACCTGCCTCACAGTCGTACAACGCACCGTCTTCACCCTACAGACCCACACACCCCCTGGCCTGAACTCCCCAAACCTATTCCTTTAGCCTTCGACCGCCCTGTTTTCCCCCAGACACACACATCCCCCACTAACACCACTAACACACTCCTCCTTCACACACGCACACACCACACGTACATACACCAACCACTCCACACACCCAATCACCATTAACCCCCTTTTACACACCCGCATCTACCCTTTACCCACCAGCAGTATACTAACACCCACTAACACCCCCTTTACCACACACACACTCATCCAAACACGCACACACCAGTACACTACACTCCCTCCTCCGTCCCCAACAACTTTTCTCTCCCTCTCCCTGCTCCACCCACATACCTTCACACGCACACATCCCACTAACACCTCTACTAATACACACCTAACCCCCCACCCCCACCCCCACCCCACACGACCCCCTCCTCCCTCCACACCTACCCAACCTCTGCCCTGTCCAAGAATCTTTATAGCAATTCTATTGTTAACACCATTCAACCATTCCTTTCAAAGGGTCAGGACCACAACTAAAGTGAGTTATTTTTCATCTTAACATCATAAGGAAAAAAACAACAATCGGATTGGTTTGTTCTTCAGCTACCTCCAAATAATGTCATAGAACTCAATTTACTACTAATTTTAAATAAAATTCTCATTTCTTTGGACAACAGCTGGTGAGATACATGTAAGTAAATATTTTCCTTATCTGATATTTTGTAAGTAACCTTACATAGATCGATAAAGTAGTATGGTTATGAGGTATTGTCATCACCTAGAAAGGATCGTAAAGCAGTGAAGTATATTTCTAATGACTTGAATTTTTATTTCATTGTTTTGACATATATATATATATATGTCAACTCTGGATGTCGGTGAGCATGTCCAGCCAACCTCAGTCTCCTCTGTGTCACTTTTGAGCTGACTTTTGGGATGCTCCCATACAGCTCTGAGTTTTTCATCCTCAGTGTATACTGATTAATGTTCAGAGCCATCCTCAGCATGTACACACTAGAAGAGGAAAACCAAGGTTAACATATGTTGATGCCCTAAGGACAGACACTGGTCTGTTGGAGATGCAGGATATGGCAGCGATAATGAGGGACAGAGACCGCTGGAGAGAACTCGTCCATGGATCTCGGGAATTCTACCCGCCTTAGATAGATAGATATATATATATATAAACGGAAAAAATGAAACGAAATTTCATGTCCCACACTTAGTACGGCGGTTACTTAAATATAAGTATGTATACGTACATACATATATGTATACAGACGTACAGTAGTATGTATATATATATACATATATGCATACGTATATATATATGTACGTATGGATTCACCGAACATTTATTATAATGTTCGGTGTGTTTGTAAACAAACATCCCGTATTAAGCCGTAGTGTCCAGCAACCATTGTTGCTCGATTGTTCAACACTGACAAATGAACGCTGTACTAGTTTCAAGCTTATTAGCTATCGTCAGCAACGTATACCTTCCTGCCAGATTGTTGAACGTATATACTTACCTTATGCATATTAACGGCTGAGTAGCCCAATTTGCATATCGAGTGGGTTAATGGGCCGGGTGGACCGAAAACGATAAACGGAAAGAATGAAACGAAATTTGCTCGTTTGTTCAACACTGACAAAGGAACGCTGTACTAGTTTCAAACCGATTAACCCACTCGATATGCAAATTGGGGTAATATATATAAGGTAAGTATATACGTTCAACAATCTGGCAGGAAGGTATACGTTACTGACGATAGCTAATAAGCTTGAAACTAGTCCAGCGTTCCTTTGTCAGTGTTGAACAAACGAGCAACGATGGTTGCTGCACACTACGGCTTAATACGGGATGTTTGTCTACAAACGCACCGAGCATTATAATAAATGTTCGGTGAATCCATACGTACATATATGTATGTGTGTGCATGTATGTATATATATATACATACTACTGTACGTCTGTATACATATATGTATGTACGTACGTGTGCATACTTTATATATATATATATATATATATATATATATATATATATATATATATATATATATATATATATATTATAGATAACGAGGAATCAGTGATGCGTTACAACACAATTCATTTACATATTACATATGTTTATCATTTTCAAGGCATTTCTTTAACTGACAATATTCAGTCCATTTCATCCCCATCTCTTGACATCATCTTGGCTAAGAATTTGAGGCTTCACCTCGTCCCTTGTGCTGTAAATTACGACCACTGACTGCATTCATTCACGCGTGACCTATTCATCACTCGAATTTGGCGAGCAAGCTACTACTATGCGGGCGGAGGCGTGTAAAATGATCTAACATAGTTCCAGTCTGCTCATACACAGACACAATTTGTATAGACACAAAAACATACATATGCAAAAACATACATACACGAACACACACACGCACATACCCCCCCCCCCATATATATATATATATATCAATCTCTATACCTCTCATTTATATATATATATATATAAGAAATGATACGGAGACGTCAGAGACAGAGTTATACATAAATACAATCACACAGGCAAAACTACAAATAGATACATGCATGTATGCGTCCAGTGGAAGTATAAACAGCTTGGAGCATACGAAAATACAAATGAACACAGGCAGATAAGCACACACACAAATACATATATACATATACATGCGACCACATATATATAAAAAAATAAGTATATATATATATACACACACACATACATGTATACACACACACACACACACACACACACACACACACACACACACTATATATATATATATATATATATATATATATATATATATATATATAAGCAATGAGTTATTTAATTTGTTGATTATTCAACAGATTTAATTTATAAAAGATTAGAAGAACTCAACAAAATTCTTCTGGTGTATAATATTAATAAATGGAAGCTATCTTTATAAAGCCATATTTATTTTATTATATATATTTCAAGGGTACTATAATTTTGGTACGATCTATTCAGATGAAATACAAAAGTTGGTTTACAGATAGTGACATATTCAGACAAGAACTTAATGTCGTGAGTTCTATTTGAATAGTGAATAAAAGCTTCAAATCACAAGATGAATATGCTAATATGGATAACGTTAACACTGAAAAAGATCGTTATGTTTACACGCTAGGTAAATTAAAATAATTGTTAGTTTTATTTTTTTAATAAGAGAAAGAAATGCGGGTTATCATTAGAGTGGAAGAATATTTTAGGAAAGATTTTAAGAAAAAATATATTAAAGGTGCTAACAGAATATTTATAGGAATGTACGTATATAATTGTCCGGAACGTATTTGTAAGGGTGTAGAGAGAATGAAATAATTATATTTATTTTTAATTATATATTTTGGAAGTATTTATCATATAATGTGTGAATTATAAATAAATGTGTTAAACTGAGAGAATATTAATTCAAAATGTGAAAGGTATCATGTATGTATATATACGATTGGGTACATTCTACTGGTGTGTTTTAATATTATCAAGATTTCAGTTATAAGTATATTTTATTATATTATAAGAGGGCGGTGAATTGGCAGTATTGGTAGAGGGTCGGCCGGCATGCTTTCCACCATAGTTATGCACTTTTATGTTCTGAGTTCACATCCCACCAAGTTTAACTTTGCCATTCATCCTTACGGGGTCGATAAAATAATGTACCAGTGATGCACTAGAATGATTTATGGCCTTGTGCCAAAAGTAGAAACAATTATATTATATGAGGTTAGTTGTATATATAAATAGTTTTGGTGAGTATATATATTATTTATTTAATAGATACACAAATTTAGTCGGATATAGATGGCTTTATATAAGAAGAGTTATAATATGTTCGGCGAAGATATGTTTGCATTTTCAATATATGGCTTAAGAATGTGGAAGTAATTATATTTTAGTATAGAAGATGTATAATATTTGGTATATTCTATAGTTGTATCAAGATAGAAATAAATTTAAGAAATGATAATATTTATGTCAAGTTTAAATGTTACGTAGATATTAGATGTAAACTTATTTCTTTGCAAAGGAAAAGATAACTCTAATTATTATTACTTTACGGCGTTAAGTTATAGTTATATTTATAGTTTAGTTTCAAATTTACTTTCAAGTTATATTCTAATTGTAGTATATGGACAAATTATTTTACATATGGTTTTAGAGCATCATATATTACATATGTTCTAAGATAAAAATGTTATGTATATATTTTGATAAAATTACTTATACCTATGTACACATTTGATGATATTAAGTATTTGTATGTATGCATTTAAAAGACCTATAAAACCTATTAGAAAAACTTCAACAAACATAAAAAATACCTTCAAAGATAACATTTGAAACATCACAAAAGAAACATCACAAAAACAGCGAAGACATGCAAATTGTAACTGGGCAAGATATAGAGGCTATATATAATATTTTCTATAGATTATAGATACATTTAAAAGTCTTGGACTGTCGAGATAAGCAAGAATTAAATACATCCTTCTTTTTGTTTATAGCATCCTTAGGAACAATTTTTTCAATACAGATATGACAAATTCTTGAGAGAGCCATATTCTTCTATGCGGGCGCTTTTGAAATTGTTCTCCAAGAGATCGAATAGTCAATATTATTGTCTTTTAAGGACCAAATTAAATGTGAAAGTGATGTTGAGAATGTTTTGTCTGATGTATGAAATGTGTGTTTATGATTATACCAGCGTTCCTTAAATTTTGTAGAAGTGGCTCCTACATAGATATGTCATTTATCTCTAGTTTTTATGGTGCATTTTTATACTAAGTTTTTGTCTAGACAATTATTCTGTAGAGGGCAACGTAAGTTGTTTCTGCAGTTACATTTTCTAGAGTTGTTGTCTAGAGGAACGGTGTGATTATTATAAGCACTGTTACTAGTAATATTATTATTGATATTAGGGTTTGTTTCGTTTGGGTTTAATTTTAAGTTCCTATTATTAGTTCTATTAATATTTTGTGCTATGCTCATAGTAGTAGAGTACGAAAGTTTTATAGTATGTCTGTTAAAAATAGAATGTTATTTATGGTATTTAGGAAAACACTTATCTAATGCCTTGAAAAATAGGTTTGCTAAAGGTGTCTTAATTCCTAAGGAGATTGGAGAAGAATACCAAATAATATTTCTAGTTCTAGCTTTTTTGTTTCATTTACTATTTAGGTTAAATTGTTTATTGTTAATATTATAGTAAATTTTAGGAGGTATACTATTGTTATCTATGTATTTAATTGTATTCATGTAACCGGGTCTCTGTAAAGTATCGTTGTAATATTCTGCTTTATTATCAAATATATTCTTCTTAGCTGAAATGCGTTATATTCTTTGCTAGAGCTATTGACTATAGCATTTTTGACATTTCTAGGGTGGTTAGAATTGAATCTTACGTAGTTCAGGTTTTCATTAATATTATGGAAATGGTAATATAGGCCTGAGTTATGGTTTAAAGTAACATCGAAGAAATTAACAATTTTATTATCATTTTCAATTTCTTATTTAAGGTTATAATTATTAAACAATTCTATGATCATTTTCTTTTTCGTACTAAGTTCACTATTATTGCTATGTTTATCAACTATAAGTAACACATCGTCACGATATAAACCTCCGGCCTTCTCCGGCAGTTTTCTATGTAATACGTTAAGAATAAATATTCCAACGAGGTCCGTTGCCTGAGCTGAGTCAGATGATCCCATTGTGATATCAAAGTTGTTCTGTCTATCAGCCCTAGACACGAGTTGATTGTTGAATTCAATAAAAGTTTTACATGCAGTTGAAATAATGTTTATTTCCTCGCTAGATAAGTCAGTATGTTTTGATGCGTAAACTAGTGCTTTATTAAGTTGATTAGGGGTTATTGAAGAATAATAGCTACAATATCCATTTATATAAATGTTTTGTTATATTTTGATTTAATGTCTACGAACCAATCGATCACTTCGTTTGTACCGTTCCATAGTTTAAGGTATGAGGTATACTTAAATACTGGTATGATTATGTCTAATATATGTTTAGTAATCATACCTAGATCATGCAATAATTCTGACTGGTAGTTCCGCTTCGAAATTCTGTTTGTGGTCCTTCATATTTATCTTCGGTTGTCTTGGTATGAAGGGTTCCGTCCTATTTTCGATAACTAAGTTGTAAATTATTTCGGAAGCTTCTTTGTTTAAGGTTGATAGATCTTCTTTAGAGGTTTTTTAAATAATTATTTCTAAGTTATTTCAATATTAAATTATTATAATCTTCCTTTCAATTCCATATAAATTGTTAGTTTTGTCAGTTTTACGAGGATCTTATTTGTGTTTTTCAAGTTATCCAATTTATATTTGAGGCCTTTGAGGTATTCCTGGATTTTGTATTAGTTTTCTTTTAAATTTAATATTTTGTATTATGCATCTTAGCTCCTTTTCGAACTCAGATAAAAGCTTATCGAATGGGGAATCTTTCCTGTGTTTAAATATGTGATCGAAGTTATATTTAGATTTGTTCTGTTCATTATTTGATTTCTTTTCAAAATGGAAAGCACGCCATCAAAGTCTCCTACGGAAATAATCAGATTTTTTAATTAGCTGTTAAATGTATTCCTTATTAGTTGATAAAGGTACATCCTTGAGAGATGGAGAGATTTTTTAAAATTCCACCATTAATTATTTATAATCTGTTACAGAGTAAAGCGCTCTACTTGAAGGAGCTAACTGTAAGCAATGAGTTATTCAATTTGTTGATTATTCAACAAATTAGATTTATAACAGATTAGAAGCACTCAACAGTTTCATCTGGATTCTTGCAAAAACGTTCCGGAGAATTATACACGTACATTCCTATAAATATTCTGTTAGTAGCTTTAATATATTTTTCTTAAAATGTTACTAACATTTTCTTCCCCCCTAATAATCTACATTTGGCACAAGGCCAGCAATTACCTAGTGTATTACGGGTACTTTATTTTATCGACCACATAAGGATGAAAGACAAAGTTAACCTCGCCGGGATTTGAACTCAGAATGGCAAGGCCTGTAACTCAATGCGACAAAGCATGGCGTCCGACCCTCTACCGATACTACCAATCCACCGCCTTCCACCCTAATAATAACCCCTATTTCAAATAGAACTCACAACATTAAGTTTATGTCTGAATATATCACTATCTGTAAACCAACTTTTGTATTTTATCTCAAGAGAGCGTACCAAATTTTGGTACACTTGAAATATATATAACAACATACATATGGCTTTATTAAGATAGGTTCCATTTGTTAATATTATTGATATATATATATATATATATATATATATGAAAATGTATGACCCTGAGGGCAAAGCTCAAGCCGTTTGGGCGGTTATTTCTGGACTCATCTGGTCCATCTGTTTCCTTACCACAACTCCTTCGTTATATATATATAGAGAGAGAAAGTGAGTTTTACTGTAGCACAATAAAGCAATGCAAATATCTGATGAGTAGCACTCAACAGTTTATTAGACTGGAGTATATATATATATATATATATATATATATATATATAAAGATTTACATATACTCAAACTAGACAAAATCATAGATATATATGTTTTTGGCAACCATTCACGATGTGGCTCAATGATGAATTAATACATTTTATAATCAGAGTAATATACTATAAATTATGTCCATAGAATCATTCGATAAGATATATACACAATTTCCTCTCCCAATTACCATAATCAACCTCACACAAAAACAATTAAACCAGGCTATAAGATTAAAAGGCACCTATGAAGAAATAATAGATAAATAAATGACAGCCATCTATTCGCGATCAACAGCTATAGAATATTTACCCAGCATTTCAATAGCACGTGGAAATCGATTAAATATATCTCCAACCATACACAATTAGGTATACAATTAAAGTTAGAAAAAAAAATGGATATACACATACCAGGATTTCGTTTCTACACTTTAGGGTTTCCTTCACTTTTGGAAATATCTTATCACGGATAAATTCTCGAGCTTCGAACTCATCAGGAAACAAACTCACTTGGACGAAGATTTTTCTCAAATGATCCCCGCCAGAAACGAATTCAAAATGGCTAAGAACTGTGACGTGGCAGTGGTCAAGTCAGAAAGAATGTGATGCATATGCAGTTTTTCTTCTAACTTTAATTGTATACCTAATTGTGTATGGTTGACGATATATTTAATCGATTTCCACGTGCTATTGAAATGGTGGGTAAATATTATATAGCTGATGATCGCGAATAGATGGCTGTCGTTTATTTATCTATTATTTCTTCATAGGTGCCTTTTAATCTTATAGCCTGGTTTAATTGTTTTTTGTGTGGTTGATTATGCTAATTGGGAGATAAAATACTTATCAAATGATTCTATGGACATAATTTATAGTATATATATATATATATATATATATATATATATATATATATGTATGTAAAAGGTAAACAGAAATAACAACACAATCGTTATAGTATATGGAGGTATATATTAGGTTAACGTTTGATATAGCAGGAAGAGGGTCTTAACGTTTCAGACGCTGGTCCTTCATCGGTAGAAAGAATGAGGAATAAAATAGTTTAAGGGGACGGGCGGAATGCAGACATGCGCACACACACACACACACACATATATATATATTTATTTACGTATAGCCCGGAGCATATGTGCATAAACACACATGCACCGTGTTGTATTATGACAGAATTGTATTAGCTCAATATACAAGAACAGAGTCGTTATATGTAAAAGAAACCGAAGAACGCTTACATACTCAAACAGTTTTTATTGGCTTACAATGTTTCATCCTTACCGTTTGGTAGGAATCCTTAGAGTTTAATGAACACAGTGCTGAGTATAAGCTCTACCAAGCTTAGTCACACGAACAATCGGAATAGAGGGTAAAAATAGGGAGATCGGAGATGGCGAACAAGGAGGGAGTACATGTTGGGGTTGTTAAGCACCACAGCTAAATGTTAGGGCACAAGCAGATCTCACAAGATGCAGATACAATTGATGGCACACAAAAGCAAAAAATACAAACAATGGTTAAAACATAATAAAAAAGTAGTAAAATAATAAAAAAAAATAAAAATAATAAATAAAAGGAAGATAATATAGAGAGGGAAAAAGTAAATAAAAAGGTAAAAAAAAATTTCAAAAATTTAAAAAGAAAGAAATGAAGAAAGAAAGCGGAAAAAAGAAAGAGGTTTAGGCACATAAAAAGCCAGAGGAATTTAAGCGCTGGTCCCTAATAAAACGAGTGAATAGGATCTCCGTAACTTATAGTTATATAAGCACTAAGAGGTTCTTAAAGTACATCCAGAAAGACCACAGCAATCAAAGTCCCCGCACTGGTATACATATACAAAGTATACCACTAGGTACCTAATTTTCGTAGCTCATGGGTGCTCCACAAGCATATAGACAGGTATCACATAAATGCAAGCCATACACAAGCAAATTAGGGTTATTACAGGATAGAGCTGAATATAACAAGTATATAGACAAGCACCACTTATAAAGCAAACCATACACAAGCAAAGCGGGGTTACTGTAAGATAGAGCTTAAGCAAAATCCCCGCAATCTTATTTTAGTTACTGTAAAACCAACTGGCAAAGAGTTACTACACATATATATTAACCGTATAGGCTAGACCAATCGGTTACATATGTCCTGAATGTCTAGGGGTTAAATAGAAATAGGATTGTCAGTAGATAACAAATCAGTCTAAATAATACAACATATGTAGATCGTTCAAAAGTACAAAATAGTTGGATATAAATTATCACTCAAACATAACATCACATCCAGTAACAAGAATTGCATGCTGGATTTATACATCAAAACGCCCCCATATGTTTAAGATCCCAGGCCGTATATCATAATGTGTTCTAGTTTCAGTTCCAGATTTAATACAACCAAAGTCTCCACACACCATCCAGTCACGAACACGTCAAAAACAATGCACTGTAACAGCAGCAGCGATAAGTACACGTGCTTAAACAAGCTATACAAAACAGAAAAGAAAATAACACAAAGTGTCCAAATCATTAAATCTACCAGGTACCCTAGCATGCCTGCTAGCTTGGGTCAAACCCAAAAATATATACATATATTATATATATTATAAAAGACAGCCTACATACCACGTAAATTTATAAATCTGGCTCAAAATAACATGTTACTTCGTTCATCACCGCTAAGTGTATAAAAATGCACATCAGTTGATGACGTGTTTAGTCATCAAATAATGACGTGAGGTAAAAGTGGTAAATAAAGGGGGACTGCTGTAATTTGTCATCTATAAGGTTATTTAATTCGGACAACAAACAAAAAAAAATAAATAGATAAAATAATATTTAATCACCAACAGACCTCATACTAATTCGACAAATTCGTGCTAAAAAACTAAATTGTTATTAAGTATTAATGGACCTGCAGCTTTGTCAAGTGTATCACATTAAAGACTATTAAAACTCGGTTACTATATGAAAAGTCGAAAAGGCCGAGGGTAACATTACCAATACTAAAATGGGGGCGTGTTAAAACAGGCGTAAAGACCTAAAATCCCATGGCAAATGGAACTCACAAATTCGTGTGACTAATGTTGGTAGAGCTTATACTGAGCACTGTGTTTATTAAGGTCTGAGGAATCCTACCAAACGGTATGGATGAAACATTGTAAGCAAATAAAAACTGTTTCAGTATGTAACCGTTCTTTGGTTTCTTTTACATACACATATATATATATATATATATATATATATATATATATATATATATATATATATATATATATATATATACATATATATATATATATATAAATATATATATATATATAAATATACTTAGGGTAAACATTGATGCAATTCAATTCAAGCACTCACCGTACTTATTCCACATAGGAGTGACGGAATAAATATCGAATAAGGTAAAGCAAAGTAGTTTCAGGTGTTCAAGTCCTTTAATAATAATGCTGTGATATATATTTCAATGGCGACAGTGGCGACACGGTTCCGTGCGCCAGTGCCGCGACATCGTCAGACAGCTTGTTACATAAAAAGGTTATGTTTCCGAGGCAATGCAAATTGAATCGACATGGGAACGGACGAAGTGTGTGCTCTTGGGTTCTTCGTCCGTTCCCCTGTGAGTACCAGTTCACACCCACTGGTCTGCGCAGGCGCAGGTCCGAAGGAACTTGACCATTAGCCCTCGCAGATTTCAACGAAATTCGCCTAATCAGTTCCCCCTCTCACAAACATTCAGGCCTGTTATATATAGCTTACTGCTAGCTACCCCGTCTGTGGCAGTCAGCCGAAAGCAGTGGTGGTGGGAGAGTGTGAGCATCAATAGGTCTCAATATTACCCCTCATTAAGCATGGATAGTATAATTGACCATCAACCTCTAAGAGAAAATATACTTAATTCTAGGTATCATGGTTTCACAGTGGAAGTCATGAATGAGAGTTGGAAATAAGAACTAAAAATTAAAAGTTAAAAATAGAAAATCAGAAATTAAAAGTTAAAAATAGAAAATCAGAAATTAAAAGTTAAAAATAGAAAATCAGAAATCAAATATTAAAAATTAAAAATTAAAAATTAATAATCAATAATTAAAAAGATTTACAAATGAGAATCTAGATTGAGGTGAGTAAAAAAATATAGATTGAAGTGAGTAAAAAATATATACACCTATACTACGTAGGGAGATGTTTAAATAAGAAGTTTTGAAATGGGTATTAATGTTACAGATATATTATCTACATACTGAACGATAGTACAGTAGAACGGAGGGTAAATTACAGTATGAGAGGTAGTAGTTAGGCGGGTACATAGTTAGAATTTCCATCACATGGAACAAAACCCCAAAAAACACAGATATGAAGTACACAAAAGAAAATATATTGAATTAAGGGGGCTTCTGTTCAAATGCAATTTCAACAGAAGCCCCCTCAATTCAATCTATATATGGACAAATTGACAATCATATTAATCATGTATCTCCTATCTCATTTTGCATATATGTACTGTATGTGTTTTTTGCATGTATGTGATATTTTCTATATTTTCTTTTGTGTACTTCATATCTGTGTTTTTTTTTGTGTTGTACCATTTGATGGAAATTCTAACTATGTACCCGCCTAACTACTACCTCTCATACTTTAATTTACCCTCCGTTCTACTGTACGGTACTATCGTTCAGTATGTAGATAATATATCTGTAACATTAATACCCCTTTCAAAACCTCTTACTTAAACATCTCCTTACGTAGTAGATAGTATAGGTACATATATTTTTTACTCACTTCAATCTAGATTTGTTTACTCACCTCAATCTAGATTCTCACTTGTAAATCCTTTTAATTTTTGATTATTAATTTTTAACTTTTAATTTTTACTTCTAATTTCCAACTCTCATTCATGACTTCCACTGTGAAGCCATGATACCTAAAATTAAGTATATTTTCTCTTAGAGGTTGATGGTCAATTATACTGTCCATCCTTAATGAGGGGTAGTATTGAGACCTATAGATACTCACACTCTCCCATCCCCACTGACTTTCGGCTGCTTGCCACAGACGGGGTGGCTAGCACTAAGCTACATATAACACGCCTGAATGGGTCATTGTTTGGTTGTGAGAGGGGGAACTGATTAGGCGAATTTCGTTGAAATCTGCGGTAACTAATGGTCAACTTCCGTCGAACCTGCGCCTGCGCAGAACGGTTTGGGTGAATTGGTACTCACAGGGGAACGGATGAAGAACCCAAGAGCACACACTTCGTCCGTTCACATATCGATTCAAATTGGATTGCCTCGGAAACATAACCTTATTAACATATATAGGCACAAAATATATACAACAAATATAAAAATAATATGTGTTAGGTGGTTCCGAAGAGAAAGCAAAGGAAAACATGAGTACTCTATATATAGAAGGTTCCCTACGTACGAATTCCTCATCGGTAACAATATTCATGGAGTATATATTTCCAGTATTAACTAGTGATCCATCGGTATTTCGTAGCTTTTGCATTGATATTTGTAGATCATTCTGGAACTTGTAGATTTGCCTTCCTTTGTTTAAAAATATAATTTTGCTGATCTATTATCAGGTCTGATTCGTACTGCAACAACTACTTGACAATAAATTAATTTGAAGGTCTGAATCCCCTTGTCATTCATCCTCGTGATATTAACATAATGCTACTACACCCCCCTCTTCGTATCTGTATTAATTTATCTACACCTATCGTACCCATACGTCTACCGATTTCCTCCTTTTCATTTCTTCCTATTGTTATGTCTTTCTGTCTAAAATACTATCCTCCATATATTTCCCCCTATCTATTCTTCATGTGTTTCTTTTTCTCTTCAATTTTTTTTTCTATATCTTCTTTTATCTTTTTATTTTTATTTAATTCTTGCTTGCTTTCTATATATCTCTATGTGAACACTTTCTTATTCCACTTTCACAATTTCTTGTGTCAACATATAATTTTTAAAGTAGTTGGATTTGATTTGATATCATTGAAATAGTAAAATATAACTGATCCTAGATTGATAAGTTATACATCAATGAAACACGTGTTAGTGTTATGCAATAACTGTTAATCCCACATTTCTGCATGGTGATGTTGTAAATAATAATTTGATATATTTCATATATTCCGTAAATTGTTACGTTGGCACGATTAGTAGAATTACCACAGAATATATCAAATGAAATATGTCGACCGTTGAATAAAACATTATTCAAATTGATATCATAATCAAATTAATACACCAACGGAAAATTAATAATGATATAAATCTCTCTCTCTCTCTTTCTATTATATATATATATATATATATATATATATATATATATATATATATATATATATATATATATTTATATATATATAACCTGTATAAACTGAAGGATATTAAGCAAGGAGGTCAAGACGACCAAAGGAAACAAAACAAAACGAAAGACACAGAACTCCGTGATCATTGGCCATTGAGATGGACTTAGGCCGTTTCGACCCTTATCAACGGAATTCCTGATCCATCCGGTGTCACAATGTCTGGCGTAAGTCAAACGCTGTGCAAAGGAGAAAGAGACGAAATAATAAACACATTAATCTGTATCCGTTAAGCTACAAAGTACATACAATTGTGTGTGAAGTCCCTAAAAATGTATGATGCGAGATATGATTGAAACAAAGAAATAAATGAGGACAAAAGTAATGAAGATACTTAGCAAGAAGAATAAAGTAAGATATCGTGTTAAAAATGTATCGTGTTAAAATACATTTATACTCTTCCAAGCAGGTGCTGAACACCTTCATTTCCGAGGTGTTCGATACCATCATGGTGATATCGTCCACATAAGCCAAAAGATGCTTTCCACGACCCGGGTAAAGCGTGATGCACGGGAACAGCGCCAGCGTCCACAGTAAAGGCTCGAGAGTCAATACGTACAGCAGGGAGATCTGATGATCTGAAACCTATACTATCCTTAACTACTGACCTAATAAAAACCTATCTGTATAGGATTTAGGTTACAGTTCGTGGTTGGTCTAGATCCACACTGTCGGTACCTGTCATATAATAGGAACTGACTGATTAGGTACTAGAGGGTTTTGCACCCTCTTCTTCTATCAGTTACTCCCACCAAATCCCAGTGTGCGTCAAATGTACAATTTCCTGTTAATAGCAAAGTTCGAGAAGTTCCAAGAAAGATTTCCAGGCGCCTAAAGAAATCCAGCCGTCCAGCCCCAGTTAGAGCTAGACGGCCATCTGTCTAACGTCATCACCTTCGGGGTTGCTCACGTCCAGAACCAACAACTCAAAATCCGGGTCCAGGAAGATCGCCTTTACCTCGAGATCCAGGTCTTTCCTAACAACACGGCCTCCCCATATTCGATTCCCGGCTGCTTAAGACATGGGAAGATTATTATAGTCTTCGAAAATGGTGGCTAGTTCGCGCGTATCAAAGATCATAGTCTTGCTGATGGCAGTGACATACGTACCGGGTAACCTCAGGTCGTTCAACAAGCGGCTTTGCTTCTAGGATGACCTCAGGCCACAAACAGTTAAACATCATGCTCTTAAGGTTGCCATGTTGTCAGGCCAAAATACAGAGAAAAATGCTCTACATACCTTCCTGGGTCTTGTGGAGGTCAGATAGTTCGATATCCTCGATTATTGGGGTTTCGGTTTGGAAGCCCCTTAAAAGCCGACTCGAAGCTTTCAAACTAAGGATTACAACGCCGTCGGGGAAGCTCCCTCTAATATTTTTTTTATGAATCCACTGGCATCCGAACCATCAGCAGTTTCTTAGGGACTTTGATGGAGCAGCTGCGAAAATCTCCCTATATTTCTCAATATCTTCGTCGTGTCACAAGAGCCATACTGTTTTTGTTTGCCGTTCTTTGTAACCTAAATTTGGGTATTTCTGTTGTTGTTAGTCTCTGAATGTCTATCCATTTGTGGGGTATGTGTTGCAGTTCCATCTGTATTGTTGTTGTTGTTGGTTTTATGTATTTAACGTTTGGGGTGTTGGTTATGAAGTAGATATGTCTGTGTTTGCTGTGTGTAGACGACGGGTTAATATCGGAATCCTCCAGAAAAAAAAAAACAAACGCAGCAAGGAATAGTGGAACAAACTTTCAACAGAGATTAGTCCTTAATATCCTATCGAATAGTTCTGAAGGGAACAATGTAGCAGACAAAGACAGCTGCAGTGCCACGTGGCTTCCAAAGGAGGAAGGCAGTCAGGCCTATTCTATTGAACTAATCAATATATGAGGGAATGGGAGGGATGTTATGACAAGTAAACATTTGTGTCGAAACTATCGTTCTGGGGCAGAACTGGTTTGTTAGATTTATAAATTACCCCCGATTAAACCCGATACTCAATCACACAGACCCCCCCCCCCCCACACACACACACACGCTCACGCCCACACACACATATATATATATATACATTTATATATCCATGTTAAATTGAACACACATATTTTAAGCACATGCACACTCATAAACACGCAGAATTATCTACATATACGTACACAAATACACACCTACATACATATATGCATGCATACATACATACATACCTACCTACCTACATACATACATACATACATACATACATACATACATACATACATACAAACACACAATTGTAGCTACAGAAGAAACCAAAATTATAAATCGCATTTCTCTTGGAGTTGCGAACTTAATAATGGTTTATTTAATTTTTATAACATGGCAAAAAACAATCCCTCCATTGGCTATATGAATAGAATGAAGCTACACTGGAACGAAATTCACCCAGAGCTAAATTATTTCACAGCGAAACAATTACGCCAACAAGCGACGTTTGTTGAACGTAAAAATAAGATAAATATTATTAATTGTAAGTCTCCCACAACAAACATGTTATCAACAACACGTGCTACAGGTCGCCATGCTACTAGACTTCCTAGCAGCCAGGTCGAACAGCGCCATGAAACAACTATGCCTGTAAGAAAATTGACAGCACCTGTACCATCTAAGTCTACCTCGAATGCTGGGGAAAACACTATCGATAATAATAATAATCGAAGAAATTTGACACCACGTGTACCATCTGAGTCTACCTCGACTATTGTAGAAACTGCAATCAATAATGATAATCAAAAGTATAAACAATTGAACATTTCCCTCAATGAAATCTTTCAGAGAGAAATTAACTCATGTATAAATATCTCTCTTGCTGTTATTAACGAAATAGAGGATGAATATTTACGACGGATAAAAACCCCAACATGTTGGCAAATCAACGCCTATTTATATGCCTTAGCAACGACAGTGAAGCATTATCTTGGTGATAGCAGAGATATCAACAAGAACAAAACAAGATAAATGCTCATACATGACTGTAAAGCAGGGAAAAACAACAACCCAATCTAGCAACATTGTCATCAATGGCCTAACTGTTTCACCGATATCTGATGAGGACTGCTACAAATACCTGGGGATAGATGAGAACATATCCTATAATGGTATCTGTAATAAAGAACGCGTAACCAAGGACTACTACACCCGATTAAGAAAGATCAGGTCATCGGAACTCTCTGCGCAAAACAAAACAGTGGCTCACAATCTGTTTGCTGTGCTTGTCCTAACACCAACGTTTGGAATACTCAATTGGACGATAGACGAAATCCGAACAGTTGATGTTGGAACTCGAGAAATACTGAACAACACCGGAAACCTCCACATCAACAGTGACATAGACCGCCTTTACTTGAAACGTAAGCAGGGAGGCAGAGGCCTAACATCAGTCCACACACATTGAATATCGCATCATGTCGTTCTGTCATCTGCGAAGCTAAGAGCGTAGGAGCCCGTTTCACGAGCAAGTCGAACTGCATGAAACAGATAAGATCATGAGAGTTGGGAAGGAACTCCTAGAGAGATATTACCTGTGTGATAATCAAAAACTCACACCCAGGATGTCGCTCAGCAGTATCGCAGTGAATCCATGGATGAAAAATTGCATGCCTATCAGCCAAAAATCATGCATGGATATGTTGCCAGGTAGCTCCAGAGTGAGAGTAATATAGATAAGGAGAGTAGTGTATCTTGGACCAACAACCGCTATATTGGCTCCCACTTAGAAGGATACGCTTTTGCAATCCAGGAACAGGAGATTAGCACGAAATACTTGATTCACAAAAGAGATAGGGATGCAGGCAAACCACCTAGATGTAATAACAAGTGCAGACTCTGCAGAACTAACATCGAGGATATCGCCCATGTCATCAGCAGCTGTCCAAAGATGTCATCGCGGTACTATCTTCCTATGAGGCATAATGTAGTGGCCAAAACACTGTACAATGCAGTTCGTGAAAAAGATAGCCCCGATAATAAACACATTAAAAGCTACAGCAATGTGGAAGACATCCATGTACATAATATGAAAGAGTACTGGTGGAATGTTCCAGTAAAAACCCAAATAAAATGCAGGCATAACAGACCAGATATTATGATATGGGACAGGGAGAAGAAAGCATGCACTGTAGTGGAAATTAGCTGCCCAGCAGATGACAATATAATATCCAAGATTAGTGAATAGGAGAACATTTATGCAGAACTGATGAGAAATCTGCAGATACTCCACACTGATTACACCTTCAGATTTATGCCTGTGATTATTGGGGAACTGGGATATGTTAGAAACTGCCTCAATACAAATCTTGAGAAGCTAGGCTGCACAGGAACAGAAAAATCACAACTAGTTAGGAAATTACAAGTACAATCCATTAATGGAACAGTAAACATATGTAAGACATTCCAAAAATGTTGCATCTAATAAATGCATATACACATATACAGATGCAAAGCATATACACATGCACACATATAACTCAAAACATCCACATCCACAAATACAATAACATCCATATCTACACATGCATGCATACATACATACCTACCTAGTTGATGTTGTGTACATTCCAATGAGAGAGTATTGTATCTATGTTAGAAACCGATTCTCTCTATATTTGTAAAACTTTGTGAAATTATAAAACCAGAAGAACATAATACATATATACATGAAATTTAGAAAAGACAAGTTTAGAAATTTCTTTGAATTGCATAGATGTATATGTTATAGAACTATACATAAACACAGCAGAAATGTAGCTCAGTTGAACGTCAGTGCATGTAATAAAACACCCGAGAAGCATGGTTCGCTGGGGAGATGCTCTAGCCTTGAAGTAATGATAAAATAAAATTGGAGACAATGGAATTGTATGATGTTTGGATTGATTATCTAGAGACAATACAACTTCAAAATTAAAACTATTTACAAAAGTTTGCTCTGTTTATAGAAAACAATATAATCCTCCAGAAATTGCTTGTCTCTTGACTGAGATAGAATCCTTCCATTAGAAATAGAATACTTAGCCATTGTTTTGTCTAATGTGTCAGTAAACTCTGTAAAAAGGTTGTAAAATAGATATAAGCTCTTTCAAAGATATGCCTGCCATTACCTTGGATTAAAGAAATATTCTACTCATATATGTATTCGAGCCGTATATGTACCTACGTTTAATTTACTTTTATGATTATTTTGTAACATGAATGCACAAATACAAGAGTTTAAGGTTTTGTATGGTTTAAGTGAAGTAAACCTCGAATATCTATAATACATTTTACGCCGTATCACGACACATGACCTTTGGAGATTCCACATGTTCATTGTTTTTAGTTCGCACAGTTGTAAGCACTAAATGCATCATCATTTTCTTATCAGATGGTAACTTCGTGCTCTACTTCCAATTACATTTTAATATGTGGGAATCGACTGTATGTCCATCGACTAAAACTGGAGGATGTATCCTAACAATTGTGAACTGCAATATAGTACATGGTCACACTCGCGTATCACGCTTTTTTTGTATACACTATCAGCAAGCGCGTATTATTCTTTATTTCAAGGGCGGTGGATTGGTAGTGTCGGTAGAGGGTCGGGCGCCATGCTTTGACGCATAGAGTTACGGTCCTTGCCATTCTGAGTTCAAATCCTGCCGAGGTTAACTTTGCCTTTCATCCTTACGGGGTCGATAAAATAAAGTACCAGCAATGCACTGGGTAATTGCTGGCCTTGTGCCAAAAGTAGAAACAATTATTCTTTATTTCAAGGTTTGGGCAATTCCCCAGCGAGAAATGATGATCAGGCGTTTTCTTACATGCACAGCGTTTCATTTGAGCTACGTTTGAGGATCTACAATAAGATTAGCGGCCTCTTATGTAAATTACTTCTCATTCCTCTCCTTCTCCATTTTATATATTTACATGAAAATATACATTATTAGATCTGATTTATACCTTAACACAGCTATTATTGATATGACTGATCTAAATTCAAATACAAATAATATTCTCGCAAATACATTAAAAAAATTATCTTAACTCTAATTTTTAAAGGTTGCATATTATAATCCAATTTCCTGCATATCACCCTTACTAACAACTAATCTCATATCGCACATGAGTAACACAATTTTGTTATTACTCTGCCTTAACTCGTGTGTTCGTTATGAATGTATATGTTGCTTCATCTGTTCCTTGCAATGTCTCGGCAGTTGTTCAATTATTTGTTTCAAACTTAAGTAATTGGAGCACTGATTATTTGTTATTGGTTTTCTTTTGCACTGATCATTCATTAGCAGGATAAACACATATTGTTATGACTTTTCATTTAACAACAACTGTAAGAAATTAATAATAAGCAACCTACGAAAATACCCTTTCAATTTAATCCTAGTGGAGTCAGATACAGTTAATTCACCCTATGGCACTTATGTTTGCATAACAGATATATATTCAATAAAGGAACAGTTTACGACTACGGACAAATTGCTATTATTTTTGATTCGTGGAAATGAGTTTCATCAAACTATCTTGCCAGTCACATAATTCCGCAAAGGGTCCACAAAAACATATTTTATCCACGGATTCATAAACATTTCCAAAACAATAATTAGTGTAATTCTTTGCTGGAAATATGTAACCAGGTAATGCGTGAAACGGAAAATACTCGATAAATATGGTCTCAGACCTACAGAAAGATATTCCTTATATTTTGACCGTTGATTCTATAAACCTCACGAACCTATTGCATTTGACATTCCATCTTGATTGAAACAATCTATGTTACAACTACAATTGTTAAGCAACATATACAGCATTAACACAAATGTAACCTATTCGTCCTATGCGTGAATTAATAAAATCAAAAGGTACATTTTATGTTATATAATGACTCACAAATTTAGTAGCACTATTTCCAATACATTTTAAAATAGAATTTGAATATAGAGATTTATGATTCAATAAGCATTATGCAAAAAATAGATATTCTTTGGATCACCGTCATGGAAATTCTAACTTACTTCATTCTTTGCTTTTAACCTATACGGATACTACTTTTGAATATAACAATAACTAGAGTATAACCTGAAATAAATAGCACACCCTTTTTTGATTTTGAAGTAGTAATGAAACAATTAAATAGTGCACAGTGCCATAACAATATTATTAGTAACTATCACAATGTATTGAAATAATTACTACCACCACATACTTGTTTGTAATATATATATATATATAGAGAGAAAAAGAGATGAAATCGAAAATGCAACTGGAGTCTTATTTTTTTTTAAAATATATATATTTATTTGGTTCCTTTACCGGTTTTGCAGTTCTTCTGCTTTTCAAAAGGTGAGTTGAGATGGAGGGTCTGTGGTTTTTCTGAGAAAAACCACAGACCCTCCATCTCAACTCACCTTTTGAAAAGCAGAAGAACTGCAAAACCGGTAAAGGAACCAAATAAATATATATATTTTTTAAAAAAATAAGACTTCAGTTGCATTTTCGATTTCATCTCTTTTTCTTTATACTTTCACTCGTGTAGGACACCTCGGTTATTTTTCATTTTGTAAAAAACACCTCACTTTCTAATATATATATATATTAGGCATATCATTGACATCGAGGTACATTATCAGATTAAATCTGTTATTTATTCTCTTCTGTGTTTGACACAAGCTATATTCACCTTCAAAAACATATCAGCAATTAGTTGCATAATTACGGGAGCCCCAAAACGTATGTATCTGAGAGTTGATAAACTGATGCTAATGCATGTTACAAACATTGTTCAACGGAAAGTAATCGATATTTGCAAATTAATTTTCTGTTTTAATTTCAAACAACTCCAACACTTATATATACATTTAAATTCCAGTTGTGATAATGTAATTAATTGTCGAATGCAGGAGATAATAATTGTTTCTACTGTTGGCACAAGGCCAGCAATTACCCAGTACATTACTGATACTTAATTTTTTCGACCCCGTAAGGATGAAAGGCAAAGTTAACTTTCACGGGATTTGAACTCAGACCGTAAAGAGACGTAACTATGCTGGACAGCATGCCGTTCGACCCTCTACCGATACTGCCAATTCACCGCCCAAACATACATACATACATACATACATACATACATACATACATACATACATACATACATACATACATACATACATACATACATACATACATACATGAAATTTAGAAAAGACAAGTTTAGAAATTTCTGTGAATTGCATAGATGTATATGTTATAGATCTATACATAAACACAACAAAAATGTAGCTCAATTGAATGTCAGTGCATGTAATAAAACGCCTGAGAAGCATGGTTCGCTGGGGAGATGCTCTAGCCCTGAAGTAATGATGAAATAAAATTTGAGACAATGGAATTGTATGATGTTTGGATTGATTATCTAGAGATAATACAACTTCAAAATGCAGGAGATAATAATGTGATAGATGTTCTCCCACCATTAAATAAGTCTGGCTAAACGCTGATAAGTAACAATCTCCAATTAACTAAAATTCAAAGACTGGTTTACATATCGCTAAATTTTGAATGGTTAAATAGACAGTAATATACATGTGTAGCAAAGAGACATACCCACAAACATTTCCATATCAGCAGATTACAAAGCATACGGTTAGTATTTCCCTCTATATAGTTGGGACACATGGATATTCTCACAAAAGTTTACAAATCAGTTGCATGGTTTGTTTTCGCATCTTCTTAATAATTGAAGAGAAACACATTCAATATATCAGCTATGATGATCTTCCAAATTTGATTCAAAATATAACGCCTGGCAAGTTATTTTGTGTGACTTTCCCAAGAATTAGGCTCTGATATATAGTTACAGCAGCCCGCATATGGCGGCAGATTAATCGAATTACAAACATTACTCCCCAGAGTACTCGATAATTGGAGTGGTAGAGCGGGTAATATGAACAAATCGGGACCCCGACGGCTCAGCTCCTGCTGTTTCAACAATTAGATCCGAACTGAATCGCCGGTCCATATATGGATTCTGCCTTATCCACTAAGGATATCAGCTACTTGTACAGTTCGGAGAGGTTAACAACACGTCGGACTAGTAGCATATCAATGGAAAATGATATCTCGTCTGTCTGACGAGCACTTATGCGGTGGTTAACTACCTTACATCTTAGAAATACACATAACGAACTAGATAATAAAATAAAGATGTACGAATAAAACCATCTCCCTTATTTATTATGTTAAACCTCCGGACTATAGAAAATCGTAGGGAACAAAAACAGTATATTACTTCACGTCTGTTTCAGAATATATTTACAGATATTTTATCAACCAACTTTCATCAACTGAATATATATATATATATATTTTAAGGACTTCTGGACTTTCAAACTTAGCGGTTCTTCTAGCACTGACGGTGAATACCGATGAATATTAATATAGTTGTAGTTTTTTTATATTGATATTGCTTGGGCATTCCACTGAAGAGTTGTAAGAGCCCACTTTCAAGTAAATCTGTTGATTATATGCAAGCTTCTACAGAACTTGGTTATTTTTCTCCCACCTTATAGAAATCTTATAATGAAACGATCGTATCGAAAGTGAGATTTATTTAATTATATCTCATATAAAATAATACAGCCGACTATACAGAGAATACAATATAGTTAGCACCCCAAACGTATAATTGGGAATATACTTAGGTATTTCCTAATGTTTGTTGAGTGAGATGGAAGTTGGTCGGAGTATCGCTAATAGCTTTCTCTGTTAATGTATTCAATATATATATATATATATATATATATATATATATATATATATATATATGTGTGTGTGTGTTTGTGTGTGTGTGTGTGGATGTGTGTGTGGGTGTGTCTGTGTTTGTGTGTGTGTAAACACACACATACATATATATATATATATATATATATACATAAAGATACAAATGAAAACAGAGTTAAAAACTGAAATTGATGTGCTCAAAGTATATAAACGGGGCATTTATAATGTAATATATAGAAATAAACATAAAAAGAAGTTTGTTTTGAATTGCATAGGTTGGACACGGAAAATACATAATAACCGGAAAAAATGAATTAGCGGAGGTAGTATGGGTGTATAATATGGGTGTGAACATATGTGTGAGTGCATATATGATGGTGTGTGTGCGTATGTGTTAAATGGGGGGGGGGGTAGTATTATTAGTGGTGGGGTGGTCAAAAGTGTGTTTGTGTGGGGTTAGTTTTAGTAGTATGTGCGTGTAGTATGGGTGTGCACATGTGTGTGAGTGAGTGTATATATACTGGTGTGTGTGCGTGTTTAGAGTGTGAGTGCATGTATGTGGTATGAGGAAGGAGGGTGGTGGTTTTAGTGTTATTAGTGGTGGTGTGGTCCAAAGTGGATGTGGGGCTGGCTGGAAGGTGAGGGGACTGTTAATGTTGGGAGCGTTTTTAGTGGTATTACTATGGAGGGCAGCGAGACGGGTAGGTGGGAAGAGACCAGTCAAAGGCTAAAGGAAGGGGTAGGGGTTCAAGCCGTCGGGTGCATGTCTGTAATACGAAGATGGTGCGTTGTTCTTCCCTAAATCGGGGTCGCTGGTTTCAGAGCACTCGAACAAGCCGTAAGGGGGGTGTCCGGCAGAGCAAAAATGGAGGGCAATGGGGAACTGATGCCGAGACGAATTTCTCGGAGATTTTCGGTAAACTTATCGGCCAGACGACGTCGGGTATGTCAGACATAGGTCGCGTCGCAATTCGTGCAGCGGAGTCTGTAGACAATGCTTGAGGAGTTCCAGCGAAAGGCATGCTGGACGGAGAGAGAGTGGGGGCATGTATGTCAGCGGGGTCTAGAGCAGGAGAGGGAACTGGGAGGGAACGGGCGTTTGGGGGTACGCAACTCCTGACGAGGAGGCTGTGGAGGTTGCGGGGCCCTTTGAAAGAGTGGAGGTGTGGGAGTGGGAAAATGTAGTGGGTGGAGGAGTAGGAACAAAGAATTAGTGTTGCATCATAACATATTTAATAGCATATTACATATTGTTCAATGTCGATCTATTATTGATCAAACCTGATTGGGGAATCGAGAGATCTTCAGATATGATTCATTATGTAAGCTCGTCTTTGATGGGACATGAATTTCTCTCAATTCATTCTTATATTTACCAGATTTCATCAACTTGGTATTCCGTGGTATCCGCTCATTGGTTCGTGATCAACCATATAATTGGTTTATTGACAAAACAACGCCTATCCATCATTCAGTCAAGACGCTACGTGCATTCATGCGTGAAGAACTGTCCGCCTGTCTTCCACAGCCACACTTGTTTGAAGCCCTCGTTAACTTAAAAGACATGAATGGGATACGTTGGTGTTGACAGGGAGGGGAAAGAGGAATATTATAATATTGACATGATACGAAAGAAGACAAATACATACGTATCATAACATACCTGTCACGCACGTACTCCCATACACATGTATACGTAAGTGAACACACGTCCACCCACGCACATACACACACAGACACACACAGACACGCACACAAAAACACACACACACACATAAGTATATATAAATATTTATGTATGTATATACAGCCACACATATAGGTACATATATCCATAGACACAGTCACGTATACACACATATGCAGACAGACACGTACACAACCACCCACGCCTATATGTGACCGCATTTGCATACATAGGTAAGCACACACCTATATCACAAGAACACCTCCCCCCCACACACACACCTACACACACACATATATATATGTATAATATATATATATATATATATATATATATATATATCCATTTTAAAAGCTTATATATATATATATATATATATATATATAAGCTTTTAAAATGGATTGAGAATAAGAAGAAAGCAAGGACGGGGTTGGGGGCCAGTTTTTCTCATCAGTCTTCTACTGGGCTTCTCGTATATTTCAACGCTTTAAGGACAATATATCTACCACCCAGAGCGTTCAATAACCTGGTAAGTTATTGGGATAACGGAGGAGGGAGACAAGGAGAATAGAAGTGAAAAGGGAAACAGTAACAAAAAAGTACCGAAGAGTATACAACAACTGACGGCTGAGAATCCAAGACCACAGCGGTAACCGAACATATGTTCCAGAGCGTGTGATCGAACGAAAAAGGACGCGACTGACCCATGCGAGTGTATGTGTGAAAAGACTGCTATAAGGTCAGGCGAGCGAAACAATGTTGTGGCAGGCAGAGAGAGGGTAAGTGAAAGTGAGAGGGAGAAGGGTAGAGGAAGAAAGAAGGGGAATAGCAGAAAGTAAGGAAATGGGTAGGTAGAGGGAGAGAAGACGCGTCACAGCGAAATATGATAAGATATATGGAGAATAGGATGGCTCTGTAATTTCAAGTAAAGTTAAGCTGAACAATGGACAGAGAATAAAAAATAATAAAGAACGGGTGTGGAGTTTTCCTCATCAGTTGTCTACTGGGCTTTAAAGACAATATATCTAATTCAGAGCGTTCAGTAACCGGGTAAGTTATTGGGAAAACGGAGGAGGGAGAGAAGGAAAATAGAAGGGAAAAGGGGAAAAGGGAAGAAAACGGAAACAGCGAAAAAGAAAGAACAACCAAAAAATGTGCAACTACTGAAGGCAGAGAATCCAAGACTACAGCGATAACAGAATAGAAGTTCAAGAGCGTGTGATCGAAGGAAAAAAAGATGCGACTGACCCAATTGAGAGGTAAGTGACGAAAAGACTGCTAGAAGATCAGCCGAGGAAACAACAAGGTGGCAGGCAGAGAGAGGGTGAGTGAAAGTGAAGGGAGAATGGGAGAGGAAGAAATAGGGGACTGAGTAGATAGTAACGAAATTGGTAGGTACAGGGAGAGAGAAGACGGGTCACTAATGAACATGATGAAATATATGGAGAATAGGATGGCTGTATAAGAAGGCTAGTAAAATTAAGCATAACAATGGGATGAAAATAAGAAGAAAGCAAGAACAGTTGTCTACTGGGGATCTCGGATATTTCAACGCTTTAAAGACAATATATTTTCCCCCAGAGAGTTCAATAACCGGGTAAGTTATTGGGAAAACGGAGGATG
>OZ024742.1:271150128-271152628 GCA_964016885.1 Eledone cirrhosa | reverse complement strand
CGCAAAAAGATTATGATGTCTAATAATGTCTACATATGTTCCTATATTTAATATAGAAGTTTATCTAGTGTAAGGTTAATTCAAAAAATTTGGAGCATCGGCTTTTAGGGTAGCTTAATTTTTCATGAGGAATGTTTAGATAAAAATAAAAATAAATAAAATAAAATAAACAATAAAAAGAGTAAAAAGAGGGAATCAAAGATTTAGGAATCAAAAGATTTATCGGCTAGTTCTCATATAAATATAAATCAAACTAAATATACTACATTTTAAATTTAAATTTATATTTAAACGTTGAGTTTAATCTGTTTGCAACAACTGAATAAATTTGTCCGTAGGTTAAGGGAATTTTTAGATTTTAGTATAAAGAATATCTCCTCTGCGCAGAGGTCACATGTCTCAGAGGATGAATTAAAAGGAATCCCTCTTGAGACTATATTCCAAGCCGTCGAATATCTAACGTTATCTAGCTTAAGTTGCCAGAGTACCCCTGATAGTGCCGTTGAAGATTTTTTATTTGGATCTGTGAAAGAATTCTTGTGGTTATTATAGCGAAGTTTAAATTCCGTCGATGTGGAACCGACGTAGTTAAAAGAATTAGAGTCAGTATTAACATTACAATTGTATACTATATTTTTAACTAAGCAGTTGTTATTTAACGGACATTTAGATCTATCTCTACAGTTACATTTGTTAACTTGTATATTATTTATGCTATTATCAGTAGGTTTTAAGTTCCTATTATTTATTCTATTAATATTTTGTGCTAAATGTTTGGTGGATGAGTAGGTTAATTTAATTGTATGCCTATTGAAGATTGAGTGATACCTATGTGTTCTAGGGAAGCGATTATCAAGAGCTTTGAAAAATAATTTAGCGATGTGGGTTTTAATGTTTAGTGAGAAAGGGGGGGCAAACCAAATTATGTTCCTAGTTCTATTTCTTTTTTGTCCTTTGGAATTATTGTAATGCTTTCTATTATAGTTGTTAATGTTGTTGCCGTAATTAAAAAAGTTGTTACTTTGTTTAGTTTGTCTATCATTATCTATGTATACAATCTTATCAGCATACCCTGCCCTAGTTAGTGCATCATTATAGTATTGGGCCTTTTCGTCAAAAATCTTTCTATTCGACGAGATCCTAGAGATACGTTTTTGGACTGAGTTTACTATAGTGTTTTTTAACTACGTCGGTTCCACATCGACGGAATTTAAACTTCGCTATAATAACCACAAGAATTCTTTCACAGATCCAAATAAAAAATCTTCAACGGCACTATCAGGGGTACTCTGGCAACTTAAGCTAGATAACGTTAGATATTCGACGGCTTGGAATATAGTCTCAAGAGGGATTCCTTTTAATTCATCCTCTGAGACATGTGACCTCTGCGCAGAGGAGATATTCTTTATACTAAAATCTAAAAATTCCCTTAACCTACGGACAAATTTATTCAGTTGTTGCAAACAGATTAAACTCAACGTTTAAATATAAATTTAAATTTAAAATGTAGTATATTTAGTTTGATTTATATTTATATGAGAACTAGCCGATAAATCTTTTGATTCCTAAATCTTTGATTCCCTCTTTTTACTCTTTTTATTGTTTATTTTATTTTATTTATTTTTATTTTTATCTAAACATTCCTCATGAAAAATTAAGCTACCCTAAAAGCCGATGCTCCAAATTTTTTGAATTAACCTTACACTAGATAAACTTCTATATTAAATATAGGAACATATGTAGACATTATTGGACATCATAATCTTTTTGCGATATTCTTTGCTAGATGTGATTTGATAGATAATTTTTGGCTTTGTCTTGTAATGAACTTGGCAATATATTGTCAATTAACTTTGAAGGGTTGTTCTTTGTGGTTTATTTTTATTTTCATTTTTATTTTTATTTTTATTTTTATTCTTTTAGTATGGTAGTATTCTATAATATTTTTATTTTTTATTTTATTTTTAATTATTTTTAATATTTTTATATGTAAATTTTTAATACGTAATATTTTTTAATACGTAGTATTTTTAATATGCAATATTTTTATTATGTAATATTCTTTCGTAATATTTTTTTAGTTTTCTATTCTATATTTTTATATATTTTTACTTATTATTATTATTATTGTTATCTTTGTTTATAATATAATATATATTTTCGATTAGTATATTGAAATCTGCTCTCTATTTCTGCTTGATAGATAATCTTGTAGAGTAATCGCAAGAATAATAATACGCTCAAATTTTTATACCACATTGACAATGTTTTCCGGTAACTTAGAGTTTGCGGAGTGAATCAGTTGGATTCACATTGATGTTTGTAGCTGTCACATAAACATATGAATTTTTTAAAACTAAACATAAGATAATGAATTTTCACACATTGTGAATACTTGTTTCATTCAGGAATACTGATATTTACAATATAGTGTAAGTTTTATAAATACTAATACATTAAAACATAGGGTTTTCTACGCCTCGAATATGTCTGGCTATTT
>OZ024742.1:271137628-271142628 GCA_964016885.1 Eledone cirrhosa | reverse complement strand
TCAACGCATGAATGGGTCTCCTCCACCCCCTCTCCCTCTTTCTCCTACTGGCAGGTTTAGCTACCCCTTCCCTCCACAAATTGCCATCATTGAATTATTATGTCTCAACTACAAACTGTTGACCAATCCCTGTGAGAATCACGTTGACCATATATGGAATTACCCCTTGAGAAGCTCGGCTATTCAAATACCAAGATAAACATTTTCATTTAGTCCAGAATTAGCCGTCGAAACGGCTTGTGCTCAGCCGTCGGGGTCCTATTCGTTCCTATTACCCACTCTACTACCCTAAGTATTGAGTACTTTGGTGCGTCATGGTCCACCTGGTTCCTTACCACATTTCTTCCGTTATATATATATATATATATATATATAAGAACCCTAGATGAAATATTTATTAAGTTTCAGAAGATCCCAATAAGGGTGAAAGCAGCGATTCTTACCTTAAACTTTAATCTGTTATTTTAATATATACATATATATATAAGTATGTGGGTATACGTACATACATGTATGTATACAGACGTACAGTAGCATGCACATATATATATATATATATATATATATATATATATATATATATATATATATATATATATATATATATATACATATATATATACATACAGGTACACATACATATATGCACGTATCGTTCCTGTGTCAGTGATGAAGAAAAAGGTGACGTGGTTGCCTTAACACCGTACGGCATAAAAATGCAGGCTGTTCAGTTTGTTTACAAACGAACAAAGCGGCGTTATAATAGGCGTCCGCTAAACTGATACGTGCATATATGTATGTGTACCTGTATGTATATATATGTATGTATATATATATATCGTGCATGCTACTGTACGTATGTATACATGCATGTATGTACGTATACACACATACTTACATTTAAGTAAGTGCCGTACTAAGAGTGAGAAATGAAATTTCGTTTTCATTTTATTTCAACATATATATATATTTACATATATATATATATATATATATATATATATATATATATATAAAAGTATATATATATATAAGTATATATATATATATATACAAAATTAAATTAAGGTAAGGTTGTCATGTCAGAGAGACATGCTCCATATTCACTGCAGAATAAGTTCAAAGACTCCAATGAATAGTTCCGAGCATTTTATATCAACTAGAAATAGATTGACACATATATATAAAATAAAGACATGAAACAATCTCAGGGTATAATTTGTAAAGTGTGTCAGCACACATAGCTAGGTAGGTAACTAATTAAAGTTTAACTAGAACTTCAAATATACGTACCTTTTAAAATGAGTAATCTCCTTTGTATATATTTCTTTAAATAAAAAATATATTTCAACAATTAATCCGTAAATGACAGCAGTCAAATCCTGGCCGGTCTCCAAAGGAGAAGATCCAACCATCTGTGTTTACACAGCAAATGCAAATCTGTAAATGACTCGAACCACGTGTTGCATTTTATAAAAAATACAACATCGAACCGCGTCATCCCAGTGGCGTGAATAGGATTATCGACAGCTAGAAATAGAAGCCGAGTCCGTTCAACTGAATTAGCTCTACAATCAAGGGTACGTATATATATCCAAAATTAAATTAAGGTAAGGTTGTCATATCAGAGACACATGCGACATATTCACTGCAGAATAAGCTAAAAAATTCCAATGAATAGTTTCGAGCATTTTGTATCAACTTGAAATAGATTGACACATATATATATATATAAAATAAACACATGGAACAATCTGAGGGAATAATTTATAAAGTGTGTAAGCAAACATAACTAGGTAGGTAACTAATTAAAGTTTAGCTAGAACTTCAAATATAGGTAACTCTTAAAATGGCCAACAACTTTCAGGCCTGGAACAATGACGTGCCAGCGTTGTATGGGCTTCGGAAAGACCATAAAATGAGCAGTGACCCTGTCACGGGAACACCAACACGGCCAGTCTCTGGAGCTAACATTGCTAGTAACTACAGACTGACTACTTCCTCTCCCTGATCATACACCCCATCATTGAAATGTCCCCAGGTGTATGTGACAGCACGGAGGACCTCCTCAGCAGAATCGGCGAGAGTAACCGATCTAGGGACCTAGCAAACTGCATAATAGGTAGTATGGATGTTATGTCCCTATATCCATCTATTGACGTGGATTTTTCTGTGGAGAAATGCGTAGAATTGATCAGTGAGCTGGTAATTGATACCAGTGAGCTGGTAATCCTACTTAAACTTACCTATAGTAATAATTATCTACACACATATGGCTTTAGCAACCTGTGCCCTACAAGACCAGCAAGAGGCAGACAACCTACCATTACCTCAATGGCCAAGAAAACCCACACAGATAGATGGAACAGGTGGACCAGAGCCATACGGACCCCCGAAAACCACGATGAACTAAAGAAAATAATTGCACATGCGATGGGAGCCAGCATAAAATTAACCCTTAAGGAACATATGTTCAAATTTAATGGAAAAACATATGCCTAAGAGGAGGGAGCAGCCATTGGTGTTAGCATTGCAGGCGACATAGCTAACTTATTCATGGTATGGTGGGACAGTAGACTTAAACTTAAGCTTAAAGAACAATTAGAAGACCCCTTAACCCCGATAATGTACTCACGCTACGTTGCTGATATAAACATCGTAGTTAAAACCCCCACTGGAGAACAGTCACGAGATAGAGAAAAACACAATGGAAAGCATCCACCAAATAGCTAACTCCATCCACCAGAGTATTAGATTTACTATAGACTACCCAAGCAAACACCCCAACCATCGATTACCTGTACTAGACACAGAGCTCTGGTTAGATACCATTAATAATAAAAGCAAATCCTCCATTCCCATTATGCCAAACACATGACTTCCAAATATCTGATCCACCGAAACTCAGCTGTTTCGAACCATACCAAAATCAACATACTGATTGCGGATTTGGTACGGGTGATGAGAAACGTGTCCCGTATGTGCAACCCCGAAGAACTAGAGAGACACATACAGCACTTCATCCACCGTATGCCGTTCTCTGGTGACAATCAGAGAGGTACAATCAGAGTGTATAGAGGAGCCAGAAACAAATGGGAAAAGATGGTAAATAGTGACACAAATGGGACCTGCCCCTTGTATAGGAGCAACTTTTGGCATATAATAGAAAGAACTAGGAATAAGGCTAATAGAATAAACTCATGGTATGATAGCAATAAATACCAGAGTGTAATGTTCATCGATACAACCCCTAGAGGTGAATTAGCTTATAAATTTAGAAGGGCCCTAGATGAACATAAACTCAATATTAAGATAGTTGAAAGACGAGGTACCTCCATAAAAACACTTATTAGCAAGACATACCCTTTTCAAAGACCTCCCTGTATAGATAAGAAATGTATAATCTGTAAATTAAGCCCCCATATTAACTGTAAAACCAGAAATGTAGTATATAGCTTAAGATGTAGAGATACAAATATAGTGTACATAGGTGAGACAGCTCGTAATATAGGGGAACGGATAAATGAACACTGGCGAGACCTTCAAGATAATAAAGAATCATCTGTACTCTACCAAGATGCTAAAATAGAACATAAGGATAAATTAGAGAACATAGAAATAAAAATAGAATCTACACACAGAAAAGACGCAATGTTTAGACAAATCACAGAGGCAAAAAACATAAATGAATTACAACCAAAATTAAATAGAAAACATGAGTGGAACAGCAACATCACAACTTACATCTAAGGACAAAATGAAAACACACACAAACATAGAACAAACAACCAACCAGTAACATGTAAATAAACAAATACATAAACGAATACAGACATCCGGATGTAACACATGCGCAAAATAAGCACACAACACACACACAAAACAAGATGGCGTAGGACAGAACAAAGGAGAGGCACACAAAACAAAGAAAAGAACCCCCAGTCACTGAAGAGGTCACATGATGTGTAACGAAAGAACTTTAACAATATATAAACAACCATCTGGTTGTGGAACCAACCAACCAACCGGAAATTTATAAATTCCTAAATTTATAAATGTATTATAATACATTGAAGTGAAGGCAACTGGTGCGTGTGTTTCTTATTGGCAACATGACCCTCCCAAAGTATAAGAATATATATATATATATATATATATATATATATATATATATATATATATATATATATATATATATATATATATATATATGTGTATATATATAGAGAGATAGATAAATATACACGGGCGTGTATGATTGTGTACAGAAGATTATATTAAATAAAAGGAATTACTACTTTGTCTGATTTACTCGTTTTATTTACAATCCTTTAAAATTTATAATGGCATTAGAATGAAATAGTATCGTAGAATATTAAATGTTAAGTATTAATTGAACAAGTACTTTCATGCTTTCGCAATCTTCAGGTTCATAATGTGTGGTGACAGTCAAGTTTGCAATTTTCAACTGTCGAACATTTCAACAATACCATTATAAATTTTAAAGGATTGTAAATAAAACGAGTAAATCAGACAAAGTTGGAATTCCATTTATTAATATATATATATATATATATATATATATATATATATATATATATATATATATAATATAATTTGAAATCAGTAAAATCGAATCTCTGGCGGTTTGCAAGTAAATTCGGCCTACTTATATGAAATGATGAGTTAGCAAAGTACTCGATAAGATAGGGCCTCAGAGTTATAAGATACGTTTAAATAGCTTGACAAATCGAACATTGTGGTAGGCGAAACCAACACACAATATATACCAAAGCAACGATAGAACTAATCAGGTTGAGAAAAATACACCTGGACAAATCAAACGGGCATACGATTAAAGTGTTTCGCTGAATCCGAAATCAAATATCATACTTACTTGAATGGCAAGATCGTGGTATTGGTGACTGAACAGAGGACTCAGTTTATCAACAGGTTTTCGATATATATATATATATATATATATATATATATCATTTTCA
>OZ024742.1:271097449-271127449 GCA_964016885.1 Eledone cirrhosa | reverse complement strand
ATATAGTTAGTAGAGGCCTCAAAAATAAGAGAGTTGATTACAGAGAGAGAACAAAGAGTAGTCACATATGTTCAAGTTTTTAGACAATCATCTATATATATATATATATATCTAAACATATCTGGTTGACCGTTAATATTCAAAATATTTAATTTAAGTTAGTTCAGAGTAATGAATAATATTTTAGGTTTTAGAAGTTAATAGGTATCTGTATTAATATTAAAGTATACCATCAAATTTAATTTCTAAAATCAAATTTTATGAAATCAAATTTAAAGTATTTACAAACACGAGAAAGAAAACATAATGTTTTAACAACCTCACGAAGGTAAACTTTACCAAAGTTATTTATAATATTGACAACAGTTTATATAATATAACTTAGAAAATAGTTACAGTTATAATTTTTAAAGAATTTCTGATTAACAATTTGAGAGCCTAAAGGATCAACAGGCCTTATAATTAAACTTAAAGAGGTCTGAATTTTAAATTACATATATGTGTTTATCAAAAGAAAAATTACACGAAGATTATATTGTCCAAGGACTTAAGATGATACCTTTCAAATATAAATAACATAATACAATATAGTAAATAAGTTACTGAAAATATTGTTAAAAATTAAGGTTTTAGATTAATTATTGTAAAAAGATCATTTAATAGATATATACTATAAATATATAAGTCAAAACTACATGAGTCTTTAGGATAAGGGCTAAATACAAAATAAAAAGTAAAAAGTGAAAAATAATGAATTGTTTGCGAGACATAAAAATGCCCAATATTAAAAATATAGTTTAAAATGGAAGAGGGTTTTAATATATAGTAGACAAAAGATACTTCTAAAATGTCCAGCGAATGTGATAGAAAGAGGAGTTAAACATAGAGAATGCAGAAGGCAATCTAAATTTAATTAAAATAAAGTAAATTAAATTAAATTAAGTAATAATCATTATATAATTTCGAACATCCAGGGAATATCTAACACTTATAACAATAGAGAGTCATTTGAGTATCTAAATTACTTAAAAATGTAACTACGAGCATGTTATTACACTAGATAAACATATTTGTACAACTATATAGAGAGAGTATTATAGCTATTAGTGAAACGATATACATATAATAAATAGATTATTACAATCATTATTAGTAATGTTATAATTGTAGTGTTACCTCCAGTTCAGTCGAAAGAGAGACCAATATTTGTCGACTCGTATGGTTTGTTATATTTATACTTAGATATACATAAAACATATATATGTGCAAATCTAACTTTATGACGCCTAAAACATAGCAAAATAAGTAAAATATATAAAACATATGAATGATACACGGTTCAATTATAACCGGTAATCTTACAAGTTAAATATCCAAATGATATATTTAAAACAGAGTCAAATATATAAAAATCCGAATCTAAATTATTAATATCTAAAATAATCCAAAGATGTGCATGTTTATCAAGGGAACAAGTTAACAAATAATATGTTTATATACCTAAACAGGATCCTTCATTCTAATATTAATTCTATCATAAATGATTAGAAAATAAAGTATTATTAAAGTTATAATAAACTGCTATAACGTTTTAGGTCCAAAAGATCCCAAACAAGACTGGCGGACTTAATCTGGGAACTCAAAGACAAGAACATCGAATACCAGATCAAATGGTCAGTTGAAAGACGCGTGGCCCAACTCCCTAGCGACAGAAACCACTGCAGGTTATGCCTGGCCCAGGCGGCTGAGATCATTAAATTAAAATCTGCCATAAACGCTAGATCTGACATAATTATAAACTCTAAACACACCAGGATGACCACATTCTCTGCATAAACATTCGGCCGACGGCCACCCACTAACCCTGACTCAATATAGGGATAACCACCTTTGCCTTGCCACACCGTCCCTCATCTCAGTACATTGTCTTCTATAACATGAAACCCATTCTAAAACAGATTTTGTAAATATCATGTCGCACTCATCACCCCCACCACCGCCAGCAACAGACACACCACCATACATCCCTCATCGCAGTAACATTGTGTTCTATCTGTCCTCTCTGTCAGGTTTTAACTTGTAATCCATCGTAACATCCGATCATTTAAATATAATGTCGAACACATCACCTCCACCGCCACCTCAGAACCGCCAAACACATAGCCATACGTCCACCATCCCTCATTCACAACCCTGTTTTTCCTTTGTTCTCCACGTCACATTTTAACCTGTAATCCAGCGTAAAATTCGATCACGTAAATATCATGTCGCACCCGCCACCACCACCACCAAGCACATCGCCATCCTTCCACGACCATCAACATCGCCAACACATATCATCCCTCCCTAAACAATGCATGTGTGTGTGTCTGTGTGTACGTATATTTGTATAACACCATCTCCACTGGCTCTATATATATACACATGTGTATGTATGCAACGTATTTGTCAGACTAAGTGTGCCTATATATGTATCTCCTTATGGAAATGACACCACGAACACAATCATCACACCACCATAAACACCGCAACCTTTCATCTTTATCGCAAACAACATAACCACACACACACCACACACAAAATCAGCCACATCTACATGCCAAACTGTCTACTGACAATCAGCACCACCACACCACCGTCCACTTCAACCTACGACCGTCACCACCAACTTATCACCACACCCACCCCAACATGCACTACAGGCAAAATCATCCCTATGATTTAACCCACCATTCAAAACAAACTTTAATGACCACCATAGGAACTTCTGACTTTATCATAGAGTATATATTCATTTTTCTATTAACATTACAAGGGTCTGACGAGCCGCGGATTACAGATTCGGGTCAGATCGATACAGATCGAACCTTGAGCTGATCAGTGGCGAAACGCGCGTCACCAACCAATAAACGTAATGAAGGAGTAAACAATCGTCCTTGTTATCTTATTTCACGATATATATATTTATATATATGACGAATGTAGAATGTAATATTAGATATGTGGATAGTAAGAGAAACGATGGATGCATACATGTGGTTTTTATGTGTATAATTATTAAGTTATTTATTTTATCTAAATAATTCTTCGTCTATATCATCACATTATACATTTCTTCATATTGTACCCCATTCGTCTTACTAGGCTTGATATCAAGTTATCATCAATTTAATATTCACTGATCTTTGTTCATCTCTCGTTTTGTATATGTAAGGTTTTTACATTCATTCTATATGAAATTTCTTATTTCCAATCTCCTTAGTTTCTGAAGCTAACATAGGGAGCTAGCTCTGCAAATCTCCAGCCAGCAAATATAAAGTTTATCATTATTATCTCTACTGTTGTGAATAATACGTAAATCTAACTTAACAACTCGTACCACATACATGTCGTTGTTTCGCATCACATCACACAACATATCTCTATATTGAATGAACACCGAATGATTTACGCTGTTAGAAGCAACTTCTATATGGTATCCTCATGGTGGTGATGGTGGTGACGACGAGTATATGTTTTGGCTTGAAAGTAGAGACATGTCATTATTTTATGCCTTCAATGCAGATGTGTGTGTGAATGATAACAATTCCCCCCACCCTCTAAAAAAATAGAAGATAAATTACCTATACAGTTAATTCAGAAAATATATGGTAACGTTTGAACCTTTCACATCGTCCACGTTATGTGACATGAATCAAAGGGTGATGTTGTAAATTGCACCTTTGGTCTCACATATAAAAAGAAAAAAAAATAGTAGACCGTATTCCTCAGCGTATATTATCTTCTGTTCTTTGCGACATAAATCACTGCCCGCTTGATGTTTTGAATTGCATTTTAAACTGAGGCATTTCTTCAATAAAATGTAGTAAATAAGAACATAGTTTAAGACTAATGATTTGTATATCGATCTAAGCTAATGCATTTTGAAACTAAGATACGACTGAATGAAGGAGTTCTTGTCGGATCGAAGTTCAAATTTGTAATTTAAATAATGGTTTTAGCTGTACGCCTACGGAAAAATCCTATTCTAGATGGCTCCGATTTCTATAATGTTTCATAAATAGAAACGTAAAAGTGTATTGTTCATGCGATATAGTACACATTTTTTTAAGAAGAATGAATTTAATAATTCTCTGATTTATGTCATTCACTCAAGAAAAGAAAAAGTATCAAAGAAATGTATGTGTAACGAAAATCACCCTATAGGAGACTATAATACATAAATTCATATAATGGGATCAAACGCCAAATCATGTAATTTCAAATCTATTGACTTGAAAATGCCAACACAAATATCAGTTAATACCGAATCGAGTGGATATGTGAATCGTAATGGATATACTAGACACATGCGTTCGAAATATATTCTGCTTAGATAGTGCAGTTATTTAAGTGGTTAAAAGCTCATCTATTTTACCTATCTCAGTGTATGGACGTGTTACAGAACTTTATCTTTTGCATTCAGATTGATCCATGTTTAACTTTGACTCTCACCCTTTAGCAGCCGTTAAATCAATATGGTTGACTGGAGATATGATCAATACAATATGTTATATTGCGCGTCCAGATTATTGCCTTGATATGTTATTACATGCAGTCAAGGGATTGGTAAAATTAATTTGTTGACAAACAAAGCAGTATGTGTTTACATGAGTTTATTTACTTTCTTCATTTAAATATCGCGATGATTGCCCCAATGTAACCATTCTGGGATCAATGCCATAATTATTGTTTCAATAGAACGTTCATTCACTTCAATAGTAGAATTATTGAAATGCGTGATATTGTGCATGTGTAAATAATCAACGTTTACTTGCTTAAAACAAAGAGGAAACCAATATATAACAACTGTCTGGATATAATGATGTGCATGGGCATGTGTGAATAAAGAATTGACAACATTACATTAAATGTTCTTCTCTTTCTTCGCCTACGTAATCTTGAATTTCTCAGAAGGTCTTGGAAAAAGAGTCGTCAAACACTTCTTCCAGCCGTTCTTGTCAGAAGCAACCATATTCAACCCATCAGGCAGGATCCACAATCAAGACGAACGAAGCTCGTCGATGGTATCCAACACTATTGCTCCGGGTCTACCCCTGTGCCTCCTATCGGTTGGTTTTCTTCGTAAAATCCGTCCAGGGATTCTTTTTATGAGACATTCTACCACAGGCCTATTGTATCGGAGCCGTAATCTCTCAATTCGGAGAAGTATCATATCTACCTGAAATGATTCTTTGATCTCCGAGCTACGCACTCTATCGAGTAACGTTAATCCAGGGATACTTCGGAGGAATCTCATTTCTACCGCTTGTATTCGCGATCGTATTCTTCCGGCATTACCCATGATTCATTACCATAACGAAGGTTTGACATCAATACCGAATTGAAGATAGCGAGTGTGGATTTTACACATACTTCTCTTCTTCTGATTACTGAATGCTGAAGCTGGAGTATTACTGCACCAGCTCCTGCAATTATTGTACTTCATTCAGGCTCCTGCATGTTTTTCACCCAGGAATACTGCCCCGAGACACTTGAAAGTCTCTATCTGCTTCAGTGGAACTCTATTCACATGTAGCGTGCACTGCCCAGGCTACCTTGAAAGGAAGGGTGTCTCATATTTCGTTACACTAATTTTCTTTCCATCAAATCAGCACTCAGCATTAAATTTATCAAGTAAATGTCGGATATCATCTATTGCAGCGTTAAGTAACACCATTAAATATGGAATTACAAATCTACAGTGCCAAATACTAGATGGGATGTTAATTTAGATACACTCTCTACATTATAGATAATTTCTTCCAATTCGAACGCATGATTATATACACAATTATTTTATTGACTTTATTAGCGTGCTGCATGGGCATTTACACATCATGTATATAAAATAGAGAGAAATTGTGAATGGTTTTAGGATAATATATAAAAAGATATGTAAATGTACACTATAGGCAATATATTAATTCATTTGATATATACGAAGCTTTGTATTCCTATATGTAAATATGTAAATAGTTCTAAGCAAATGAAAGCCGTGTGTACTTGCATATAACACCAAAATTTAAAACTTTTCACCCTGAAATGTTTCTATACAGTTTAACAGGAGGGTTTGACAAACATCCTTCATGTCTTTACTGGTTCACATTTTATAGTATTGTGAAAGAGGAAAGGCAAATGATATTCTGACAGAATATATACGTACAGCACAATACTGATTGTAATTGATCAGTAGAAATATGCATTACAATTAGACGCCAGAATTGAAAATAGGCTGACAAAAACGAAAACTTGTGGTAAGAATGCATGGACATCTAAGGGAAACATTATATTGTAAAGTAGTCTTTAAGAAAATCAATAATAAATGGATGGAAGGAAATGCCTGCCGAATCTACAAGACAAATAGTAATCCATTACACAGGATAAAAGATCTCAAATATTACAGAATTAATAAAGTAATCTATTCTATAGTTTGGTTAGTGCCGAGGGAAATTGGAGTTTCCTGATAGAATAAGCACCCGATAAAAAAACACAATATGCAGTACATATATGAATTGAATAATAACAATAGCATCAGCTGATTTGGAGAGTTGAGAAGTGTAAAACGTAAAACAACACAATCATAGCTATATCAATAAGAGTGGGGGTAAATGGATGTGAAAGAAACACTTACGTAAATAATATGAGCAACGTCAAGCAGGGTACGAGCATTCAGATTATGTAAGCACTTCATTCATGAGAAACAAACAAAAGTATTATTTGAAAGGAAGAGCATTTGCTTGGAGAGCTGACAACCCCAATGACATTAAATCGTACTTGAACACTAACATGCAATTGCTACAATGCAGTCCTTGATCGTGAGAATCGGTGCAGAATTGGTGGATAGAACCAAATACTCGGAAACAAATTAGTAATTCATAGACCAAATATTACCATACATCATATAGTGGATATCCTGATGCAAATTAGAAATAAGCCAAATCTAAACATAGACCAAGAAAGACTCAATGACTTATGGGTGGGATTAATAATTTTAGAAGAAGCAGTCAATATCCTCCATCCAATAACACCGGCAACACACCGAGACCAAACCAATGTGGTGACCAAATTCAAGCAAATTGAAAAGTACATCGAAAGGGAGCCAATTAAACAAAGCAGCAAGTCAAATACAAAAAAAAAAAACCATCAAGATTTGACGTAAACAAAACAAACCATAGACAACAACAGCAAACATTTGGCACGCTGTTGTGAAGAAAAATAATCCCAGTCTGACATCCCATCCAAGGATAAACATAAACTGGAGAGTTACATATTTAAATTTAACCCTCGTCCAACATAGTAGCACCTTGCTCTCCAAAGCAAAATCAACTGGTACACCACTATGAAGTGTCTTCTGTCAGAGAAATAAATAACAGGAGTAAAAAATAAACGACATACGGCTAACGAAAGTAGAAAACAAATTAGAAAGAATAACAGAGGAACATTTTAAGCATTCAATTGCACAATATTTTCTAGATGATAGATTGAATCGTATCAAACACTCACACCAAATTCCGATACACAATTTGCGTAAGGAGATAGATGAAAACTCCATATCCACAAAAAATAAAGGATACAAATCCTAGGCACTGATAAATAAAAATAAAAATAACAGTCATTTAACCCAAGACATCATCAACATTTAATAGGTGAAAACGCAATCCCAATATTCTTTGCTCAATCAAGGGTACGCTGATCTCAAAGAAGATTTTAAAGGAGGTAGAGTGAAAGCTTTCCTTTTTAATAACAAGTGCAACCGCTGCTCATCCATATCACACTGCAACACAAACTGTCCTGTAAAAAACGACACCACTAAGGAATGACACCACATGTGCAATGGGCACGCCACTATAACTATTAATATATGAACAATACCACAATCACCACGCCAGAAAGCCAACGACGGAACAGCGATGTATCCATTAATAATGAAAATAGCTCAAAACAACGGGCATAAACAACTTGGCACAAAGATTTGAATGTCAACAATCTTAACTATAATAAAGGAAGGTCTGCGGGATTGCGTCCAGAATATATTTTTTTACTCCGGTTGTAAATTACTTTGAATAAATTAAGAATGAATATTACATAATTCATGTGCTAAATTTCGTGGCTGTTGATTAAATATATTTTATAGCTTAATCTTTAAAATTCACTTCTTTAAAATTATCAAATGTCAACACTTCCGGTTAGCGGCCGTTATATTATAACACTTATAATTGCATTTATTTCCGTCGCTAAATTTCTTCTAAGAATTATATATAAGGTCGTCTTTTGTTTAATATATCATGGATTACTGATTACAGAGTAACATAGGCTTTGTTCAATTTCTGTGTATATTGTCATTTACGATTTTATTTGATGTATCATATTTACATGCAAATGTATTTGTGTATAATATCAATATACACACTACACATGCTGGCAGAAAACCACCCGTAGGGTGGTTTTTTCTGATAGTAATACTAATAATAATTGATTCTACTTTTCGCACAAGGCCAGAAATTATCCCAATGCATTACTGGTGCTTTATTTTATCGACCCCGTAAGGATGAAACCCAAAATTAACCTAGGGGGGATTTGAACTGAGAACGTAATATGCCATAACTCTATGCTACAAAGCATGGTGTCTGACGCTCTGAACCAAATTACCTAAACAAAGAGCGTGAACTAAAGGAATTTTATTTAAACTTTTGTGGCTCAACATTTGACATATTTCTTTTTCAAGACCGTCTACTATATGACTTGAACCAATAGAAAAAAGGAATTCACAAAATTCTCTTTTTTATATCCAATACATGCTATTATGGCGCATCAAGGTACCTCCGCTGATTAGATCAGACCTAATCTCTAAATTAGACATAATGCAGAGGGAGTGTAACTCCATAGATATTATGTTTATGTACATCAAGAAAACAGACTTTTATGTAATAAATATTTATGAAATCAATATTTAAAAAACTACCAATATCAATATATGTTTACAGGTCTACCAAATATTAACAATATCTATGAGTACAAGGAAGCTATGAAAAGATTCAACAACAGAAACTTCTAGCTGTTTGACGGCATCCCTTGTTTCTGAGTTTCCTTTACGTTTTCATTTTCTTATGCATAATCTGCCTCCCACTGGTCTTCACTATTTGAATTTGTTTTCCTGTTTCTTTCCCATTTTATATTTTTTATTACTTATCACAATAAGGCTTTTTGATTACCAACTGTAAGGAGTATTAGATACTTCCCTTAGCCTGTCATTGATTACTAGCTCTATACGGACATTTATATTGATTAAATAAATAAATAAATAGCATGTATAATGAAGATAAACACATCTAAGTTTCTTATATTAATGAACTGAGAAACCAAATACACCACCGCGAGTTCATATGTACCGCACGTTAGGAAATAAGCCTTACCCTTTTTAATATAAGCGATTTGCTACCGATTCCATCCAAGAACAGAAACCACAAATAATCCAAGAGTCCATAATATCTTTGTTTAGAATTCTAAGGTGGAATACTTCTTCTTATTCTTCTTTTCTTCACTCACTTATTCCTGAGAGGGTTGTACTCAAACACTCCCTCAAACGGGTTCTGTATGATGTAACCGTCTCTAACTGATCCGATTGAATGTCAAAGCGTCACTATCCAAGATCATAGATGTTTACCCTGGGTCTATCCCTCCTTTCGTTCATGTTGGTTTCGCCCCTAAAATATGCCCTGCGTTTCTTTCCTGAGATATTCTAACCACATGCCCATAGTATCGTAGCTGTGATCTCTCAATTCGAAGAAGTAGTGTCTCTAACTGGAGTGAATCTCTGATCTTCGAGGGACGTTACTCCAAACACCCTTTGGTGGAACCCCATTTCGACCGCTTCTATTCGCAGTCGTATTCTTTCACTCATTACCCAAGATTCATGACCATAGGTAGGGTTGGCAAGAAAACCAAATTGAAGATAGTTGTTTGGGCTTTTACGCCTACCTCCCTTCTTCTGATTACTGAATGCTGACGCTGGCGCATTACTGCACCAGCCTTTGCAGTTCTTTCACTTGATTGAGCCTCATGCCTTCTATGACTCGTGAACACGGTCTCGAGGTACTTCAAATCCTCTACCTGCTTCAGTGGAACACCATTCACATGTAGTGTGCACTGCGCAAGCCTCCTTGAGAGGACGAATGTCTTAGTTTTCGCAGCACTGGTTTTCATTCAAGACATTTAAAAAAATTCACACAATTAAAGAAAATCCTATTAACGAAAATTCCCTTACCTTTGTGTATGTGCATGTATTTCTCAGTATACGTAAATAGATGGAAAACAAAATAATTTCGCATTCTTTTCTATGGTAATCATGATTAGTCAAATATTAATACTTTGCTAGTGCCACTGACAAACTGGAATATTGATACTTTGTGTTATATCTAATTATAATTTATGTTACACCTAATTAATAACGGTAGTAACCTACATCCCAGAAACATTGTATAATATGTTATGTTTACCACGGTTTGTAAGTGCTAAATAAAGGATGTATTAAGAAGACAATTTATTACACCTACAATTCAGAACAAAATAGAGCAGGTGTTGTTTCATTAGTCGTCAGAATTATGGCACACTTCACTCCATTTTGAGGAAATCTGTTATAATGTAAAAATTACAATTTAGAACAAAATGAAAAAAACAAAGAAATGAACTAATATTTAAATAGATATGATGTAAACAGTATAAGATATGTATCGTATGAATGTTCAAACGATTGGTTTAATAAATATTGTATTTGATTTGAATTTTTCAATAAAAGAAAGCTTGCGATTAAGATCTATACACACATGACATGTAAAAGAAGGTACTTCTACACCAATTGAGACTGTATATTATAAATGCACATAATCGTGGAATAAACTTAATACGCAATAAAACACAAATCGGGTAGTTCTAAGCACTTTGAAAATTGTGGCGATCTTACAAACGTTGAAGAAATTTATTATTTCTAAAGTAGCAGATATGGGTTTGTTAGTAAGAGGTTCGTTTTGCATGTACGCAGTTAGAGTTGTATCCACCATAGCCAATGGCTGTTTAGTATGTTCTTAGCTTGAGGAAAACATTGTGATTAAACTTTTGTAAAAGGAACTGCCCCTTTTCCTGGTTTGTTGATGGGATCCGTCTATCAAAGTCACTACATCAATTATCCACGTGGGATAGTTTTACAAGAATTCTGTTGCACATATTTGGTACTGATTTCACGTTTAAGCTACCTGTGCTTCGAAGGACCTGACAGTTTCAATTCGCTGGCTCCTCCTAATAATCAATTAGCAATGATATTTTTCTTCAAAGCACCGCATATAAAATGGCCGATCCTTATGTATTACATACACAGCAAATGAAATGATATCCTTCAAACAGAAATGATTTATCAGTGCAAGATATTTAAAACTGTTATCACCATAAATATCGATTAGAAACCGAGAGATAATTACATATTTGGCGTAAGAAATTAATATCGATAGGGGACATGTAGTTAGTTACGTCATCTAGAAAATATTAACATATAGATTGCAATGTCAGGTGACATTCTTGTATTGATTATAACAAAAAAAAATACTTCAATGGTAAAAAAAATAAAACATATAAAGAACATTGCGCATATGGCTGAAATATGTGAATAAGGGAAAAATTCATTATAATTAAATATTCGCCCTGTTTTATATTCGAGATTAACACAGATGAGAGCAATCATCTTTTAAAAATGTAATAAAATAAAACTCCATAGAATGCCAAAAGTTAAGTGGATTCAAACTTTGACCTTTACATCAAGCAACAAATTGTTAACTTCACGTAAAAGATACCAAAATAATTAAATACTACTGAAATATTCCGTTGTTGATTCCGACATTAATAATTAATATCGTGATATTTTTTATTGTTTAATCAGAAAACACTTAACAGCGCTTATGGCATTTTTACAAAGCGTTAAAGACAGATGGAGAAGGAGAACATGGAAGATATGTTCAAATAGGAGACTTTCCGAATTTCGTCAAAAAAGTGAGTTTGCTAAAGTTTGTGAGGTGGTGGTGTTCAAACGGGTGAGAGATGAAGTCTATTACTCAAATAATCACTAGGATATTTGTATCACAACGCAGAGTGACACAGTGATATCGAGTGACTCTCTAAACATTCCAAAAATGTATAACACTGCATTGATCCTATATCATATCGACCACGAAAATAGGAATGTTCACTTCAGCGAAATTTTGACTGAATATACTGAGAGCAAAGAACGGAAGGTATATTATCCCTCTGTCGATGAAATTATGTAATGCTGCACCCAAAGAATGTTTAAAACAACTATTTATCTTTTTTTAAGTAGTTCATATGTTCTCCGTAAGTAGTTCCACTTCATTATTTCATTCGTTTTAAGTATTGACAGTTCGTTAACACGGAGATTTAATGTTGGCTTGGCTGATTTAGTCAATTGTTGCATATTATTACAATTTTCTCTCTACATGTTAGATATTTCTCTCAGGTTTTAGGAGAAAACCCGGCAAAGATCAGTCTTTGTTTGTTCAAAATCTGAAATCAGTGTATTGTCCTTTAAATGCACTGAGGAGTTAGATGGTAGTGTCAATATGGGTAGCATATTAAATTTGTTTCCCTAAACATTTGTTTAAGAAATTATCATTTCGATGTAATTTCCTTTTGGTTGAGCTATGTGATTTTTAGCGTGATGATTGTATTCCTATTTTCCGCACGAATACAGTATTTCTATCTCATTATACTGCAATTGAAGAAATATTTTCTTCCTATTTTATGTTATTTTTTTCAAATCGGATTAAAATACTTTTGAATTTCGAATGAATTCCTGGATTGATTTAAATCATCGTCCAAGCAGACTTCATATGATATTCTTAGGATAGTTTGTCACAGGCAATATTTCAGGATGTATATCGGGATACTATGCCTCATATATTCAATTCATTTCTGCAGCCAAGGAATGTCAACTGCCTGCTTTTGAATTTCCATCTATGCTAGATTTAGTTTAATATTCATTAAAGTTAAATATCCTTTCGGTAAAATGAGTAGTAGCCACATACTGACATTCATAGGACTATACATGTCTAGTATATAATTATGGTATTCTAAATCCGCAACAAAAACAGATTTAGAATGTATGTATCTAAGAGCAGATTCCACACAGTAATGAAAAATGAAAGCCAATAAAATATATACCGTATATGTCGGCGTACAAAGGGAACTTTTAATATTACTGCTCCCTCACCCCAAAACCGTGGGTCGTATTGTACTCCAGGTAGAAAATGTGAACCATAATTCCTGTGGTTTATGGTAAGTTGTTAGCATTGTTTATTTTTGACGATAGGCTAACCCTGTCTTGGTAAATATCAACATAGTTATTTTCTACTGAAACAACTTAATTCGCCCCGCCGAGGTTAACTTTGCCTTTTATCCTTACGGGGTCGATAAAATAAAGTACCATTAATTCAATGGGATAATTGCTGGCCTTGTGCCAAAAGTAGGAACAATTATTCTGATAAAATAATAAAAGTACAATGTAATAAAATAAGTTTTAACTTATACATGTGTTATGATTGCACGAGAATAACAAAACGCATATTCGTTAAGCGAGATATCCAAAACAATTGTCACACATAGTAAACACAATTGTTTGGCTGTGGTGGTCGAAAGCTATAGAGAGGACTCTGCCAGACAGTTCAGGATAAAATGTGTTAACGGTAAAAAAATGTTTCAATCATTTGTCAAGATAATATTAAAACATTCATTTTTTTCTATTGTAAATTGTATGGTATGGATTTTATTAAATATATTAAACTACTTTTAAATGTTTTACCTGTAAGCAATTGTCAGTAATATATTAAAGGTAACTGTACCGGGTAGTTTATGGTAGGGAACGTTAAGTGTTGATTGTAGTAGTTAATTAACAATATCTCTCCACCATTGATTCATTAGAATTTGAGTGAAAAAATGTATATGCTTACTGAATTTTTTTAATACACTCAACACGATAGTTAAAAACCTACGTTTTATCTTGAACATTTGGGGGCAGTCTTATACGTCCAGCCGATTTGTAAGCCAACATATACGGTACATATAAAGGAAGGTATTTTGAAAGCCTTCTACTACACCAGTTAAACAGAATCCTCAACGACGTGCAAAATATTTACTTTAATGCGCAAAGTTCCAGGAATGTCTTCTTGTGCCATCACTGTATCAGTATTTGATGAACCAAGACGTTCCAGGCTCTTCGTTCTCGGCCAGGATCCCATATTTATGTGCCTTTGATATACAAATTGTCAAAAAAGGACCTACATTTGCGTGATTAGGCACGATTCCCTGGAATATTTAATAGCGAGCAGTATCGCACGTTCAATCCGCACTCTCTTCAAAACCTTCATCAAAACCTCTTCATTATTTATTCGGTTTTACGTACTAAATCCTGAGTATTCTGCGATGGAACTACATCTCGGTAGAGTTATGTTATCTACGTGTCTGATTCGTGAAAGTCCATGATTAGCAGCCTTAAAGAAGTGTTTAAAGAATTTGTTTTTAGTAAAGGAATGTTGATTCCGATTGAAAGTTTGTGTTCGACAAAGTTCGACCGGAGTATCGAGAATGTATCTGTTGCAAGAGCTATTCTTCTTCGAATTTCTTTCTTGCATCGGAAGGTAATTGAAGGATAAAACCTGTTCAATACAGGTATTGAAGTGGTAGAGTTAACATGCTGGAGGTATCTCAGGCTTCGATATAACCATTACTTTTGTCATCTTGCTGTTCATGCTTATTCCTAATTAGTTACGGGTAACAAATGTTGCACCAGAGTCTCGGTAGATCTTCACACGACGTGGCAAGAAGGACTGTATCGTCAGGGTTCCTAAGATTATTTACCTTGTGATCATTAATGGTAATTCCTTCCGGGTGGTCCTCAAGTTCACGAAAAATCATATATGAGCATAAATCAAAGAGGTCTGGCGGATTACACATCTCTGGCGTACTCCCCTTCCTAATGCGATACAGGTCAGTCATTCTTCCCTACAGTCGAACTGCAGCAAGCTGCTCTTCGTAGACGAACCCTATTCTCATATGTTTGTCATAAATTCTGATGTTGTCGAGCATTTTAAAAAGCTAAAGGTGTCGAACTTTAACAAAAGCTTTCTGAAAATCGATAACAGAGAGATAGTTGGTGTTGTATGACATTTTCGTTCATTATTCTCATGACAAAGGTTACGTTTCCCGTGCCTCGCTCCTTCTTGAAACCGAACTGTGATTGTAGGAATTCAGGAAGCAATTGTCGTCTAATTCTCCATGGAAACATTTTCAGTATACTATTAAACATTCGAAATATTTTAGCAGTACATTACAAATTTAACTTGCTAGTCATCAACAAACTCAATTTATATTTATGGTGTTGCTTATGCATACAATCTCTCTGAACAGTATTTGAATTATTTCTACAAGAGTTGCAATAATGTATATTCTAATGTATATTCTAATTTCGAATGCAAAAGGTCACCAGAGACGTTATATTCCTATCATAGCTACGAGTCCATTCTCAAAGGAATTTATATATCAGCAACCTAAATATATTGGATTATTCAATGACATGTACTAAACATTTATATATTTGTGAATAAATATGATAAAATCAACGATTTCAGGTCAGACAATATATACAAATCAATTCGTATTTACATCAAACGCAATGACCTGGGCTTTGGCAAGAGAACTCCAATAAAATATGTGTGAAGTTAATCTAGCATTAAATATAAGATCTCTTTTTACAATTTACACTTCATAATTCTTTCAAGAATTGAATAATATACAATAGCTGAAACGAACCACATACTCTTGCTATTCAGAAATCTATATGAAGTAGCTTGAATTGGCATAGATGTTGAGAAGTGTACAAGACTAATAGAGAGAAAATACATTTTCTACGACTGCAAATCCTAATGGTAAATGTGATACGGTTTCAATTCAATTGTAAAATTCTTGCACTTATTAAAAACTATTAGAGGCATATTTCAACGATCATATTTGAGGAAATGTGCATATAGTGAAATATATGCATAGTTTACCAAGAAATACAAACAGACAAGAACAGGCAATGAACTGAATTAAATAAGGTTTGATCGAAATTTTACCCAGTAAAATATTGCGAAGGCAATAAAAAAAGAAACTATCAATATTCAGAGAAATTTTCTCATAATTCATGTTTTTCACATTTAAACACATATTTTAATTATTAATCGTATATTTTTTAATATCTGCGATAATTTTATTAAAGAAGTTTTGGTATGTAGTGGGTTTCCTATTTGTGTATCTGCGTTATGCATTTGATAAATAGTTGTTATAAGATTATAGATTTTCTCTTAGATTTTGGTAGATATAAACAATAGCCCCACCATGTACATATATATATATATATGAACAAGTATGACCCCGACGGCAGAGCTCAAGCCGTTTTGACGGGTATTTCTGGACTATTACCCAGTCTACTACCCAAAGTATTGAGTACGTTGGTGCGTTATGGTCCATCTGGTTCCTTACCACAATCCACAATCCCTATATGTATATATATATATATATATATATATATATATATATATATATATATATATATATATATATATATATATATATGTATATATATATATATATATATATATATATATATATATATATATATGTATATATATATATATATATATTGTTATACTTGGGAAGGGTCATATTGTTGTAATACTATTGTCGTAACAAAACACGATCACTGTTTGGTTGGTTTTCGCTTCTGCATTTTCTATATCTCCATAGTTAATTATATATATATATATATATATATATATATATATATATATATATATATATATATATGTGTATATATATATATATATATATATATTTTAACTTTAATTATATCTCATAAAATAATACAATTGGCTTTTCCACATAATACATATTGTTAGCACCCCAAACACTTATATTGGGATTATATTAAAATATAACCTAATGTTTGTTGAGTGAGATGGTTACCAGTCAGAGTTTAGCTTTAAACTATCTCTGTTATTGTATTAAATATATATATATATATATATATATATATATATATATATATATATATATATATATATATATGTATATATATTTAATATAGAAATGGGTTGTACAGGACAAGATAGAAATGGGTTTAATATAGAGATGGGTTCTACATCACTAGAACTCTTTCATTCGGGATAAAACATCACGAAACCGACTGTCCAAGTAATATGCTAGTATGTATACTATTTCTGGTGGTGGGAGTGGGTGATGATTGGGAAGGATGGAGGTCATTGTTTGATGAACACTGCCCAAGTTGCATGTACAAAAACGTTGCAACTTACAAATATCTCAAGCCAGTCTTGATACCAGATGGATGATTTACAAAAAGAACGCCACTCGACAAAGTATCCCCCCCTCCATCCCACGCTACACCCTTCACTCAACAGAAGGTTCCTCGCCAGACGCCCCACGGGACTATGGTCATGTAAGTACTTCTTACCTACTTGCCTTTCCCACATGTGTATATGTTTATAGATGTGTGTGTATGTAGATGTGTGTGTATTTATATATATGTATATATACTGATCAGCCAGTCTGCTAAAATGCAAATCAGGCCGATCAGTCACTGTGTATTTTTGGAAATAGCATATATTTTCACAAGCTCTGACAATTTGGCAGGTGAACAGTGAGCTGTATTGATGAAGGGTGATATCAAGAAACATTAGTGTCTGCAGTTCTGTTCGCATGCCAACACGAGAGCAAGAATGAAGTGTTCATTCTATTGACATGGCTATGCCATTGAGGCTTGCTTGCATACTTGAAAAGGAATCGAATGTTTTTATTAATATTCGAAAAACTCATATTACATTTATTGTATTCAGCCATGTAGAGCGAAATTTTCATATATATATATATATATATATATATATATATATATATATATATATATATATATATATATATATATACATATATATATATATACAATATATATATATATATATACATATATATATATATATACAATATATTGAGAAACCCACAGATACATGCGGACACACACAGATACATGAATATATCCACATCCATCCTGGAGTTAATGGTGCCAACCTTAACCGATGTTGCTCTATGAATAACTGGGACAAACCAATCCGAATGGATTAGACTGAACCAGTATCAGAGCTAAAAGTACATTATGAAGAGAGAAGAAACATTTAGATATAACTAGTAATAATATGTATCATACCTAAACTGCTTCTAGATTCCTCGAGTACGTAGTTTCGTGGCATAAACAAAAACAATACATCATATAGATATAGAGCCTTTGCGAGGTCTGCCGACTTATCAAGAGGATACCTCGCTATTTTTTTCGGGGTTATAAGGGGCATAGCTCTGTTTCTTGACCGTTGTATCACGTGACTGTCTCCTGTCTCTCCCTCCGCCTTTTGGGATTATTTCTCACATCATATAGACGCGTTCTTGAGGCTAGTAAAACGAGGTATCCTCTTGATAAGTCGGCAGACCTCTCAAAGGCTCTATATCTATATGATGTTTTGTTTTTGTTTATGCCACGAAACTACGTAGTCGAGGAATCTAGAAGCAGTTTAGGTATGATACATCTTATTACTAATTATATCTAAATGTTTCTTCTCTCTTCATAATATATATATATATATATATATATATATATATATATATATATATGTGTGTGTTTGTGTGTGTGTATGTATATATGTGTTTATATATATGCATATGTCTATATATATACATATGTGTCTATATATATATATGTGTGTATATGTGTATGTATATATATATATATATATATGTTAGTGAGTGTTGGTGCGTCTGCGTTTGTGTGGGAGTGAGGGAATGTGTGTGGGTGCGACTGTGATTTTAGGCACCTGACCATTTCAGCACAACTACCAATGAATAGCCATTGTTAGCTTAAGTGAACGTTTTAAACAGGAGTTTACGCGGACAGTCGGTTTCCTGGCGATTTCTGCCGAATGAAACAGGTCTAGTCCTGTAGAACCCATTTCTATATTAAATATTTATACTCTGCTATGTATTGTGTGCCCTACTTACTGTGGTTACACACGATTGAACCCGGGATAATCTAATCTCTCTCTATATATATACATATACATAAGAAATGCAGACAGTAGATGTTGTGCACTCTATTGGTGTATTAAGTGTGACCGAATCTCGAGTACGGGTATGGATTGAAGGTACTCATTTACGTGTGTTGTATTGAAGCGAATATCCATGTGTCTACTATGGAATTTTACATAACATTACTTAATCAGTATGCTGAGATGCAACCTGTACTAGCAGTGAAACCCATGCTAATCCCGTCAACATATTATTGAATGTTTATATAATAGATATATATATATATATATATATATAATAAAAATATTGAAAACAATGAAATTAAACAAAATACGGGTAATTCATTTAAAACTCATTATTTTACAATCGTTCTGGGGGTAGTTCTGCGTATGTTCATTCTATTAGTGATCTATGTAAAATATATTACAACTTATCAAAGTAAGAAAATATACATACGTCTTCCCTACCCGCCGTCTTCAGAAATAATGAGTGTTGTTTATTGAAGAATATAAAAACATGTATGAATAAGTAACCTTTTAAGAACAAGGTTCAGATTGACCAATAGTAAAAATAGGAAGGGGCAACATAGATCAATAAGCTGGTAGTAGTAGATGAATAAATTAGCAGTCGGGGGAAGAGGTATCGAATGACCTTTAAGAAAAGAAAAGAAAGTTGGGAGTGTAAAGGAATTTACACAGATTGTATAGGAAAGTGTGGATGGTCAAGGAAGATTAAAGTTGGAGGAAAAGGGGTACAGATATCAGTGTGTTATATCTAGTAGAATAGTATAGAACAATCCTAAACATTTGTTATTTCTTTGTTCAAGAGGAATAATGTGTTCTAAACATAGAACAATTAGAGGAATATAGATGGAACCAAAGAAAAGTAAAATTTAGATAAAATTTATATATATATATATATAAGGGCGGCGAAGGTTCGAAACCGAATCTGAGATTTCCCGCCCCTGGGACAAGCCGTGGTTAGTTGTTTACTCCCGGCAGACCAACCCCTTGGGTGATGGTAACCACAAGTCAGAGGTTGTTTAGCATGGCAGAAAAGAGGTCAGATGATATATCTATCCTTCTAACTGCAACCCTTATAAACACAAGGGTTGTTTACGCCCGGCAGAAAAAGTGAGACTACAGACAAGAAAGGAGGTATCAGTGACGCCGTCAAATCTCCCTTCACGAAAAACCAGTCTGTCCACTAATTTCTCACATGCCTTTCCCGCCTGGCTGATTGAATCCTACTACTGCTAAGACAAGAAAGTATACTAATATGCACACACGCGCACATAGTAAGTTCACACTGCTTGGATTTTAACACGCACTATTTCTGTCCGTCATATTGTATCTTTCATATACAATACTAATTATATTATGTAGTATTCTGTTATACTTGCATATACGTGGCTCGCAGAGCCACCAACTTATTGTAAGAATATTTCATGTTATAGATTTTATCATTCAATATTCAAATTGAATATTGTTATAATAAAAAAAACATTGTAACAGCATAATCCTGGTATTATTCTTTGCATTGAAACCATCATACCAACAACCCATCTATCCGTTACAACTAAATTCCCACTTATTCGTTACACACACACACACACACACACACACACACACACACACACACACACACACACACACACACACACACATATATATTAGGTATTGGTATTGGTGCTCTGAAATAGCGATGTATGTATGAATGCACGTATAGTATATTTGGTATTATACCGTTTGTTTAATTAAAAGCATTTTGAAGATCATTCGTTATGAATTTGAAAGTAGTGACTAGGACGCGTACCTATTTTTGGCAAAAAAAGGAGTAGTCCACAGTCCTGTTTCTTCTTGCTCATTAGCGGCTATCAAGACTACACACACACATCTATCTATATATATATATACTTACTAACCTACCCGCGTATTCGTCTATCTATTTTTCTACGTACTTGCCTCTCTATATGTCGGCTGCCTGTTTATTTGACAGAGAAATAGTCAGAAAGAGATTTAGGTCCATATGCAGAGCAAAAGATTAAAGAAATAATTAATCTAAACTGATTTACATAATCGCATAATGGGATAAAATGATAGCTGGCGAGATAAAAGGCAAAATATAAGAGAAAATCGAAGATTCAAGAATCTTTACATAGCATGTGACTTAGGGAGCATTAAATTAAATATCTTTTAACTATGAAATTTGTCATCTGGACGGTTTCTATGCTCATATATATATATATATATATATATATATATATATATGTGTGTGTGTGTGTGTGTGTGTGTGTGTGTGTGTGTGTGTGTGTGTGTGTGTGTGTGTGTGTGTGTGTGTGTGTGTGTGTGTGTGTGTGTGTGTGTGTTTATGACCATAGGCTCACATCTGACAGAATGATGATTAATTATAACGTGTAAATTTCCTCGATCTCCTGCTAATGTAAATATTACTCTTGTATCGATATTTATGTCATATCATTAAACACCGTATTCTATTTGAATTGATGAATTAGATATTTTCCCGGTAACCTATGCCATAAGCGTCTTTTGTACAATATTAGGATGGTGTCATGTTGCACAACTTCAGATTCATTAAATGTTTAAATGCTTAAACAAGTTCTATTCGTTCTATTATTGTTACTTGCAGGAGTAGTGAACATGTATTTCACAAATTGGTACGCTCGAGTGCGGAATCACGAGCTATACAGTGGCTAAATCTTGCTTCTGGGTACAGTTCATGTTTCATCAATGATTTTTCAGCAGAATTAAACCATGCCATTAACCTTCAACATCATACATCCAGTCAAAAGCTAGTGATGACATAACTAGCATTTGGTATGACGTAAATGTGTGTGTGCATTGCATCAATCCTTGCGTATCTGCCAAATATATTACTTAGATGTATTGAAACAAGGTTTGTGGCTGTTATTTGTACGGAAGATGCCGTTGGTAGGGATTAGTAATCCTCTATCCCTGAAGAGTAATTATATTATTTTTTATGTATGATTCACGATGCTTTACAATTAAAATTGTGCAGGGAGATTTTTAACAAATCTAGAATTTTTATCGAATTTAAAATGTTTTCGTGATTGACTGATCATGGGAAGATTCACATAGAAATAGTTTCATTGATATGAGCAATCATGAGCCTTCGAACTACAGAATAAGAGCAAAACTGTCGATGGACACAAAATCAGTGTAGAGTTGGCGTATAGAAATCTTTCTTCTTTCGAAATGTTAAAGGAGAGTGAATGAGAAATTGTTTCATTCAAAGAGAAATGGTTTGTGTGGGTGTTATCATCGTACATTTCATTAATGTAAAATAGTGTGGACCATATAACTGAGCCATGAAAGAAACCATATTTACGCAAGCTGCAGTGATGAGACATTTTCAAAACGTCAGACTCAGCAGGCATTCGGTGGAAGGATATTGATCTTTAGCCATGACTAGCTAATGCCAGAGAAAGTCAAATGCAATGCTGGTATATGCGAGGCGTATTTGTATTTAAATAAATGTTGAAGGCTAATGCCTCACTTAGTTCTGAGATGTGAGAGCAGATATATAATAATACTGGCAATACAGAAGTGACAATGGTTGTCTGTAACCTGTCAAAAACACTGTAGATCCGTATGAAAGAAAAATATTATCGACATTTTCAACTAAACTGTGCCGAAACTGTGAACCGTAGATTGGAATTTGGGGAGAAAGTGTGCACTTGATCGCACTAGGAATAGGGAACTTGATAGCATGTGTATGCTAAATGAATATATGAAGCTAGGAAAATATGTTTGAAGGGTTTTGCGAGAAGTTAATATCTCACTGTGTCACGATAATTGAATGAGACAATATCAGATCCGATGACCAGAAATCTTCTCGCACTTAGCCCGCATAGTCAATATTTCACGAATATCACGCTACGAGATTTCGCAAGCAATGCACAGTTGAAGTTTTTCTTTCTAAGATTGTGAATTCTGGAACTATCGCAGTTAAATAAAAGGGGTTAGAGTAACATACCTCCTTAAATAAACAAAGACTATTTTAGGAGAGCTGAAGTAGACACCAGCGATTACAGTAGGTCCTTTGATTGATGAATACGTTTTTGTATCCAATTATATAATAACAGGACTTACAGTATTCGGTAAATATATAGTATTAAACCTCATGAGGCTTCCGCAATTTATTTGGTTAGAACTGCGATAGTGTCGTAGATTGAGTGTACTTTCTATAGTGCGTAACTGTGGTAGGTATATATAATTGGTCAATACAGCCCAAATGTGTGTGAATTGTGATATAGATATTGCTCGCTTTGGTAATGGATGAGATTTAAATCATCTTTGGTAGAGCAGAACTATAGCTCCTATTTTGTCCGAGGAAATATATAGTGCTATCATTGATGTAGCGTATTAGTCACATAAATATGTCACACAGGTGTTAGACATTACTCAGCCGACAGTGTAACTCTAGGTTTTCTTCGTTGACACTTATTCGGGGAAAGCGATTGGCAAGTGTCACTTGCAATGGATAACATTGTTCTTACTGTTACCGAGGTTTAGATGTACATGGACACAGATAGCCTTACTAATATAAATTCTTTGATTAGAAAAGCAGTCATGGCAATACACAAACTCCATTGTATTACACCATATCTTAGAAAAGGGGAGCGTTGAATTAGATATACATGCAATAACAAAGGGAAGTGTGGCATTGAAATATAGCTGCCGACCTTTTAAACAGTTTTTCCATGACTGCATTGAATTAGGGATAAATAAAAAACAATAACTGTCTTCGCGTGATGTTAATTTATTCTATAGTTTAATGAGTATCGCATAGCCGAATGGTTATTAATTTTGCATCACAAGAATTAGAGGAAGCTTTCAAACCAACTGCCTGGAATTATTTGTCATGGCTTCAGTTCATTCCATAATTTGGAAAATGAACTGGTTAGGCTGAAACTATTTGGAAGTTCGTTGGGTAGACTGTACCTGTATTCAATACAAACATCAAGCAGTCTAATGCATTTTATAATACAATGGGTATCGCATAGCCGATGATAATATTTCCTTGAGAATTCCAATATGGTTATGCGTGTATGCGACATGTTCAGCCAGTACACATTGATTGAAGGGGAAGCCTATTACGCCGAATCAACAACTGAAAAATTCATCTTAAGAGTTGACGGTGGTCCATTCATATAGCAAAATTGCACCTTAACAAATATTCTCGTACATTTTTAGATACGTTCACATATTTCTGTGAAATTACATTACAGATAAGTAGGTAATTTACAGTACCAAAATGCTTTCCAATGCTGGTATTGCAATCCATTTGGATTATGTCGTTTAAAAGGCTACGATAACAATTTGAACCAGAGAATGGGAAGCCATTAATCAATTCAATTAAGTGAACGTTAATAAAAAGCATTCTTTCTTTCACCATTCAGCACTAATATGAAACTGGCTCATAATATGTGTATATAAAAGGTATGCATGAACTATTTTCACTGTTGTGTACTTTCATATATTGAAACATATACATTCCAGAACAGCAAACCGCATATACAAACACTCATACAAATATTATATATATGCACACGCACAGAGAGAGAGAGAGAGAGAGAGAGAGAGAGAGAGAGAGATAGATAGAGAGAAAGAGAGAGAGAGAGAGATAGATAGAGAGAGAGAGAGAGAGAGAGAGGGGGTTGTAGTTTGCTTGAAGATTTATTGAATAGGAAACACAAATTTAAATAATTTTGAAAACTATACAATGCTTTAGAAAGAAAATCAACATTGCTAAGATAATAAAAGAATCTCATTTTAGCAAATTTTATAATCCATTATTACGGATGTATCCTTATGAGAGACTTAAAAGGTCGGTTTGTATGTTTGCAGAGCAGATTAATTTAAATGAAATGAAAATACGCTAACATTTCGAACGTGCGCGTAGTGAAATGTATGATATAACCATGCATGAGCGTGAATATAGGTGTGCTTAGTGAGATGTTTGTATGTGTGTGCATGAATGTACACACACACACACACACACACATACACATATATATATATATATATATATATATATATATATATTTGCGAGTGTATTGTTATGGCTTATATGTTTATATCTCATTAATATTCAAGATACTAAGGATAAATTTGACACTTGAGATAAACGTTTGACAATCATATCCGTTTTCTTCATTAGTCATTTTGTATTATCTCTGCTAAAAGGCTTTCACAGTTAATTGTACATCCGTAGCCCATAATTTTCTAGTCTCATTTGATTGATCATTCAGCAATTATTAAAAGATTTAGCAAGGACTTAATACGTGCTAGAATTTTAACTCATTCGTATATATCTTCATGTTTTCTAGTGATTTCTTCTCTCATCAACTGGCTTGCATTCGCAGTTGATCAATTGTCGTCGATAAATAGCTCACTTCATCACTGAATGAATAATGTTTCCGATTTCTTATGGTTTGATGAATTTAGTCAGCTTGTTACTATCATTTGTTTCCAGTAACTCTCACAAATACACAGACAGACACAGACACGCACACACACATGTACATATATACATTATATATATATATATACATATATGGTGGCTGTCAACTCGTTTTCGAGTACGGCCACTACTTTATATCCATGTAGGAGAACTCCTACCGAAGCGCTGAACGAATGTGACTTTAGTCCAGCCAGCGACTTGAAAACTCTGGTACAAACACTACACTTGTGACAATTATTGACACATAGTGCTGGGCCCATGGTACCATGTGACGACAAGAGCAGAGAGATCTCCAGATATAAAGCAATGCCTGTGCCGTGAAGCTTTTATAGTGAGCAAAGGCACTGCACAAAGTCAGTCCCACTCTCTTAACCAAGATGATATTTACCAAAAAGAAGAACAAGTCAACATCATTGGATACCATCAGAGTTGCAGGTGTTATATCAGAGTTTTCCTTCTCCTAGAATTCTGCCTTGACAAAGGCTAAGGGGTCATCTCTCCCGGTGATTTTGGATGGCCATTGACTCCTTTGCCCTTTGAAAGGTTTTGTTTTTAGTCCTGCAGGATGTCCAACGTCACCCTCCTCACCAAGAAACCTACATATATACATACATATATACATACATATAAACATACATATATACATACATATATACATACACATATAAATATATACATTCATATATACATATATACATTCATATATATACATTCATATATATATATATATATATATATATATATATATATATAAATGGAATAGAATGAAACGAAATTTCATGTCTCACTCTTGGTACGGCACTTACTTAAATGTAAGTATATATGTATGTATACGTACATACATATATGTATACAGACCTACAGTAGTATGTATAATTATACATACATGCACACATATATATATGCACGTATCGGTTTACCGAACATTTATTATAATGCTCGGTTTGTTTGTTTGTAAACAAACAAACAGCCCGAATTACGCCGTACAGTGTTTAGGCAACCACATCACCTTTTTGTTCAACACTGACACAGGAACGATGTACTAGTTCCAAGCTTATGCTGACGATAGCTAATAAGTTAATATGCATAAGGAAAGTATATACTTTCATACGTTCAACCATCTGACAGGAAGGTATACGATGCTGACGATAGCTAATAAGCTTGAAACTCGTACATCGTTCCTGTGTCAGTGTTGAACAAAAAGGTGCCGTGGTTGCTTAAACACTGTACGGCGTAATTCGGGCTGTTTGTTTACAAACAAACAAACCGAGCATTATAATAAATGTTCGGTAACCCGATACGTGCATATATATATATATGTCTGCATGTATGTATATATATACATACTACTGTAGGTTTGTATACATACATGTATGTACGTATACATACATACTTACATATACATATATACCTATATATATATATATATATATATATATATATATATATATATATATATATGTGTGTGTACGTATGGATTCACCGAACATTTATTATAATGCTCGGTGTGTTTGTAAACAAACATCCCGTATTAAACCGTAGTGTCTAGCAACCATCGTTGATCGTTTGTTCAACACTTACATATGAACGCTGTACTAGTTTCAGGCTTATTAGCTATCGTCAGCAATGTATACCTTCCTGCCAGTTTGTTGAACGTATATACTTTCCTTTTGCATACTAACGGCTGAGTAGCCCAATTTGCATATCGACTGGGTTAATCGGCCATGTGCACCGAAAGCGATAAACGGAAAAAATGAAACGAAATTTCTCACGAGAAAAACCACAGGCCCTCCATCTTAACTCTCATTTTGAAAAGCAGAAGAACTGCGAAACCAGTAAAGGAACCAAATAAATATATATATATATTTTTTAAATAAGACTCCATTTGCATTTTCGATTTCATATTTTTTCTTTATACATATATATATATATATATATATATATATATATATATATATATATATATATATATATATATATATATATATAAATATATATATATATATATATATATATATATATATATATATATACATATATATGCATATATATATGCATATATATATTTAATGTATAATAAACAACACAGTATAATTATACATATATATGTGTATATATATATATCACCTTGATCACCTTGACCGACCAGTCTGCCGGGCGCCAAACGGCGCCGCTGTTCACAGCACGTCTTCATGTTTTAGCCATAAGATAACGCCATCCCACTGACAGGGCGGGAAGGTACTCATTTCTACAGCTGAGTAAACTGGAGCAACGTGAAATATAGTGTCTTGCTCAAGGAAACAACACATCACCCGGTCCGACATTTAAACTCACAACCTTTCGATTGCAAGCCCAATGCTTTAACCACTAAGCCATGCGCCTTCACACACACACGCACACACATATATATATATATATATATTTCTATTACCAACCCACCTAAAAAATTTCCCTACTATATATCTGTTGAATTACTATTCTTGGGGTTTTTATTTATTTATTTTTTTATTTTTTTTCTTTATTTATTTATTCATTCATCTATTTCTTCATTTATTTATTTATTTACTTATTTATTTATTTCAAAAAACTCTCTGGCTAATTGACCACTCCCCAAAGAAAAAACGGCCTGTGCCATGTTGTGGTCCTGTGTATCTAAATACCATCCTACCCCCCCCCCCCCACAGCAACCACCCCTCCTTTACCACTACCTAAATGTATAAATACCAGAACTTAATATGACACCCAGCTTCCTGAAGATTTCACCTGAATGAAACAGTACTAGTCCTGTAGAAGCTCCTTCTATAAAATAATTTTTTTTTTACTCTGCCATGTATTGAGTACCTTACTTACTGTGGTTATCCCCGACTCAACCCGGGATCTACGTATCCAAGCACACCCTAGTGCCCTTATAATCATCCTCAAGAAAATATGCTAACAAGAATCGACCTCAATACCTCCTTGAAGAACATTCCTAACCCACCAAGGAAACAGTACCTAAAAACCCTCATTAGACGGATTCATCAAACGAATTAGATGGAGATCGTTCTTTTTCGACCACCCTGATGTAGCATCTACCAATAACGAGATTACGGCTTTAAATCTAATAAGGCTCCACCCACCAACAGCCTACTTGAACCATTTGAAGAAGACGTCTTTCAAATGATCAAAAATATTAAATTCAGGAAAGTCAACATACCTTTCCAAACGGACTTAAAGGAGAAACTTCTGAAAATGAAAAGTTTCCCGTATCTCCACGTCCCTTCAGACAAAACTAAAAACAGTTATGCGGTTATTCCCGACACCTACAACAAGCTTGCTGATAATGCCATCACAGCAAAGTACAAAAAAGTTGATGACACTACTTTGACTGAAACAAACATAGCCGGAAAGAAGATCGCCACTTCCCTTAAACTGGAAGACCGGACAGAACCTCTGAGGGTATTGTCCCCACACTTCACCCTGAAAGACCACAAGAACAACTTCGACAATAAACCGTCGGTCCGGCTGATTAACCCGACCAAGTCTGACATAGGATCCGTCAGTAAGAAGATCCTGGACAGGATTCTACGTAGACTACGTGATGCCTCACCCCTCCCACTCTGGAATAGGACATCAGAGGCAATCACATGGTTCCGGGACTTGCCTGACAAAAGCAACACCCGCTTCCTGCAGCTAGACATCGAGGATTACTTCGCCTCCATATCAGAGAGCCTGCTGATTGACGCGATTAACTTCGCCAGGAACTTAACCACAATTACCGAAGCCGAGCAGAATGTGATCCTCCATGCACGTAAGACCTTTCTTTACCATGACAGATCCCACTGAATCAACAAAAAATCTGAGACCCCCTTCGACGTTAGCATGGGTGCTAGCCACTCAGCTGAAATTAGTGACCTTGTGGGTCTATTCATCCTCCACAGGTTGAAGACCCTCTTCATAGGCCTCTCCGGCTGTCTCTACCGAGATGACGGCCTCTTTTCCCTCCACAAAATCAACCCCAAGACCACGGATGTGTTCAGGAAAACCTTTACACCTTCTTTAAAAACTTAGGCCTTAGGATTACCTTAGATTCGAACTTAACTAAAGCTAACTTCCTAGACGTTACCCTCGACTTAGAAACTTCGCTTTACTACCCGTACCACAAACCTAATGAATCGCTTAGATATATAGACGTTAATTCTAACCACCCCAAAAATATATTAGACAACCTAGTAAAAAGTGTCTCCATTAGGATATCTAGCCTCATCCGCCAATGAAGATATATTTAGAGCA
>OZ024742.1:270989949-271092449 GCA_964016885.1 Eledone cirrhosa | reverse complement strand
TTAGGCACAAGGCAAACATTTTGGAGGAGGATATAGAGTATTTGTCTGATCCCAGTGCATTTATGAATTCATCGATTTTATATCAGAGATGTTGAACAATAGTATTGTCATCAACATGTTTCAAACACAACTGTGAGACATTTGCCGGAATTATTGATAACCACTCTGAATAGATGACCGGCCACCAAATTTCACTCAGGGATGCTCGATCTGTCTTAAGTTGAATAGATTTACATCGCCGTGCTAAACATACTTAGATATGCATCTAGAAAGATTTAGAATGTCTGTGACGTAAAAAGCTAAGCCATTCGCAAAACTAATTTCATGAAATTGGCCAACCACATGATAGAATTAAAATCATGTGATCGTTAAATCTCGGTAATAGATATGCTTACCAAAAAGATGGTTAAGAATTCGAAGATGAGGAATTTGTTTGTGTCACGGTTAAATCTTTTGTCTTGTACATAAAACTTATATACTACACTGGTATTCCGCATCCCTCAGATCGTTTAAACATATTTATGTACAAAGATAGTTGGTGGCAGTTTCAACAATCTCCGCTAACAAGAGTATCAAACCCAGAATATTCATGTTTGATAGATGTATCTAGAAAAACATGTTTCCTATACCGTGAACCATTGCTTTAATGAATTCTGTATCTTTATTTTATAACAAGATGAATGCTACAGATACCTAAATATGTACCGAACTCCAATGTAGTGTAAATAATATTATACCAAACTTTAAAATAATCTCAGAAATATATTCATACAACAAAATGTACGAATACTGATATCAATAGCCATGCAATCGATTGGTTTTGAGAGGAAATCCATGGCATGAAACCAAGATCTACAATATCGAAAGGCCTTAAGAAGAAAAGAAAGGGAAGCTTAAGGTCTGTGTCGATAGTATTTGATTGCCTTACGACATCACATAAGTATCATATACTAATCTATATCTGCAAAAATAAGTATAACAACCAAGTACTCAAAAAGGAAAAGAACATCCTACGGAGCTGTAGTATAACTACCCTAGAAGAAATCAGTTCTTGGTTAATTTCCATGCTGCCTCAGAATTACTGGATTAGTTTACCCCAGGAAGAACTCCATATACCCAAAAAACATTTATGCATAGATGGTTCATATAAACTTATGTTTGGTAGTAACATTAACAATATATATATAACTTATCTTGGACTCGTCGTCGTTACGCCACGTTACATTCCGAAGGCTATATATTTGTACACAGAGATAATCTATATATATTAATTTAAACATTGTCAGTATTCCGTGTGTCATAATTCTCGATTATCATTGGCTCATAGGTTTCAAACGACTCCGACGACCTCAACGACGCCAAACTCAAATTAATATGCATAATGCCAATGAGGGAGTGGGAGGGGAGAGTAAGAAACAGAGAGGCAAAGTGAACTCTGTAGCTATTACCATGTGTGCGTGTGTATGTACGTACGCGTATGTTAATGTCTGCGTGCGTGCGTGCAGCGTTCCAAAGAAAGTAAAAGCAATTCGACTTTATCAAATAGTGAAATAGAGCGGCGACGGCGTGCAGCTAGCAATGAAGAAAAACGGGCCGAACAGCGCAATCGGAACGCCAAACTTCAGAGGCGAAGACGTGCCGCTATGAATGAAGGGGAACTGGCTGAACGACGCCAAGAAACACTGGAGCCAAGCAGCGACGGCGTGCTGCGATGGTTGAAGACGAACTGGCTGAGCATCATCTTTTATATTAATTATCTATATCTATATCTACATATATAATATAAAAGATTGGAACTTCTATCATCCTTTTGAGAAACATGGAATAACCACGTCTATGCAATGATACAAGTTTTACAGCCAGGCAGAAGATAAACTATCTCATAGAGGTCACTATTCTAGGTGGGAGCACCTAGAATTGTTCATATACTATGCACAAACAGTACAACGAAGAATCTGGTGTTTCTGGAAGATTTTCTTTTACTGTTTTTTGTATCACACAGGCACCACAGACTCGTGTCATACTGTAACCAGACAAAGATCCAATACAGCCATTTCCTCCTTTATCTCTCTTCTCTTATCATCTGTTTACCCGGGCGAAGCTGGGTACGTCAGCTAGTCTATATATTAATTTCAACAACGTCATTATTCCATGTATCATAATTCTCGATTATCATTGGTTCATAGGTTTCAAGCGAATCCGCACACCTCAACGAGGCCAAAACTATCAACATGTGTGAGTGTGTGCGCGTGTAAGTTTTCCTGCGAAGCGCGTTTCCATTCGTGTACGTGTGTGGCGTTCCACAATCGCCACGCAGTTTATCTGTCTGCGTGCCTGTTTGTCAGTCTAACATACACATAGTTGTGAAGGGAGGAAATAGGGACCCTTTTTTTTTACATTGACGGATATCTTTTTTATTTATTATTGTGTCATATTTTGACAATTGCTCGAAATGAATACTGATAATAAAAGCAATTCGACTTTATCAAACAGTGAACTACAGTGGCGACGGCGTGCAGCCAGCAATGAAGAAAAACGGACCGAACAGCGTCATCGGAACGACAAACTTCAGAGGCGAAGACGTGCCGCCATGAATGAAGAGGAGCTCTCTGAACAACGCCAACGAAACACTGAGGCAAGCAGCGACGACGTGCTGCGATAGTTAAAGACAAACAGGCTGAGCATCATCAGCAGATCGCCAGAATTCAGCAGCAACGGCGTGCTACGATGGATGGAGAGGAGCTGGCTGAACAGCGCCAGCGAAATACAGATGTTCAGAGAATGTGTCGCTAAAGTGCTCCTCATTCCAGTAAAGAGGCTAGAAGGCGAACGGATGATATTAAAAATGGATCATGGCAACCCTGTCGTTTTCAGATTGGTTGACATTGTGGAGCATTGCTTTGGAGGCACGAAAAGACGTGGACCACAATGTGCTGTCATAAAGGAGCAGTTCAACTAGAACCCTTGCGTACGCCGGATGAGGAGGAGTCACCGGAGTTTAAAATACTAAGTATGTGGGGTGATCAAGGAGACCGAGGTAGATTACTGCGCAAATATTGGCGGCAAATTAACAATGCATTAGCTTTAGTATCGCAGAGAGTTAGTGAGATGTTTGAGAGTGGAGCATGGCAACCGAATGTAGTCATTCAAGGCCGTTTGTATCATTGCATCGGTAATTTTGAAGTTACCCAAGGCGAGAGGACTCGATTCTCTCAAATTTACGTTAACGATCCAGATTATAGTGAATCGGAGGAGGATATCAGTTTCGGTTGGATGAAGTTGCCGGGAAATATAACTGAACTTGAACGGCAAAGGTTAAGTGATTTGATCCGTGATTTACAATCATGGCTTAGACAGTGAAATCCTTATGTTATGGATTTCATGTTGGTGGCTGAACTGCAAAATGTTCAGCAGCAAACGTTGGTGATTAAGGCTGACACAGTGCCAAGGATCAACACGAAAGGCGATATAATACCCTTGAAGGACTTCGTGAAGTTGCTGTGTTGATGGACGATAAGCCTGGATCGAGAGATATCGTCTTCAATCGCAGAGATGGTGGTCTCAAGACTATCAATGAGTCAAATAGGGCATACGATCCATTGCACTATGTTCTTTTATTCCCAAAAGGTGAAAATGTATGGAACATGTCTGTTCATTTAGATGATCCTGAGAATCAGCATCAACGGGGGGGGGGCGGCAATAGACACAACAATTCGATTCGCGACTTTTACGCGTTCCATTTGAACGAGAGGAATCAACAGAGAAATGCGCTATCTCAAGCCAGCAGATTGTTCCAGGAATACTGTCGTATGGCATTCGCAAAGATCGCAAATCAAAGGCTAAATTGTATAGCTACAAATCAGCAACATATCAGAGGTGAATTGTATTATAATATACAGCATGCGATAACAGCCGATGATGCCAATTACAAGCAAATTTGTAGTCGCATCATTTTGCCATCGTCTTTCATCGGCGTCCCGAGATATATGAACATTCGCTATCAGGATGCAATGGCTATTGTCAGAAAGTTTGGAAAGCCAGATTTGTTTACAACAGTTACATGCAATCCTGAATGGACTGATATTAAGGATGCACTTTTGCCAGGACAACAGCCAAAGGACGGTCCTGATATTGTGGCAAGAGTATTCAAAGGATATCTGAAAAAGATAATGGATGATGTGGAAAAAGAGGGAATCTTTGGAGGTATAGTTGCTTTTACATACGTAATTGAATTCCCAAAAAGAGGATTGCCACATGCACATTTGCTGATCATTTTACATAGAGATTGCAAATTGAGATGTGCTGAGGATGTCGACAGCGTCGGGGGTGCTGAACTGCCGGAGAATGAGGCAATACGCAACTTGGTGGCAAAGTCAATGGTGCACAACCAATGCAGAGTGGCAAATCGGAAAGCGCCTTACATGAAAGATGGCCAATGCAGTAAGCACTTTCCGAAATCTTTTGCACGAACACTTCCTGGAACGATGGGGATGCCCATCCCTCATACAGAAGACGGTCGCCTGCAGATTGCGGTTTGATCGAAAATGTAAGCGGTCGACAGGTTACAAATCAATGGTTTGTGCCATACAATCCATATTGGATTATGAAATATCGTTGTCATATTAATGTGGAAATTTGTAGTTGAGTGAAAGCTTGCAAATATCTATTCAAATATGTTTACAAAGGTCATCATCGGGCAATGATCAATGTCAGGAATGGGGAAGCGAACCAAGGAAATGAAGTTGGCAGGTTCCAGGATGTTCTGCGATTGGATCTAGCGAAGCTTGCTGGAGATTGTTCGATTTTGCTCTCAATGAACGCAAACCCAGCGTTCAAAAACTGACGCTTCACTTAGAGAATAGGCAAACGGTCTAACGCAGCACCTCCTAACGCACCAGCCCCCTAAGACGGAATTGACTGAGTGGTTCAAGCATAATAGGGAACATACTTTGAACCCGGATCAAAGGCAACTCTTCTGCGATTTCCCTTCGCACTATACGTGGGATAAGAAGGGAAAGAAATGGAATGATAGAAAACAAAAGTTGAGATTCATGACTATTGAACGGGTTTGTAATGTCCATCTGGTGATGTCTTTTATCTCCGAATTCTGTTGCATAATGATTTTTCGAGAGGTAAACAGAGCTTCGCTGATTTGAAAACAATCAATGGCGTGGAATATGAAACATACCAGGCTGTGTGTCAGCATCTGGGACTCCTTCAGGATGATACTGAATGGAATAACGCCATGGAATCTACAGGAACAACACAGATGTCAGCTCAAATAAGGCATTTTTGTGTCACGATTCTAGGATTCTGCAATCCTGCACATCCAAGAGAGTTATTTGAACGCCATTGGGGAATTATGGCTGATGATTTTAGCCATCATCTTCAGGTCGATGATGAACATTTGATGAAAGCTATTGATTTGCTGAATATTGAGCAACTGCTGGAAGTTCATTTCAAATTTTTAACAGATTTCAATTTGCCAATTCCTGATGAAGAAATGCGGCAACGTTTCTTAGCATTGAACACGAGATTGCAGCTTAGACGGTTGCGACTCGATTGGAGGGAACAATTCCAGTTTGATCCACTGGAACTGCAACGTATTGTGGATTAACGTATGCCAACGTTGACCCAATATCAGAGAGGATTGTTCGATGGCGTTCTCCACTCGATTTCCACTAATGAGCACCTTCGTGCTTTCATAGATGCTCCAGGAGGTACCGGAAAGACATTCTATTTCAATACTATGCTTTCGGCAGTCAGAGTTCAGAGGAAGATTGCTCTCGCTGTGGCTACCAGTGGGATCGCTGCCACTTTTCTGAGTGATGGAAGGACCTTCCACTGATGCATCAAGACTCCATTGACTCCGGATCAGTTGAGTGTATGTAACATTACAGAACAAAGTGAACTCGCGGGACTTATACGCAATACGTCTCTGATTATTTAGGAGGAGGCTCCAATGGCACACAGGTATTTGCTGGAGGCATTGGACAGGACTTTGAGAGTTATCTGCGGTAGTGACCTGCTATTCGGTGGTAAGACTATCGTTCTTGGTGGCGATTTCAGACAGGTGCTACCAATTGTTAGGAATGCTCAAAGGGCGCAAATTGTCGATGCATATCTGAAAAAGTCCCGTTGTGGCGCCATTTCAGAGTTTTGCGATTATTTGATAATATGCGACTTCGTATGTTCGAGCAAAACGAAGAGGCTGAGACATACAACCGATGGTTGAGAAACGATGAATTGCCACACGTTGGGAAACGATGAATTGCCACACGTTGGTGATAATCAGACTGTAAGTATCCCAGAGCATTTGGTCATGCCACTGGACCGCCAAGCAATGATTGACTGGGTGTCCCTAATTTGAATGCTTTTTGGCAGAATATCTCCTGGATATCGGAACGCGTTATACTAACTCATACGAATGCAAAGGTCGATGAAATAAATTCACAAGTAGCCGGAATGTTTCCTGGAGAGTAATGGTTGACGGTCTGTGCTGATGTAATGGAGCCTAATCAGCAGAACAATATGGATGTTCCGACTGAGTATCTGAATTCACTTCAAATACCCGGATTTACCCCACATACTTTAAGGTTGAAAAAGGGCATGCCGATTATATTGCTTAGAAATATCAATCATAAAATGGGTCTTTGCAAAGGTACCAGATTGATTGTTGAGAGATTGATTAACGGAAGAGTTTTAGAAGCTAAACTCCCAGACAGAGAGGAATCGGTTCTCATTCCGAGGATCATGCTGAGACCAAGTGAAGATCTGCTGCCATTCATTTTGCAAAGGAGACAGTTTCCAGTCAACTTGGCCTTCTCCATGACTGTCAACAAGGCACAAGGACAGACTTTCGAGCGAGTCGGTATCTACTTGAATGACCCAGCATTCAGCCATGGGCAATTGTATGTTGCTGCATCTCGAGTGTGCTATCCTGATTGTATAACATTTGCAATTAATACCACTAACAGAGGAACAACCCTGAATATTGTCTATAATGAAACTTTCAGCTGATGTATGCACATTTTAATCCTATCAATAAGCGCACGTAAATGATTCGGACATTGGTGTCCTTTGATCAGTATGTGAGCTTTGACAGAGTTAACATTTATGTTCAATGTAATTTAATGTCGTTTTGGGAAATAAAAACAAACAAGTATTGGTAAAAATTGCTCTCACTGCTATGTTGCGCAACAAATACCAACAAGCATTGGTAGAAATTGCCTTCACTGCTATGAATATTCGACGTAAATGATTCAGACATTGGTATACTTTGATCAGTATTGTGAGCTTTGACAGAGTTATCATTTCTGTTCAATGTCATTTATTTTCGATAATGAGCAATAAAAACCAACAAGTATTGGTAGAAATTGCCTTAAAATGTATCTCTTCTGATTGCGGTGGTAATAAAACCTCATCATATGCTGAGTCTGGCAAAAATGTTTGGATCCTATGGCCGGCCAGGGCTAGAGTAATATTGAAAAACGATTCTATTTTCGAAGTAGAAGGATCCGCCATTTGGAGTTCAAACCAGGCCACCTCTCCGAGTTGAACTCTGGGCAACATTGACTGTCTATTACTCAGTGGCTAAGAACCTGGAAATTACTGAATAAATTGTTGTGTCATATAATTTGTTGTTTTATTAATTTAGCTGACCACATATAGATAAGCATGTTATCCATATCCATATTAATTTGGCATTTGTATAAACTATTTCAAGAAAATAGGGACCTCTTTTACATTGATGGGCATCTTTTATATTAATTATCTATATCTATATCTATATCTACATATAATATAAAAAATTGGAACTTCCATCATCCTTTTGAGAAACGCGGAACAACCACGTCTATGCAATGATACACGTTTTACAGTCAGGCAGAAGATGAACCATCTCCTTGAGGTCACTCTTCTAGGTGGGAGCACCTAGAATTGTTCATATACTATGCAAAAACGGTACAACGAAGAATCTGGTATATCTGGAAGATTTTCTGTTACTGCTTTCTGTATCTCACAGACACCACGGACTCGCCTCATACTCTAAACAGACAAACATCCAATACAGTCATTTTCTCTTTTACCTGTTTTCTCTTATCATCTGTTTACCAGGGCGAAGCTGGGTACGTCAGCTAGTTACTATTTATCTAAATAATACAAGAGACGTTGAAGTGTTTAGAGACTCAAACTGAAGCTGAAAACATCAATTACGTCGCAGTTCATGAATACCATCAAGGTACTACCTCTCATAGCAAAATGATGTTGTTGCTAATGCAACATACACAATAAACTTTATCCTGGTATTGCTATAGAAAAATCACCTGTTATTGAATATATCACGGACATATACATAAAAAAATGTTGGTAAAAACATCTGACCTAATTTGGAACCGGAATCTGTGACCTGATAGAAGTTATGACCGCTATTTGACGATTTCTCGTGAAATCAATAGAGAAAAGAATGATTACGAACAACAGCTTCGAAAACTCAACCCACATTATACATTCAGATTTATACCGAAAATCATTACTGCACTTTATCTCTGCTGGAAAATGCAATATCTAGCATTTCAGAAAAAAATGAAACGCTCTAAAGTTCACTATTCAAATTCAGTTTTAAGTCAAACAGAAATAAAATATGAAATCTTTTAAAAATTGACCACATAACAATCACCATTTGTTATACGAATTCCTAAGATGGAGAAATATTGTTTACTAATTAGAAACCAAATACTTTCTTTCATGAAGAATTCAAATATCTGGAAATGAAACACATACATGCATACATACAAATAAAGAAACATAACAGGTACTTACAGAAACACATATGCTTTCAAATACACATATCAATATACTTTCAAACACGCATAGTTAAAAATGTTTTCACATATTAAGATGATTGTAAATAAACACGCATACATATACACATGCATATATATACTAACGTCAATATATATATATATATATGTATCTATATATATATATGTCCGTTCAACACGTCCATCAACATCAGGGGCTCCCAAAAGTAGAGTACAATTGTAAACATTCCGGCCATCTCTCCCGTTTCAGGATAACTTTTCCTTTCTCAACCATCTCAGGCATCCTGAATATAGTCATGGTTCTGTCCATTCCACACCTTAATTATGAATAAGACACCTACATTCTTACGCTTAAAAATACATGCATTCATATAAATTTAACCCCAGACGTACACACATGTAAACTCCCTCCCCCGCTAATACTGAAATGCACTAACACTCACACCCATATGATCACATTAAATACAATTACATACATAGCGATACGCACTCATACAAATAGAAGCCATTTACAGAAACACAGGATTATACACAAAATATAAACATTTCCCTATATATTTACAAACAAAACCACGTAGAGAAAAATGCTCACCTGTCTCAGCAACAGCCATAAATGATACCATCAACTATAGAGTTGTCCGTGGCACTTATCCCCAACCAAACTTTCGTAAATTAAACTCTAGATTTAATGTAATTCGTCACTTACCTCCTTATTAACATGCAAAATATGCATTACACGTTCCATTAAACAGAACGTGCTAATCTATATAAGCAGATGTCTGTGCATAGTACCAATGGAGAAGTCGCTTTTTACTTCTCCTACATCTCCTCATTCGTCACAATGTTTTTCGATAGAGGTAGAAATGTAAATAGTGGTAGTCTGTGAGTGAGTTAGAAAGGGAGAGTGAAGAAAGATACATATACTAAAAGAGAGGGGGAGAGAGAATATGCGTGAGAGAGATAAACATAGATGGAGAAAAAGACAGAGGGAAGAGAGAAAGAAACAAAGAGAGAAAATAAATTTCTATAGGTGTTGAAAGAGAGAGGGGATAGCGGGACAGAGAGAGAGACGTTGTCTTTGATACTGTATGTGTGTATGTCAGTGCAGATACATGTGTGTGTGATGTGTGTGGAAATAAGATGGGGAGGTGTGTAAAAACTGTTAAGATGTGTTCGCATGTGTGTGTGTGTGTGTGTGCGTGCAGCGTCCACTGAAAGTAAAAAGTATCAACATGTTTGAGTGCGTGCGTGCGTGTTTGCGTTTGCGTGTATGTGTGCGTTGGTGTGCATGTTAGAGTTTGCGTGTGTGTGTGCGCTTGCGTACGGCGTTCCGCAATCGCCATTTATTTGAATCACTCTTGTGAAGATATACACGTATCTTTCACTCTATTTTTCCTTTATTGCCCATTTTAATTTTCAAAAGGTTTCCGAGAAAAATGTTCTCACTCTCTACACGAGGAGACGCGGTAGATGTAGTTGATCAGTATTCTACAGTGAAGCAAATGCAAATAGAGGTAGCCAGGGCCACTTGCACAATGACAGCAAAAACATGAAAACGACCTGAGGAGAGCTTCTGCACGCAGGGTCAATGAGTCACAATTGGCAAGAGAAAAACAATTACAGCAATTAGGTAAATAAAATGGAGTCCACAGAAGCCAAGATTCAAGAAAGAAAAGAGAAAAATATTTAAATGATGCAAGACAAAGACAAGCTGCCAGAGCTGCCAATTAGACAATAAGTCAGCGACGGATTTAGACAAAGAAAGAACAAGGAACAAACAGTTGCTCCAAGACTTCACATATCCGCAGAGGAGGAACACAAACATCTTGATTAAGATAGGCTGAATATGTTTGACAAAAGAGATGCACCTTTAAAGTGGACTTGGAAAACATCGGCTTTCAACTATGACCCAAAACATGATTATTCTACAGAGAAATTGATTAATACTGGAGCAATGTCAAAAGAGTGCAGTTTTCATAAAGGAAAGACATTGGAAAGATACACCACTACTGCGTGTTGTGATGCGGGCAAAGTTGGTTTACCGAAGTTTTGTACACCCCCAGATACTTTGAAGGCATTGCGTTTGGGAAACATATCAAGGAGCAGGCACGTCTTGAAAAACATTGTGGATTTCAATTCTGCTTTCCAAATGACCTCCTTTGGTAGTAATATTATAAGAGAAGGTAACATGAAGCCACATATTAAAGTTCAAGGCCAACTATACCATCGTATTGGATCTTTGTTGCCAACTGAAGGCAAAAATCCTCAGTTTCTGGAGCTATATTTTGTGGCAAATTACAAGGAGCAGGCTTTGCAATGATCGTTTTAATTTCTAAATTTGAAAGAAGAGTTAATCTTTGATCTGCAGGATATGTTGTATGCATACAATAGTTACATCAGAAGCTTCAAGTATGCATTAGAATCTTAACCACCCACTGAATATAAGATAGTTGTTGGTGCAGAGAAAAAGCCTGTTGCTGAAAGCAGAGACTGGTGATTTCAGATAGTTATTGATGCAGAAAAAATGTCTGTTGCTGAAATCGGATGCTGCTACAATGTCCCTGTCGCAAAGGAAGTAGCAGCAATTAGTACCGGCGACGAGTATGGGAAAAAATATATTGCTCAAGGAAGAGGAAATAAGATGCATCTATCATATGACTCACTCCAGTATCCGTTAATCTGTGTATTTGGCCAAGATGGATATCACTTTGGTATTAAAAAATACGAAAACAGAGCTTTAAACAAGAACTCCTGCACTGACAAAAATAGTAAGCTGCATGGAATTCTATGCGTATCTTTTTATATTAAGAGAACAAGACTTCAATATTTGTCTTCGTTCACATGAGCTCTTCCAGAAATTTGCAGTTGATATGTATGCAACAATTTAAGAAAGGCTTACATTAGAACACACCAGAAAGATCTCCGTCGTATTACATTCAACTGAGAAGGTAGAATCAGTAATGAAGCAGCATTGGTTGTTTATAAAATTCGACAGTATTGTGTCATGCTACCATCAAGCTTTACAGGATGTCCACGGTATACTTATGAGCGTACTCAAGATGCACTTACATATATCTGACTATGGTCGTTCACACCTCTTCATTACATTCACATGTTACCCAACATGTCATGAAATAAAGAGTGGTCTTTATCATCAACGAGACCCAAATATTGCCATGATATCATAGCTAGAATGTTCAGATTTGACGTTATAAAGCTGCTGTTTCTCCTAAAAAAGACTATGTCTTTGGACCAGTCAAATGGGACATGAACACAATTGAATGGCATAAAAAGGATTGCTACCGGCCCAGACTTTAATTTGGTTACATGAAAAATTTTGACCAAATGATATTGATTTATTTATCTCAGCTGAACTGCTTGATCGACAGAAAGATCCTTTGCTGCATGAAATTGTTAACTCATAGATGATTCATGCGCTCTGTAGTACATGTAATCCAGCCTCCCCATTCATGAGGGAAAACTACCGACGTCCTTCTGTATAAGAAACATAAACCGGAGAAGAAGGCTACCCCCTCTAAAGTAGAAGGAAATCTGGGCATGGTGGATTCATTTCAACAAAAAAAAAGAAAAGGCTGACTTGTGGAGCTATGTCGAACAGCTGCTGTCACGTGTAGGAGGGATCCGGTTATCGACTGAGTCCATTGTGCAGATAGCCCCGCCTGCCTGTGGTATGATATTGTGAGGTGGATAAGTTTGAAAGTGTTGATGGCGGACACTTTCCTCTTCGGCGAATCCCTAATTAACTTTTTCAAGTTTCACTTGAAGAGGAAAATCATGGTGGAGAGGCAAGTGCTGTCTTCTAGTAAGTTTGTTGAAAGGTGGGTGAAAGTGGCGAGTCTGGTCCTAGTGAACGGGCCCGTTCTGAGTATGCACCTGTAGACTGACTAGTGTAAAAGTGAGGGAGGGCACTTGCCCTGGTGGTCAGGGTGGCCTTGGTCTTTTGTGTGATTTTCGCCACGAGTGACCCTCGGAAGTTTCTTCTCTATTGGGGAATTTTTGTTTGAATATTTTTTGATATTTCTATCTTCTTGCTATAACCATTTTTACACGGCCCAAACCCACTTTGTATAGTCCTCTACCGTTATGTGCCGTCTCTAATGTTTTTGTTCATGTTAGCCTTTGTGGCCAATAAAGAAACCATTATTATTATTATTATTGGTCATTGAAGCGAATAGACGTACTATTTGCAAACTACTGTTTGAAATACGTTTGTCATTAATATTTTTTCAAACGGGAAATAGGACTTTAGTCTTTGCCCAAGAAAGGACTCCCCATAATATTTGGGCCTTTTGGCCCAAATATTTAAACTTTGTGTGTTTAAAAAAAGTTTTTTTATCGAAAACAATAATAACATGGCGGTGCCACGCTCCCCATTATTGAGTTTGCTGTCTTGCGACGAGTCATGTTTTGGGGCGAATAGCGCTGCCCCTCCCGCAATAATTTTAAAAAGTAACAACACATCAGGCAATATCGCCAACACCAGCACCAACAACACTAATTTAAACAAAAATGACAACAGTAGCAACAGCGACATTACCAAAAACAGTAAAAAAAAAAGAGTCGTGAACAAGAACGACAACAGCACCAGCAACGACAGGAAAATCAATAACTGCAATAATGACAATAACACCAACAACACAAAGAACGACAACAAATACAACAATATCAATAACTGTGAGAACCACAACAACATAAACAACACAATAACAGCAAGAGCAGCAGCAACAATATCAACGAAATCAACAACGAATATAACACCAATAAGCAGAATATAAACAGCGACAGCACCAACAGCAACGATACCAGCTGCACCGAAATCAACAACAACGGCGTTACCAAAGATATAACCAACTGCAACAGTGATAACAGCAACAACACCAACAAGAACAACGACGACAACGACAAGACCCCCAACGACAACAAGAAGAACACTTTCGCTGCGGCAGCAGCAAAAAAGAGGCCATCCTTCAGCATAGACTTCTCGAAGAAACATGAAAAGTTGGACCAGGCCTGGAAGCTCATGAAGCAAGAGCAACCCTGCACCAGATAAACTGTCCCGGTAGAAGCTGTTGATGCTGTATAGCGTAGAACGGTGCTTTACAGGTGCATATCAGTAGAAACCAAGAGGGCAGCTTTAATTCCACAAGCAGATGTCGAAGTCGTGGTGAGGTGCATCAGGGATGAGACCGAATACATAGCGAGAGGCAGACAGTACGGCACCATTTAAGTGCTGTTTAAGTCAGAAGCCCTCGCTATGAAACATGCTATGACATCTTGCAAAACCAGCAAGGTCATAATGTACCCCTCCCACATGGGAAAAAGAACGGCCCGTCTCCGCATTCCCAGAATCCCACCAGGACTTGACATGTGGTGGCTTCTGGGATGTGTTATTGAGCACGGGACTGATACCGTCCCGATAGAAGTAACAAGAACTGCCAGAGAGCAGTCCTCTCTGGCAGTTGACCTGGAGATATGTCTCCAGATCAGGCCGTCTTCAGAACGGGACGGTAATACATATTATGACTGAGGACAAAGGGCCGCATTGTGTCGTATGTAGGGAAAAAACATTTGCGAGCCTTCTGCCCTCAACTACTGAAAGATGCAAGTGGTCTAAGGGCTCCACTGCTGCCGTCCGGTGCAAGGACCACAACCAACACCAGCACCAGCCAAACCACCAGCAACAACACCAAATGGAAGACCACCACCAACATTGACCACCATTTTGAAAAACGAGGAAAGTTGTCAAATTCTCCCTCCCCCCAAAATACACACATAAATAAAAACATAAAACCACACCCAGACACGGACACACAGACGCAGACCCCTCATCTACAAGTAGTGAAGATGAGGGGAAACCCAAATCCCCCAGAATACAAAAAAAGGAAACACAAAAAGAAAATAAACTCATCAAAGCACAAAAATACCCAACATAAAAAATGCAGACACCACCCACGCAAACATCTCCCCAACAGCAACCTCAGCACCACCATCACAATCACCATCACCATAATCCCCCAAACGCAAACAACCTAAACAGACGTAAAAACAAATACACACACAAATATCTGAGACCGCAGACACCGCACTCACAACAAACACAGACACAACCGAAACAACACCATAAAAAGCAGCACCACCACAATCACGCTAACAAATAAAATCACACCAAAAAAACATACAAAACTTCGTACTCGTCAGGAGGGCCAACAAGGAACTGATGGCCCTCGTAGCACGAAGTGAAGAGATACAAAAAGAGGGGATACATTTTTAAATCGAGCGCATCTTGCGTGCCAGAAGATTTGTTTCTGTTGCGAATGTCGCTCGATTTATACAAGGAGATACGAGACAGCTTTCCTCGGGACGTCGGAACCACGAACGTAAAAGCCACTTCAAGACTTTTAAAGGGGTTCCCAAAAGAAACCGCACCAACTATGGAGGTCGAACCAACCGACCTTAACAAGAGCCCGGATAGTAAGTAAACCTTTCCTCTCTCTCTGTTAAACTGCCAACATGGCCGCATCTGTTAGTCCGCCGAGAATAGGTGGTGGGGAGGCAGTGCTGTTCAGGAAAAGTCTGGATCTCGTGGTAAGGTTGATCTTTCGGGACCCGCACGGTGAGTTGGTGATCGTGGACGTGAACAATAACGAAGGTGGTGCCTCTAGAGTGGTGGCCGTCTAGACCCCTACTGGGGAAGGACGCCTGGACTTCTTTAGACGCCTGCAAGCCTTTCTGGGAACGTCTCACCCTTTAGTGTTAGCGGGGGGCTGGAACGGCATCTTAGACGCACGCTGGGACTCTGTAGAGTATCTGGTAGGAGGGGAAGGTGCAAACGCTTCAAGTAGCTGATCAGCCTGTTTCAACTGTCTGACAGTTAACGACTAGATTTCTCTAATAGGCCAGTGTGAGACCTGGACTAATCGCATAGGATCACCTAGATCGTATATAGACAGGATATTCATTAGGAAAACAGACAGAAATAGTGTAGGCTGTCTACATTTTAGAACGGTCACCTATACAGATCACAAGGGTGTGATCTCTATGGTCGACCTAGATAAGAAAAGTTGATTAGGACCTAGTTACTGGAAGCTGAACATGTCATTTCCGGCACATAAGGCTTACAGGGACCGTGTCAACAATTTGTGAAGAAAATGTTGACAGTGGGAGTCGTCAACAATAGATGGTGGCGGGCTCTCAAAAGAGAGATTAGAGTAATGTCGATAGAGTTTAGCAAAGAAGTAGCGTTAGAGAAAAATAGAAAGGAGGGGGAGTTGATAGATAAGTTAGACGAGGCTATTTGAGGTGGCATTGCAACTGACGTGCTAGCGTCTAGAATGGCATTAGATCATTTCTTCAATGCGAAACACAAAGGTTGCATTGTCAGAGCTACGGCGCGTGCTCTGAGAAACGAGGGAACCAAAGCTGTTCGATGAGCCCGCGTGGCAGAGGCGCAGCGTGGTAATAAAACCACGATTCGGTCTTTGACGGACGGAGACGGACACCAGCTGAGCGATTCCAAGCGGATGTGTGAGGCCTTTCGCCAACATTTTGCTCGGTTCTTCGGGGCAAGTCGCAGGTCAGAGACGGTGGCGGACTACCTCGATGGCTTGCCGCAACTCCCGACGGCTGACGCTGGGCGCTGCGAAAGGCCGATTACTTCAGCTGATGTTCAGGATGCCTTTGTCGGCTGCATGAGGCACACGTCACCCGGTTTGGATAGTCTGCCCTACGAGCTTTACGTAAATATGCCAAACTTGTTCTCCAATCTCCTCGAAGCGCTCTACTGCAACTGGCAGCAGTACGTGAGTATTCCAAGTTCTGTGTGCCGGGGCGTAGTGACGCTGATAAGGAAAGACGAGAACAAGAGGGACACATTAGACAATTTCAGGCCCATAATTCTGCTCAGCAAGAGTTTAAGATTTAGGCCAGGGAGTTAGTTAGCGAAGAGGTTAGCGATTGTCGTCGGGGGTTTGGTTGGGGAGGCGCAAATTGGCGCAATCCCAACCAGGTCCGTACACGACAACCTTCACCTAATGCGATACACCATAGAAAGGGTGGGGTGTAAACCTGTGTTTGTTGGGGCCCTGATCAATTTAGATCAATCGAAAGCATTCGATAGGGTCGACCATCGGAATCTTGAGGCTGTCCTCGAGGCGGTTGGCTTCGGCCCCGTCTTCAGAAGCTGGATCACTGCAATGCACAGTGGCACCTGATCGATGGTCAAAATTAATTACCACCTCTCGGAACCGTTTCAGGTCTCCAGATCGGTCCGTCAAGGGTGTCCTCTCTCCACCCTTCTGTACGTATTGACTCTCGAGTCTTTACAGCAGAAGCTAGAGCTGTTGCAGGGCATCCCGCTCGAACCGGGACGCGGGAAAGCTGTGTCTGCTTATGCGGACGACATCACCGTGGTGCTGTCGGACACCTCAGAAATAGAGATGGTCGGCAACTTTTTGGAGGAATATGAAAGGTTGACGGAAGCAAAACTTAACCCGGAAGAGTCAGTGGTCTTGCAACTTGGCACTTGGAGAGGCAAGACCATGCCGTACAACAGCGTCGTTAGGCGCTGGATTGACGGACCGGTAAAGTTGGTCGGTGTTTGGTTCGGGCCAGACCTCCAGGTGGATCAGAATTGGGACGAGATGACAGGCAGGGTAGCCAGTATCACCCAAAAATGGGCTGGGAGGAAGCTATCATTGAAAGGTCGGGCGGAGGTGGCGAACGCGTAGATCGCTTCCGTCATCTACTACCGTCTGACCGTCGTCCCTTTCCCCCGTTCGCGACTCGCCATCTTGGAGCGGCTCCTCTTCAAATTATTGTGGAGGGGTCAGGTTCCGCTGGTGAGGAGCTCCATCTGCTGCCAGAACCCTCTACGTGGAGGGCTGGGCATGCCGTGGCTAATGATGAGCAGATCCTACACAGTGGGCTAGCCTCCTCCTTGTAAATATAGTGTTTCACCCACTTCAGTTTGAGGGCCTGCTCTTGCGCAGCCATTATTATTCCTTCTGTAGCCTTTTTAAGGTCTCCTCTTTTCAACCAGTTCTATGTCTGTGGATCTCTACATTCAGTTTTCTCAAAGAAGGTACTATGAATGGATTTTTCACGAAGGTTGTTCTTCTTCCTTGTTGTTATTTCCTCTTTGGACATCCCCTTGTCTATTGTCCTCTCCTTCAGTACAATTCTGAGAATTGGCTCCCTACTGTCAGTCACGTATTTGTGTAAGTTGTTTTCCTCCATCTGAACACAGTCCTCTATGCTGATAAGACCTCTTCCACCTTCAGATCTCCTTAAGTAGAGTCTATCGACATCAATCCTCTTGTGGAACATGCTGTAGATAGTCAATAGCTTCCTAGTATTCCTATCCATTTCTCTTTGTTCAGCAACATTCCGTTTCAGAATTCCCGCACTGTACCAAATAATAGACACATCTCGGGAATTAACTGCACTTATGACATTCCTACAATTCAAATGTGATTTTACTACGCTCCTTACTCTCCTAATGTACTCAGATCTTATCAATTCCTTTATTTTTTTGTTCTTGGTGTCATCTTCCTCCAGAACACCTGAATATTTGTATCCTTCTTCAGTCAATTTCCTTTATCATCTCACCTGTTGGTACCTGCATTCCGTTGCTTCTGCTCTTCGTCACAAGGATTCCACACTTACTAATACCAAATTGCATACATATATCATTGCTGAAAATACAGACAGTGTCAACAAGTACATCCGGCTCCTTCTCACATTACCCAAATATATAAGATCGTCCATGAAGCGGAGGTGATTGATGGTAAGCTCTCCTTTTCCCAACTTGTATCCTGCTCTCACATTTCGCAGTATAATGCTCAGGGGCATCAGGGCAAGGACAAACAACAGAGGAGACAAACTATCTCCCTGGAAGATATCTCTCTTGATCTTTACGCCTCCCAAGGATTCTCCACCCGATGTTAACTCTGTTTCCCAGGACTTCATACTTTTGCATAACAACTGTCTGATCTTATCTGCCACCTTGAAGATCTCTAGGCTTTTGGTTATCTAAGAATGAGGTACCATGTTGAATGCCTTTTTGTAGTCTATCCATCTCATGGCAAGACCAGTGTGTCTCCTCTTGCAATTCCTCATTACCATCTTATCAATAAGTAACTGGTCCTTTGTACCACGTGACTTCTTTCGGCATCCTTTCTGTTCGTCCTGTAACAAGTTGTTTGTGTGTAGGTAATGGTAGATTTCCTCAGACATAATGCTTGTCAACAGTTTCCACATTACGGACAGACATGTGATAGGTGTATAGTTGGTAACATCATTACCCTTGATTCGGTCTTTCATTATCAGAACTGTGGTACCTTTTGTCAACCACTCTGATACCTCACCTGACATCAAGCAGTCATTGAACATGGTTGTCAGTTTCGGGTGGAGGGATGTTATATTTTTAATCCAATACCCCCTGCACACCATCTGGGCCTGGTGATTTCCAGTTGGTTAGTTTTTTGGCCTGCCCCTTAAGAGTTTCAACTGTGATACTCAAATCAGTTTGTTGGTGTGCCTGTTCACTAATCTCCTTCTGTACTGTCTCAGTCCACACTGCCTGATCATTATGTTTAACAATCTGCTCCCATATTCCTCTTCAGAATGTTTTAGTTTGTTCCGCCTCATGGATCAAGTCGTTGCCTCTTTCTTTCCCTTCAAGCTGTCTAAACAGCATCTTCTGGTTGTTGTCAAACATGCAGTTATGTCTGTACTGACTGACTCTGTTCTCGTATCGCCTGATTTTTGCACTCTTTGCTACAATGCGTTGCTTCAGTTCCTCTATGATAATATTTAGCTTTTTCCTCCTAGTTTTGTACTTTATTTCCAGTCTATTTTTAGTGTCAATGTTTTTTAGTGTCCCATTCGGTAGGGACTCAAGCTTTACAATGTCGTTTCTCATTTCCCTGATTTGACCACTCAGTCGTTTCTTCCACCAAGGCTCTGCTCTTTCTTGTCTGTTGTTTCCTTTCGCTTTTATACCAAGTAGTTTCCTCACCGTATTTGCTGTTGCTTTGAGGATATTGTTGCATTGGTGAAGGCTCCTCGCCTCAAGGTATGGGATGACTTTGTTTACCTTAGCTGTTGTTTCTTTTAACTTTTTCCTGTCTACAAATCTTAGGTTCATAGGTCTCCCACTATCATTGTTCAATTCATCTACCACTAAATTTAGGATGTCAACCGAATCTTGTCCTAGCTCGTCAGCATTCATCTCCACAGTGGCCGTATCTCTGTTCCAGGTATTATTTATCTCAGCATTCAGATCATTGTCTGCCTCGGGTGGTTCCCACGTTCTCTCGACCTCTTCACCTTCATTTCCCACTGGCTCGTTTGCCTGGCATACTCCACTCTCCATCGCCAAGCTAATCTCTCTGCTCAGTTCCTCCAGTTCCAGCTCGCTTATCCAGCCATTAGTTCTTATTACCCGAGCCTGCCCTGTCAATTTTTGTTCATCTAAGTTAAATAGACCAATCTCGTTCCAGATGTTATCCATCCGTTTCCTATAGCCTTTCTCCTTGGGGTTACTCTTCAGGTAACATTGCATAACAGTTCTATTCAATTCTTTCGTCCAGTTGGTTCTGGTCCCTTTCCTTCTTCTTCTTCCTCCGACACCAGCAGTATTTGGTTGACAGCCAGGTCCCTGCTGCTGAACCAGGGAGCACCTGTTGTGTGAGAGTCTGTCACATGACATTCTATCTCCATTTCACGGATATTCGAACTGTTTTGGTTCGACATTTAAACACTCTTATCGTGGATTGGCGAATGTATGGTTACATAACCACCGGTGAATTCATCACTTCCGGTGATTTCGTCATTCCACGTGATTTTTGTGTGGCATTATCACGCTGTAGACGAACATAAATAAACAAATAAACAAACAGCCCCCCCCCCCCCCCCCAAAAAAAATGAATAAGCATAAGTTTCATTGTAATGTAATGTTTGAATGTCTGACTTATTTTTTCCCTTCCCTTCTCTCTCCGTCTGTTTGTTTTTCTCTTCATTTTTCTTTTCTTTACGTTTTTCGTTGTTGCTGTGCTGCTTTGATTTTGATTTTTGATTTTTGATTTTGACCGGGTCATCAATTCAGTCTATTTAAATTTGTTGATGCCTTCCTCTTTTAGTGGGGGCACTACGATGTAGCAGGGGGTAGCGTGAGATAATAGCGGCGTTAGTGATAATGAGGCAGTGATGGTGGTGGTGGCATCGGTGCTGTGCTAGCAGCAACTAGCAGGCGGTAGCGATAATGAGGCAGTGGTGGGGGTGATGTGATCGTAGTACTGTAGTGACGGTGTTGAAGTTGGAGTAGAAATAGGGGTTGAGTCGATTTGACCAGAGTGTTCATCGTGGTAGTCGTGGTGTTGTTGATGGTGAAATTATCTTTAGTTATTTAGTCATTTGGTCATTTTTCTCATTTTCGACTCTAACATTCCTGATCCAAAATTAAATATTAATCTTGTTTATTAATATTGTCTAGTGATACCGCCACCTTCCCCTTTCGTGAGTTAACAGAAGGTAATGGGGGGATAGCGGTGGTAGCAATATAGCAGTGGTGGCGGCGGTGATGGGATAGTGGTAGTAATGATGGATGGGTGGCGGCGGCCGTGGCTGTAGTGATGGCGGTGTCGTTACTGAGTTTTGTTGAATAGATTGTATTTTTGTTTAATTGGTGAATCTATGAGGTTAGTCGCGTATATGTGCTGACATATTATCTTAATATTGGAATTAAACATTTTGTTAAAACTTGAGACAATAATAAAAGGTAATTATTATTATCATGCTGAGATTGGTGGTGGTGGTGGTAAAATTGCCGTTATCTGTCTGTTCTATTTAGTGTACACAGAGGGGTGATGGGGTAGGTGGTGTATCTAGTTTCTGATGTTGGTGAAATTGTTGTTATTTGGCTGTTCTATATAGTGTAGACAGAGGGGGTTTTCTTCCATTTATAACCATTTTCTTTTTTGAATATAAAATGTATAATACAAAATTGAATATTTGAGCGATATAACAATATATTATGGATCCGAATTTTTCTGAGACTTAAGCCGGATTCTTTATGTATCATTTGTACTAAGAATTGTTATTTCACAATTGATTTAAATATGTTAAAATTATTATTATTATTATTATTATTATAGTTGCATTTATCTTGCTTTATGATCATACGAGTTATCACCAAGTCACAACCAGTGACCTCAAGAGACAACAAGGTCAGCCATGTTCAAGAAAGAACATACATATTCACACATGCATCTTTAGTGTTTAGACTTGTGATGTACTTATATTGACAGAATCTTCCTTAGTATATGGGCAGTTCCCATTAGTACTATCTTTTGTATTTCTCCTATACGCGGGTTTCCTGGGATTTGCGATAAGTAGTCATTAGACCCCTAAGGTATCATTCCCAGAGTGCCTACAACCACTGGTATTGTTTTAGTTCTCAATTTCCACATTTTTCCAATTTCTATCTCCAGGTCCTTATACTTGCTCAATTTTTCAAATGTTTTTATAGATACATTCTTGTCTATTGGAACAGACATATCAATTAGCAGGCATACCCTCTTTTGAAAGTCCTTCAATATTATATCAGGTCTATTTGCATCTATTTTTCGGTCTGTTTGGATGCTAAAGTTTCACAGGATTGAGATGTGATCTTTTTCAAGTATGGGAGGTGGTTGATTCTCCCACCAATTCTTTTGATGGGGCAGGTAAAAATGCTTACACATTATCCAATGTATGTATTGTGCAGCTCTGTCATGCCTATTTAGGTATTCGGTTGGAGCTATAGGACTGCACATTGAAACTATATGGTCAATGGTCTCTGGTAGTTTTTTGCATACACGGCATAATGGGCTGCACCCATTTTTTATTATGTTGGCTTGGTAATATTTTGTTGGCAGACACTGATCTTGTACCGATATAATCAGTCCTTCAGTCTCCGATTTCAGTCCAGAGGATGCCAACCACTGATGGGTTAAAGTTTTGTCAACATCAGGATTGTTAGCTCGCTCTGGGTATTTTCCATACAGAGGCTTTTCTTGCCATTTCTTAGCCAGTTTCTGTAGCAGTTCTTTCTTTGCAGTTACTTTTACCTGCTTTGCTGTTTCTGTGTTTTCCAATTCAGCAGTAAATGGGACTTCTGAAATTTGTAGTCCATTACTGTATCTTTGTGCATCTTTTGTAATGGAATATGATTTTTTGATGCTTTCGTGTTTCAAAACGAGTTTGATCATCCAATCATGTGATTCCCTTAGATATGTAGATAATCCAATTGTTGTAGTTTTTAACGCAATGTCTAACTGGTTTAACCCACGTCCTCCTTCTTTCCTAGGGAGATAAATTTTATCTATATCTGCCTTAGGGTGATGCATTCTGTGCATGGTTAAGAATTTTCGAATGTTTGTATCGAGCCTACGAGTTGATGACATTGTAACTGTAGGTTACTACTGGTATGGCAAGCGTGTTTATGGCATCGATCCTATTCCTTGCATTCAATTCCGTTCTTAAGATTGCTCTTACTCTGCGGTAACATTCCTTCCTTATCCTTTCCCTCATTGTCGAGTGCTTGATTCCGTCTCCTTCACAAACACCTAGATATTTGTAAGTTTTTTCTTGATCAAGTTCTCTTATCACGTTCCCCCGATCAAGATTAATGTCTGAACTCTTCAGCAGCTTTCCTCTGGTGAACGTTGCTTTGGCGCATTTATCTAGTCCAAACTCCATTTTAATGTCATCACTGAACTGCTCCACAGTGGATAATAGCCCCTGAAATTGTTCATCATTTTTTGCAAATAGTTTCAGGTCATCCATGTAGAACAGGTGATTAATGGTATTGTCATAGACTTTATATCCATGTTTTGTTTCATTGAGCATTTTACTTAATGGTATAAGTGCGATGCAGAATAAAAGCGGTGATAAAGACTCACCCTGAAAAATTCCACAATTAATATTAACTTCTCCAGCTTCCAGTGATTTGGTTTCACTATTCAAAAGGAGTATCGTTTTCCATGTCTTCATACTGAATGACAAAAACCTCCTGACAACGGGGGATATTTTGAAAATCTCTAAACATTTTTCAATCCAACTGTGTGGCAAACTATCGAATGCTTTTTTATAATCTATCCAAGCAATCGATAGATTTTTGTGTCTATTATGACAATCTTCCAGTATCATTTTGTTAACCAGAAGCTGATCCTTACAGCCATATCAGCCTCGTTTACACCCTTTCTGCTCAATGGGAAATAGATCATTTGTTATCAGGTGGTCATATGTGTATTCAGTTAGGACTGATGTTAAAATTTTATACATTGTGGTCAAGCAAGCTATCGGTCTGTAATTTTGGGGATTGTTTGTCTCATCATTCTTCGGAAGGAGGAATGTAATGCCGTTAACTAGCCATGGAGGTATCTTTTCTGGCTCCTTAACTATTTCATTGTAAAGTTGGGCTAACAGCTCATGAGACTCTGTGAAGGCATTTATCCAAAAGTTTTGTATTTTGTCTTTTCCTGGGGATTTCCATTTGCTGGTTTTTCTTAGAGCCAAGCGCAACTGTTCAACTGTTATATCTTCCCATATTTGTTCCTGACGGTGAGCTGTATCTTTCATTTGTCTGTCTATCCATGGGGCATGTATGTTATGAACTTTTTCTTCGGCCCAGATCTTTTCCCAGAATTCTTGCACTTCCTCCTTGGGTGGTATTGATTTAGCAGTTATTGTTGACTTACCAATTTTTCTGTAGAAGTTTCTTTGGTTGTTTTTGAAAATATTATTTTCCTTATAGAATCTAGATCGTTTTTCAAAGCGCCTTATACGAGCAGCTTTGGCCGACACTTTTTGCTTGATTATTTCTATCAGCATGTCTATGTCACATGATGATTTTATACTGTACTTTTTTTTCAATTTTCTAAGTTTAGTTTGTTTAACATGTTCACCTACTTTATAGTTTGTTAAAACGTCTATGTCAGATCGGAGAAGGTTTATTTGGCGATTGATTTTCTCTTGCCAAGTAGATTTCTTGTGGGAATTCCTTTGTTTTTTCATCTTCACTCCACATAAGTGAGTGGTGACTTTAGCCGATGCATAATAGAGATGATTTAAATCAGTAATGTTTAGTTTGTTTGTGATGATAATGTTTTTGAGAATTATGTTAGTCTTGTGTATTATCTTTTGGTTCTGTTTGGAGTTCTGGATCTTAGGGAGGGTGTCTCGTTGCCCCATGTCAGATTCTCTCATTTTCATCCATTCGATCATAATTTCATCCTTCAAGTTGGCAAGTTCATTCTCATTCATTTCTTTATCATTTACGATCTCATTATTTTCATTTGGAGTTTCATCTTGAGCATGCACTCCCTCCACTTTTTCGCTCCTTTCTTTAATTTGTTCTGTTGCCAGTGATTCCGCCCCAACCTTGGGGTTCGAAGTGTTACAGTTTACCTCGTTTTCACTGACATATGTTTCATTTTCCCTTCGCTGTCTTTGTGCTAATAGCTTGATCTGATCAATTTCTATATCAGTTAGTAACTTTTTTCTTACAATATTTCTTCGTATATTGGCTAGTTTGTTACTGTCAATATAGCCTCTGTTTTCGGGATGTTTCTTTTTCCAGTTGATATATGTCTGTTCTGTATTCGATGTATTTGATGGGTAGTACATGGCAGTGTAGAAAGCCCCAAGGACTTCTTTATTATCTTCCCTTGACCATTTTTCTCTCCTTTTCTTTGGATTTCTTGGTGGTGAGCATGGAGGGCCAACAGTAGGAGTATTCCGGTTACGGGAGGTCTCCAGCTCTAAAGTGATAGGAAGGTTTGAACCATTAGCTGATTTTTCGACCCCAGTCTGGTTCCTCTCTGAGGGACGCGGCCCTTTTTTACCCGGGTGACGGCCGATTCGGTATGAGATTTTATCATTAGACATCTACTTTATTTTGTCGCGCTTTATCCTTATCCGCCAAGGGGTAATCATTTCGTGTTACCACTTCTAGAACGAGTGTCAACCAAGACTAGAGGGGTCGTTCTCCCCTAGAGACACGGCCATTCCCCGCCGGCCGCCATCCCGGTATTTCTTGGTCACGGGGTTTTCTTTTTGTTGTTTTTTTTAAATTGTTATTATCATGAGTGGTTCCTTAATGTGAGCATTGCGTGGCTTAAGAATGAAATTATTAATAATTGTCTCCACTCCAGGCACAAGTCCAGTAATCACCCAGTGCATTACAATAATATAATATACTTTTTGCTGTAGTTGCCTGTTATTGTTGTTGGCTATGTCGGTGGTGGTGCCGGGGCTTTTTATATTGTTGGTGAGGAAGGGGTGAGCCAGCAGTCCCATAGTTGTTGATGTTGACGTTTGGCCGGTGGCCAGGTTACTAAGTCAATCTATTTATATCTTTTGCTAGCCTCTCCCTTGTCTAGTGATACCGCCACCTTCCCCTTTCTCTCTCAAGTTTACAGGGAAATAGTGGTGGTAGCAATGAAGGAGTGGTGGCCGCGGCGATGGGATAGTGGTAGCAAGATGATGGATGGGGTGGTGGCGGCGGTAGCGTTGTGGTTACTGGGTTTTGTGATATGTAGTATCTATGAGTTTGTGTTCGTATGTTTAATATATATTGTGTTGACATATTCCCGTAAAATTGGAATTAAACATTTTGTTAAAATTTGAGACAATAATAATAGTAATTATTATTATCATGCCGGGATTGATGGTGGTGGTGGTGAAATTGCCGTTATCTGGCTGTTATATTTAGTGTGATGGGATAGGTGGTGTATCAACTTTCTGGTGTTGGTGAAATTGTTGATATTTGGCTGTTCTATATAGTGTAGATAGAGGGTGTTTTCTTCCATTTATAACCATTTTCTTTTTTTGAATACAAAATATATAATACAAAATTGAATATTTGAGCGATATAACAATATAATATGGATCCGAAATTTTATGGGACTTCATTCGGTGGTTTATGCAACATTTGTACTAAGAATTGTTATTTCACAATTGATTTTAATATGTTAAAAATCAAAAACTTACGGGAGCGATTTCATGACCTTCTACCACCTCGTGCCTCTTCCTCCCTTATTATTATTATTATTATTATTATTATTATTATTATTATTATTATTACATTGTATTTATTTATTATTCTTTTGTATTATGAATTCAAAATTGATTTCATCATGCATCTTATTTGAAGGATAAATTTAATTTAGAATAAAAATTTCTGTACAAAATAATTTGCCTTTTCTTCTAGTATATATAGTTAGATAAATATGCTGGGTCTGTCAATTCCTTATTATAAACACACACACACAAACACACAGACACACACACACACATACATATATATATATATATATATATATATATATATATATATATATAGATATATATATATATATATATATACATACATATATATATATATATATATATATATATATATATATATATATATATATATATATATATATATATATATATATATACATATATATGAATATAGACATAGAATATTCGAAAATATTCTGTATGTTTATAATAAACATTTTGAAGACCTAATCGCTATAGAATAGAATACGTCACGTATTACAATTAGATTCTCGATAAAAGCAAGGGAAGTAATCTACGCGTTTCATTCTCGTTAGAAATCATCAGGACTACATATCCAGTGCTTTTATCGAGAATGACACAGCTAGAGACTTATAGAATACTTGGCTGTGTACAGGAACTGGTTTGAAAGAGCGGTTGCCGGTCCGGCAGAAATTAGAAATTGGAATAAATGCTCTGAAATAGCGATATATATGTGAATATAGACATAGAATATTCGAAAATATTCTGTATGTTTATAATAAACATTTTGAAGACCTAATCGCTATAGAATAGAATACGTCACGTATTACAATTAGATTCTCGATAAAAGCAAGGGAAGTAATCTACGCGTTTCATTCTCGTTAGAAATCATCAGGACTACATATCCAGTGCTTTTATCGAGAATGACACAGCTAGAGACTTATAGAATACTTGGCTGTGTACAGGAACTGGTTTGAAAGAGCGGTTGCCGGTCCGGCAGAAATTAGAAATTGGAATAAATGCTCTGAAATAGCGATATATATGTGAATATAGACATAGAATATTCGAAAATATTCTGTATGTTTATAATAAACATTTTGAAGACCTAATCGCTATAGAATAGAATACGTCACGTATTACAATTAGATTCTCGATAAAAGCAAGGGAAGTAATCTACGCGTTTCATTCTCGTTAGAAATCATCAGGACTACATATCCAGTGCTTTTATCGAGAATGACACAGCTAGAGACTTATAGAATACTTGGCTGTGTACAGGAACTGGTTTGAAAGAGCGGTTGCCGGTCCGGCAGAAATTAGAAATTGGAATAAATGCTCTGAAATAGCGATATATATGTGAATATAGACATAGAATATTCGAAAATATTCTGTATGTTTATAATAAACATTTTGAAGACCTAATCGCTATAGAATAGAATACGTCACGTATTACAATTAGATTCTCGATAAAAGCAAGGGAAGTAATCTACGCGTTTCATTCTCGTTAGAAATCATCAGGACTACATATCCAGTGCTTTTATCGAGAATGACACAGCTAGAGACTTATAGAATACTTGGCTGTGTACAGGAACTGGTTTGAAAGAGCGGTTGCCGGTCCGGCAGAAATTAGAAATTGGAATAAATGCTCTGAAATAGCGATATATATGTGAATATAGACATAGAATATTCGAAAATATTCTGTATGTTTATAATAAACATTTTGAAGACCTAATCGCTATAGAATAGAATACGTCACGTATTACAATTAGATTCTCGATAAAAGCAAGGGAAGTAATCTACGCGTTTCATTCTCGTTAGAAATCATCAGGACTACATATCCAGTGCTTTTATCGAGAATGACACAGCTAGAGACTTATAGAATACTTGGCTGTGTACAGGAACTGGTTTGAAAGAGCGGTTGCCGGTCCGGCAGAAATTAGAAATTGGAATAAATGCTCTGAAATAGCGATATATATGTGAATATAGACATAGAATATTCGAAAATATTCTGTATGTTTATAATAAACATTTTGAAGACCTAATCGCTATAGAATAGAATACGTCACGTATTACAATTAGATTCTCGATAAAAGCAAGGGAAGTAATCTACGCGTTTCATTCTCGTTAGAAATCATCAGGACTACATATCCAGTGCTTTTATCGAGAATGACACAGCTAGAGACTTATAGAATACTTGGCTGTGTACAGGAACTGGTTTGAAAGAGCGGTTGCCGGTCCGGCAGAAATTAGAAATTGGAATAAATGCTCTGAAATAGCGATATATATGTGAATATAGACATAGAATATTCGAAAATATTCTGTATGTTTATAATAAACATTTTGAAGACCTAATCGCTATAGAATAGAATACGTCACGTATTACAATTAGATTCTCGATAAAAGCAAGGGAAGTAATCTACGCGTTTCATTCTCGTTAGAAATCATCAGGACTACATATCCAGTGCTTTTATCGAGAATGACACAGCTAGAGACTTATAGAATACTTGGCTGTGTACAGGAACTGGTTTGAAAGAGCGGTTGCCGGTCCGGCAGAAATTAGAAATTGGAATAAATGCTCTGAAATAGCGATATATATGTGAATATAGACATAGAATATTCGAAAATATTCTGTATGTTTATAATAAACATTTTGAAGACCTAATCGCTATAGAATAGAATACGTCACGTATTACAATTAGATTCTCGATAAAAGCAAGGGAAGTAATCTACGCGTTTCATTCTCGTTAGAAATCATCAGGACTACATATCCAGTGCTTTTATCGAGAATGACACAGCTAGAGACTTATAGAATACTTGGCTGTGTACAGGAACTGGTTTGAAAGAGCGGTTGCCGGTCCGGCAGAAATTAGAAATTGGAATAAATGCTCTGAAATAGCGATATATATGTGAATATAGACATAGAATATTCGAAAATATTCTGTATGTTTATAATAAACATTTTGAAGACCTAATCGCTATAGAATAGAATACGTCACGTATTACAATTAGATTCTCGATAAAAGCAAGGGAAGTAATCTACGCGTTTCATTCTCGTTAGAAATCATCAGGACTACATATCCAGTGCTTTTATCGAGAATGACACAGCTAGAGACTTATAGAATACTTGGCTGTGTACAGGAACTGGTTTGAAAGAGCAGTTGCCGGTCCGGCAGAAATTAGAAATTGGAATAAATGCTCTGAAATAGCGATATATATGTGAATATAGACATAGAATATTCGAAAATATTCTGTATGTTTATAATAAACATTTTGAAGACCTAATCGCTATAGAATAGAATACGTCACGTATTACAATTAGATTCTCGATAAAAGCAAGGGAAGTAATCTACGCGTTTCATTCTCGTTAGAAATCATCAGGACTACATATCCAGTGCTTTTATCGAGAATGACACAGCTAGAGACTTATAGAATACTTGGCTGTGTACAGGAACTGGTTTGAAAGAGCGGTTGCCGGTCCGGCAGAAATTAGAAATTGGAATAAATGCTCTGAAATAGCGATATATATGTGAATATAGACATAGAATATTCGAAAATATTCTGTATGTTTATAATAAACATTTTGAAGACCTAATCGCTATAGAATAGAATACGTCACGTATTACAATTAGATTCTCGATAAAAGCAAGGGAAGTAATCTACGCGTTTCATTCTCGTTAGAAATCATCAGGACTACATATCCAGTGCTTTTATCGAGAATGACACAGCTAGAGACTTATAGAATACTTGGCTGTGTACAGGAACTGGTTTGAAAGAGCGGTTGCCGGTCCGGCAGAAATTAGAAATTGGAATAAATGCTCTGAAATAGCGATATATATGTGAATATAGACATAGAATATTCGAAAATATTCTGTATGTTTATAATAAACATTTTGAAGACCTAATCGCTATAGAATAGAATACGTCACGTATTACAATTAGATTCTCGATAAAAGCAAGGGAAGTAATCTACGCGTTTCATTCTCGTTAGAAATCATCAGGACTACATATCCAGTGCTTTTATCGAGAATGACACAGCTAGAGACTTATAGAATACTTGGCTGTGTACAGGAACTGGTTTGAAAGAGCGGTTGCCGGTCCGGCAGAAATTAGAAATTGGAATAAATGCTCTGAAATAGCGATATATATGTGAATATAGACATAGAATATTCGAAAATATTCTGTATGTTTATAATAAACATTTTGAAGACCTAATCGCTATAGAATAGAATACGTCACGTATTACAATTAGATTCTCGATAAAAGCAAGGGAAGTAATCTACGCGTTTCATTCTCGTTAGAAATCATCAGGACTACATATCCAGTGCTTTTATCGAGAATGACACAGCTAGAGACTTATAGAATACTTGGCTGTGTACAGGAACTGGTTTGAAAGAGAGGTTGCCGGTCCGGCAGAAATTAGAAATTGGAATAAATGCTCTGAAATAGCGATATATATGTGAATATAGACATAGAATATTCGAAAATATTCTGTATGTTTATAATAAACATTTTGAAGACCTAATCGCTATAGAATAGAATACGTCACGTATTACAATTAGATTCTCGATAAAAGCAAGGGAAGTAATCTACGCGTTTCATTCTCGTTAGAAATCATCAGGACTACATATCCAGTGCTTTTATCGAGAATGACACAGCTAGAGACTTATAGAATACTTGGCTGTGTACAGGAACTGGTTTGAAAGAGCGGTTGCCGGTCCGGCAGAAATTAGAAATTGGAATAAATGCTCTGAAATAGCGATATATATGTGAATATAGACATAGAATATTCGAAAATATTCTGTATGTTTATAATAAACATTTTGAAGACCTAATCGCTATAGAATAGAATACGTCACGTATTACAATTAGATTCTCGATAAAAGCAAGGGAAGTAATCTACGCGTTTCATTCTCGTTAGAAATCATCAGGACTACATATCCAGTGCTTTTATCGAGAATGACACAGCTAGAGACTTATAGAATACTTGGCTGTGTACAGGAACTGGTTTGAAAGAGCGGTTGCCGGTCCGGCAGAAATTAGAAATTGGAATAAATGCTCTGAAATAGCGATATATATGTGAATATAGACATAGAATATTCGAAAATATTCTGTATGTTTATAATAAACATTTTGAAGACCTAATCGCTATAGAATAGAATACGTCACGTATTACAATTAGATTCTCGATAAAAGCAAGGGAAGTAATCTACGCGTTTCATTCTCGTTAGAAATCATCAGGACTACATATCCAGTGCTTTTATCGAGAATGACACAGCTAGAGACTTATAGAATACTTGGCTGTGTACAGGAACTGGTTTGAAAGAGCGGTTGCCGGTCCGGCAGAAATTAGAAATTGGAATAAATGCTCTGAAATAGCGATATATATGTGAATATAGACATAGAATATTCGAAAATATTCTGTATGTTTATAATAAACATATAAATAATATATAATAAACATATTCTATGTCTATATTCACATATGTATCGCTATTTCAGAGCATTTATTCCAATTTCTAATTTCTGCCGGACCGGCAACCGCTCTTTCAAACCAGTTCCTGTACACAGCCAAGTATTCTATAAGTCTCTAGCTGTGTCATTCTCGATAAAAGCACTGGATATGTAGTCCTGATGATTTCTAACGAGAATGAAACGCGTAGATTACTTCCCTTGCTTTTATCGAGAATCTAATTGTAATACGTGACGTATTCTATTCTATAGCGATTAGGTCTTCAAAATGTTTATTATAAACATACAGAATATTTTCGAATATTCTATGTCTATATTCACATATATATCGCTATTTCAGAGCATTTATTCCAATTTCTAATTTCTGCCGGACCGGCAACCGCTCTTTCAAACCAGTTCCTGTACACAGCCAAGTATTCTATAAGTCTCTAGCTGTGTCATTCTCGATAAAAGCACTGGATATGTAGTCCTGATGATTTCTAACGAGAATGAAACGCGTAGATTACTTCCCTTGCTTTTATCGAGAATCTAATTGTAATACGTGACGTATTCTATTCTATAGCGATTAGGTCTTCAAAATGTTTATTATAAACATACAGAATATTTTCGAATATTCTATGTCTATATTCACATATATATCGCTATTTCAGAGCATTTATTCCAATTTCTAATTTCTGCCGGACCGGCAACCGCTCTTTCAAACCAGTTCCTGTACACAGCCAAGTATTCTATAAGTCTCTAGCTGTGTCATTCTCGATAAAAGCACTGGATATGTAGTCCTGATGATTTCTAACGAGAATGAAACGCGTAGATTACTTCCCTTGCTTTTATCGAGAATCTAATTGTAATACGTGACGTATTCTATTCTATAGCGATTAGGTCTTCAAAATGTTTATTATAAACATACAGAATATTTTCGAATATTCTATGTCTATATTCACATATATATCGCTATTTCAGAGCATTTATTCCAATTTCTAATTTCTGCCGGACCGGCAACCGCTCTTTCAAACCAGTTCCTGTACACAGCCAAGTATTCTATAAGTCTCTAGCTGTGTCATTCTCGATAAAAGCACTGGATATGTAGTCCTGATGATTTCTAACGAGAATGAAACGCGTAGATTACTTCCCTTGCTTTTATCGAGAATCTAATTGTAATACGTGACGTATTCTATTCTATAGCGATTAGGTCTTCAAAATGTTTATTATAAACATACAGAATATTTTCGAATATTCTATGTCTATATTCACATATATATCGCTATTTCAGAGCATTTATTCCAATTTCTAATTTCTGCCGGACCGGCAACAGCTCTTTCAAACCGGTTCCTGTACACAGCCAAGTATTCTATAAGTCTCTAGCTGTGTCATTCTCGATAAAAGCACTGGATATGTAGTCCTGATGATTTCTAACGAGAATGAAACGCGTAGATTACTTCCCTTGCTTTTATCGAGAATCTAATTGTAATACGTGACGTATTCTATTCTATAGCGATTAGGTCTTCAAAATGTTTATTATAAACATACAGAATATTTTCGAATATTCTATGTCTATATTCACATATATATCGCTATTTCAGAGCATTTATTCCAATTTCTAATTTCTGCCGGACCGGCAACCGCTCTTTCAAACCAGTTCCTGTACACAGCCAAGTATTCTATAAGTCTCTAGCTGTGTCATTCTCGATAAAAGCACTGGATATGTAGTCCTGATGATTTCTAACGAGAATGAAACGCGTAGATTACTTCCCTTGCTTTTATCGAGAATCTAATTGTAATACGTGACGTATTCTATTCTATAGCGATTAGGTCTTCAAAATGTTTATTATAAACATACAGAATATTTTCGAATATTCTATGTCTATATTCACATATATATCGCTATTTCAGAGCATTTATTCCAATTTCTAATTTCTGCCGGACCGGCAACCGCTCTTTCAAACCAGTTCCTGTACACAGCCAAGTATTCTATAAGTCTCTAGCTGTGTCATTCTCGATAAAAGCACTGGATATGTAGTCCTGATGATTTCTAACGAGAATGAAACGCGTAGATTACTTCCCTTGCTTTTATCGAGAATCTAATTGTAATACGTGACGTATTCTATTCTATAGCGATTAGGTCTTCAAAATGTTTATTATAAACATACAGAATATTTTCGAATATTCTATGTCTATATTCACATATATATCGCTATTTCAGAGCATTTATTCCAATTTCTAATTTCTGCCGGACCGGCAACCGCTCTTTCAAACCAGTTCCTGTACACAGCCAAGTATTCTATAAGTCTCTAGCTGTGTCATTCTCGATAAAAGCACTGGATATGTAGTCCTGATGATTTCTAACGAGAATGAAACGCGTAGATTACTTCCCTTGCTTTTATCGAGAATCTAATTGTAATACGTGACGTATTCTATTCTATAGCGATTAGGTCTTCAAAATGTTTATTATAAACATACAGAATATTTTCGAATATTCTATGTCTATATTCACATATATATCGCTATTTCAGAGCATTTATTCCAATTTCTAATTTCTGCCGGACCGGCAACAGCTCTTTCAAACCGGTTCCTGTACACAGCCAAGTATTCTATAAGTCTCTAGCTGTGTCATTCTCGATAAAAGCACTGGATATGTAGTCCTGATGATTTCTAACGAGAATGAAACGCGTAGATTACTTCCCTTGCTTTTATCGAGAATCTAATTGTAATACGTGACGTATTCTATTCTATAGCGATTAGGTCTTCAAAATGTTTATTATAAACATACAGAATATTTTCGAATATTCTATGTCTATATTCACATATATATCGCTATTTCAGAGCATTTATTCCAATTTCTAATTTCTGCCGGACCGGCAACCGCTCTTTCAAACCAGTTCCTGTACACAGCCAAGTATTCTATAAGTCTCTAGCTGTGTCATTCTCGATAAAAGCACTGGATATGTAGTCCTGATGATTTCTAACGAGAATGAAACGCGTAGATTACTTCCCTTGCTTTTATCGAGAATCTAATTGTAATACGTGACGTATTCTATTCTATAGCGATTAGGTCTTCAAAATGTTTATTATAAACATACAGAATATTTTCGAATATTCTATGTCTATATTCACATATATATCGCTATTTCAGAGCATTTATTCCAATTTCTAATTTCTGCCGGACCGGCAACCGCTCTTTCAAACCAGTTCCTGTACACAGCCAAGTATTCTATAAGTCTCTAGCTGTGTCATTCTCGATAAAAGCACTGGATATGTAGTCCTGATGATTTCTAACGAGAATGAAACGCGTAGATTACTTCCCTTGCTTTTATCGAGAATCTAATTGTAATACGTGACGTATTCTATTCTATAGCGATTAGGTCTTCAAAATGTTTATTATAAACATACAGAATATTTTCGAATATTCTATGTCTATATTCACATATATATCGCTATTTCAGAGCATTTATTCCAATTTCTAATTTCTGCCGGACCGGCAACCGCTCTTTCAAACCAGTTCCTGTACACAGCCAAGTATTCTATAAGTCTCTAGCTGTGTCATTCTCGATAAAAGCACTGGATATGTAGTCCTGATGATTTCTAACGAGAATGAAACGCGTAGATTACTTCCCTTGCTTTTATCGAGAATCTAATTGTAATACGTGACGTATTCTATTCTATAGCGATTAGGTCTTCAAAATGTTTATTATAAACATACAGAATATTTTCGAATATTCTATGTCTATATTCACATATATATCGCTATTTCAGAGCATTTATTCCAATTTCTAATTTCTGCCGGACCGGCAACCGCTCTTTCAAACCAGTTCCTGTACACAGCCAAGTATTCTATAAGTCTCTAGCTGTGTCATTCTCGATAAAAGCACTGGATATGTAGTCCTGATGATTTCTAACGAGAATGAAACGCGTAGATTACTTCCCTTGCTTTTATCGAGAATCTAATTGTAATACGTGACGTATTCTATTCTATAGCGATTAGGTCTTCAAAATGTTTATTATAAACATACAGAATATTTTCGAATATTCTATGTCTATATTCACATATATATCGCTATTTCAGAGCATTTATTCCAATTTCTAATTTCTGCCGGACCGGCAACCGCTCTTTCAAACCAGTTCCTGTACACAGCCAAGTATTCTATAAGTCTCTAGCTGTGTCATTCTCGATAAAAGCACTGGATATGTAGTCCTGATGATTTCTAACGAGAATGAAACGCGTAGATTACTTCCCTTGCTTTTATCGAGAATCTAATTGTAATACGTGACGTATTCTATTCTATAGCGATTAGGTCTTCAAAATGTTTATTATAAACATACAGAATATTTTCGAATATTCTATGTCTATATTCACATATATATCGCTATTTCAGAGCATTTATTCCAATTTCTAATTTCTGCCGGACCGGCAACCGCTCTTTCAAACCAGTTCCTGTACACAGCCAAGTATTCTATAAGTCTCTAGCTGTGTCATTCTCGATAAAAGCACTGGATATGTAGTCCTGATGATTTCTAACGAGAATGAAACGCGTAGATTACTTCCCTTGCTTTTATCGAGAATCTAATTGTAATACGTGACGTATTCTATTCTATAGCGATTAGGTCTTCAAAATGTTTATTATAAACATACAGAATATTTTCGAATATTCTATGTCTATATTCACATATATATCGCTATTTCAGAGCATTTATTCCAATTTATACATATATATATATATATATATATATATAACGAAGGAAATGTGGTAAGGAACCAGGTGGACCATAACGCACCAAAGTACTCAATACTTGAGGTAGTAGAGTGGGTAATAGGAACCAGTAAGACCCCAGGGGTCTTACTGGTTCCTATATATATATATATATATATATATATATATATATATATATATATATATATATATATATATATATATATACATACATTTATATATGGATTTAATAACAAAAGAAATAGGGATGTAAAAATGAAACCTCTTTCTTGTTTATTATAAATATCATATACTATCTGGCCTGTCCGGCTGGCTTCCGGCTACCATTGGCTTGTCCTATATATATATATATATATATATATATATATATACCTGACGTACCTAGCTTTGCTTGGATAAACAGACGATAAGCCGTCTATGTTGTACAGTATTACTGTTGAAAATATATAGTATAGTATATTATTATTGTTGTAAAAATATAGTATTCTATGACTGTTGAAAACGTATAGTATAGTATTGCTGATGAAAATATATAGTATTGCATTACTGTTAAAAATATATAGTATAGCATTACTGTTGAATATGTATAATATAGTATAGTATCACTGTTGAACATATATAATATAGTATTACAGTTGAAAATATATCGTATAATATATTATCCCTGTTGAAAATATATAGTATAATATAACTGTTGAAAATATATAGTATAGTATAGTATAAATATTGAAAACATATAGTAGATTATTACTGTTGAAAATATATAGGATAGTATTACTGTTGAAAATATATCGTATAGTAAAGTATTAATTTTGAAAATATGTAGTACAGTACTACTGTTGAAAATATATAGTATAGTATTACTGTTGAAAATATTTAGTACAGTATTACTGTTGAAAATATGTACACGTATTTGTAATTATATATATATAATTAATTAAAATTTGGTTAAAAGTGAAGTCAATGCAGACAGGCAGACAATACATACAGATATTATAAGCGCGCGAGGTTATAGCTATGTATCTTTCTAAAAAGACAGAGTAAGAAAGAGAAAGGAATGTCGTATTATATATGTAATATATAATAAAGTATCAGTAATGTAGTCAGCTTTTTTAATATGGATAGACATTGACAATATACAGAGAAATTTAATCCATGAGACATTAAAAAAGAGAGGATATTATATATAAACTGCAAAAGATATTAATGTTTATTTAAGCGATCCCTAACCGGATGTGTTGATATTTAAACATTTAAAGAAGTGAATATTTAGATAAATGATAAAATATCTTTAATCAATAATAAGGAAATTTAGTAGACACAAATACCCTCTCCCTCTTCGAAAAAGTTACATCTATGGTGCAAAACTGGTGCTGTTTCTTCCAGACGTTTTGCCAAACGTTTGTCGCTACATGCGGCCGTCATCTTTATTAATATATATATATATATATATATATATATATATATATATATATGATAATAATAATAATAATAATGATTTCATTTATTGGCCACAAGGGCCGACATATAGGAGACAATACAAAAGACTGGGACAGTGGGGTTTTACAGAAAAAATCGAGTAAACAATATGAATCACAATAACGAAGTAACAATAAAATTACAAGAAAAAATTCCCCAATAGGGGGATGACCACCCAGGGTTCGCTCAGGTACCCCACCAATCCTGAACGACCAGACGCTCCGAGAGCACCCAGGAAGGGCACCCCTTCTCCGCCTCAAATTTACCTACCTACAGCCGCATGACCAGAATAGGCCCAATCACACGGGCCATTGTCGCCAAATTCACCCACCTTTCAGCAAATGTACTGGGGGGGGGGGCAGCACTTCTCTCTCCACCCTCACCTTCCTTTCCAAGTGAAACTTGAAAAAGTTGATGAGGGATTGGCCGAAGAGAAAATCGTCTGTCTTCAGTCCTTTCAACCTCGTCCACCATACAACCTCTTTCGCTACAGCCACCAGGCAGAGGAAAATTGCCTGCCCTTCCTGGCCAAAATAAGGCGGCGGGTCGATCTTCACTATGGACTCGGCCGATAGCCGGATCCGTTCTACACGCGACAAAAGCAGTTCAACATAACTCGACAAGTCAGTAATGCACGGACACTGGACGAGTGCGTGCAGAACGGTTTCGACGCTCTGCGCCCATCTCGGGCAGGTCCGTCTGACAGCACTTCTGTGCCTGTAGAGTTTATCTCGAACCGACAGTACCCCCTGGTAGCACTGCCAAGGGAAGGATTTTCGGAAATTATCCATCGTCCCCGGCTCGAAAGTCCTCCGGCACAGACAGGTTAGTTCGACTTCGTTGACTCCCAGAGCCTCTCCGATTGCGTTGTCGCACTTGCCCACCACTAATCCTCTATAGAACTCGAGAGTGGAAGTTCCACTGACCGCATTGCCCGCCTGGTCGAGGGCCGTGAGTGCCAGGCAACATTCCAGATGCCAGTCACCCAGTCTCGGTTTCTTCTTGACCCGGGACTGCAGCTCAGTCAAAGAAACGAGCTGCGGAAAGGCCCATCTGACAAACGGCGACCACACCTGTTCACCTTTTAGGGAGAATATCTGGCGTGCCTGGGCATCATTAGCGACGGCATGCCCAGCCGTCCACGTAGAGGGTGCTGGCAGCAGATGGACCGCTTCACCAACGGAACCTGACCCCTCCACAATAATTTTAAGAGGAGCCGCTCCAAGATGGCGAGGCGCGAACGGGGGCAAGGGACGACGGTCAGCCGGCAGTAGATGAAGGATGCGTTGTACGCGTTCGCCACCTCCGCTCGACCTTTCAGTGATAGCTTGATCCCAGCCCAGTTCTGGGTGAGTCTGGCTACCCTGCCCGTCACATCGTCCCAATTCTTATCCACCTGGAGGTCTGGCCCGAACCAAACCCATAGCAATTTCACCCGTCCGTCCGTTCTGCGCCTAACGATGCCGTTGGACGGCATGGATTTTCCTCTCCAGGTGCAGAGTTGCAAGCCCACCGACTTTTCCGGGTTAGGTTTGCTCCCGTCAAACTTTCATATTCCTCCAATAAGTTGCCGATCACCTTGATTTCTGAGGTGTCCGACACCATCATGGTGATGTCGTCCGCATAAGCCGACACAGTCTTTCCGCGTCCCGGTTCGAGCGGGATGCCCTGCAACAGCTCCAGCTTCCGCAGTAAAGGCTCGAGATTCAATACGTACAGAAGGGAGGAGAGAGGGCATCCTTGACGGACCTATCGGGAGACCTGAAACGGTTCCGAGGGGTGGCCATTAATTTTGACCATCGAGCATGTGCCTCTGTGCATTGCAGCGATCCATCTTCTGAAGTCGGGGCCGAAGCCAGCCGCCTTGAGGACAGCTTCCAGTTACCGATGGTCGACTCTATCGAATGCTTTCGATTGATCTAAATTGATCAGAGCACCACCGAAGCAAGGTTTACACCCTACCCTCTCTATGATGTATCGCATTAGGTGAAGGTTGTCGTGTATGGACCTGGTTGGGATTGCGCAAATTTTCGCATCCCCAACCAAATCCCCGACGACAAGCGCCAACCACTTCGCTAACACCCTGGCCAAAATCTTAAACTCTGTGTTGAGCAGAGTTATGGGTCTGAAATTGTCTAATGTGTCCCTCTTGTTCTTGTCTTTCTTTATCAGTGTCACTACGCCCCGGCTCACAGAACTGGGAATACTCCCGTTTTGCTGCCAGTTGCAGTAGAGGGCTTCGAAGAGATTGGAGAACAAGTCTGGCATATTTACGTAAAGCTCGTAGGGCTAAACATCCAAACAGGGTTTACTTGCGCCACATACAGCCGACAAGGGCATCCTGAATCTCGGCTGAAGTAATTGGCCTTTCGCAGCGCCCAGCGTCAGCCGTCGAGAGTTGCGGCAAGCCATCGAGGTAGGGACTGAAGACCGCCACCATCTTTGACCCGCCACTTCCCCCGAAGAACCGAGCAAAATGTTGGCGAAAGGCCTCACACATCCTCTTGGAATCGCTCAGCTCGTGTCCGTCTCCGCCCGTCAAAGACCGAATCGTGGTTTTATTACCATGCTGTGCCTCTGCCACGCGGGCCCATCGAACAGCTTTGGTTCCCTCGTTTCTCAGAGCACGCGCCTCAGTTCTGACAATGCAACATTCGTGTTACGCATTGAAGAAATTTTCTAATGCCATTTTCGCCGCTAACACGTCAGTTGCAATGCCACTACCAATAGTCTCGTCTACCTTATCTACCAACTCCCCCTCCTTTCTATTTTTCTCTAACGCTACTTCTTTGCTAAACTCTATCGACATTACTCTAATCGATCTTTTGAGAGCCCCCACCATCTATTGTAGACCACTCCCCCTGTTAACTTTTTCTTAACTAAATTGTTGAACTGGTCCCTGTAAGCCTTACGTGCCGGAAATGACATGTTTAGCTTCCAGTAACCAGGTCCTAACCTACACGTCTTATCTAGGTCGACCATACAGATCACAAACTTGTGATCTGAATAGGCGACCATTTCAAAACGTGGACAGCTTACACTATTTCCGTCTATTTTCCTAATGAATATCCTGTCTATATACGATCTGGATGACCCTATGGGGTTAGCCCAGGTCCACACTGTCGCATTAGGGTAATCTAGTCGGTACCTGTCAGACAGTTGGAATTGGCTGATCAGGTTCTTGAGGCTTTTGCACCCCGCGCTCCTATCGGATACACCCACACAGTCCCAGCGTACGTCTAAGTTAGCGTTCCAGTCCCCCGCTAACAGTAAAGGGCGAGAGGTGACCAGAAAGGCTTCCAGGCGTCTAAAGATGTCCGGCCGTCCTGCCCCAATATGAATATTGACGGCCACCAGTCTAAAGGCACCACCTTCGTTATTGTTCAAGTCCAGGACCACCAACTTCCCATCCGGGTCCCGGAAGATCGACCTACCTCGAGATCCAGGCCTTTCCTAAACAGCACCTACACCTCGCCTCCTATTCCCGGCCGGCTAAAAGATGCAAAATCTGATAGTCGTCTAAAATGGGGGCTAGTGTGCGCGTGTCGGAAATCCTGGTCTCGCTGGCGGCAATTACATCCATTTCTAGAGACCTGAGGTCATTAACCAGGTGATCCTGCTTCCAGGACGATCCCAGGTCTCGAACATTTAAACATCCTACTCATAATACGGCCTTGTTCCGGGCTCTTGTGAAGGTCGGGTTGTTCGACCTCCATAGTTGGTGGGGGTTTCTTTTGGGAGCCCCTTTAAAAGTCTTGAAGTTGGTTTTACGTTCGGCGTTCCTACGTCCCAAGGAAAGATGTCTCGTGTTTCTTTATATACATCATTCGACATTCGCACCAGAACCAAATCTTCCGGCACGCGAAATGTGCTCGATTTAAAAATTTCCCCCTCTTTTTGTATATTTTCACTTCGCACTACGAGGGCCATCAGTTCCCTGTTGGCACTCTTGACGATCACGAAGTTTTGTATGTTTTGTTGGTGTGATTTTATTTGTTTGCATGGCTGTGGTGGTGAAGGTTTTGGTCGTGTTGTTTCGGTTGTGTCTGTGTTTGTTGTGAGTGCGGTGTCTGTGGTTTCAGATCTTTGTGTGTATATTTGTTCTTGCGTCTGTTTAGGATGTTTGCGTTTGGGGGCTTCTGGTGATGGTGGTGTTGATGTTGGTGTTATTGAAGAGATATTTGCGTGAGTGGTGTCTGTGTTTTTTATTGGGGGTGATTTTGTGCTTTGTTGATTTTTTTTTTCTTTTTGTGTTTCCTTTATTCTATTTTGGGGGATTTTGGTTTTCCCTCATCTTCACTACTTGTAGATGAGGGGTCTGTAAGTGTGTATGTATATATATTTATGGTTTTATTGGTGTGTGTATTTTTTGGGGGGAGGGGGAATTTGACAGCTTTCCTCGTTTCCCCCTTGGGTGGTCAATGTTGTTGGTGGTCTTTCTATTGGTGTTGTTGTTGGTGGTTTTGCCGGAGCTGGTGTTGGTTGTGGTCCTCGACCCGGCGTCGGCAGCAGTGGAGCCTTTCGACCACTTGCCTCTTTCAGCAGTTGAGTGCAGAAGGCTCGCAAATGTATTTTTTTTCCCACAAACAAAACACTGCGGCCTTTTGCCTTCGGTCATAATGTGAATGACCGTCCCATTCTGAAGGCGGATGTTGTCCGGGATTGTCTTCAAATTCTCGGGCCTGATCTGGAGAAGGATCTCCAGGTCAACCTCGGACCAGTTCTCTCTGGCCGTTCGGGTCACTTCTATAGGGACGGTATCCGTCCCCTCCACAATTACACATCCAGAAGCCACCACATGTCAAGTCCTGGTGGGATTCTGGGAATGCGGAGACGGGACGTTCTTTTTCCCATGTGGGAGGGGTACATTATGACCCTGCTGGTTTTGCAAGGATGCATAGCGTGTTTCATAGAGAGGGCTTCTGACTTGAACAACACTGAAATGTTGCCGTAGTGTCTGCCCCTCTCTATGTATTCGGTGTCTTCTCTGATGCACCTCAGCGCAATTTCGACATCTTCTTGTGGGATTTAAGCTGCCCTTTAGGTTTGTGCTGAGATGCATCTATAATGCACCGTTCTGCGTTCCATTGCCTCAATAGCTTCTACCGGGACAGTTACGTTGGCCCAGGTTTGCTCTTGCTTGATGAGCTTCCATGCCTGTGCCAACTTTTCATCCCTTAAGAGGTCCATGTTGAAGCATGGCCTCTTTTTTGGTGCTGCCGCAGCGAAAGTGTTCTTCTTGTTTTCGTTGGGGGTGTTGTCGTTGTCGTTGTTCTTGTTGCTGTTGTTATCACTGTCGCTGTTATCATTGTTGTCTCTGTTGCCACTGTCGTTCACGGTGCAGTTGGTATCGTTGCTGTTGGTGTTGTCGCTATTTGTTTTCATATTAGTGGTGTTGATATTGTTGTTGCATTTGTTATTTTTTTTTTGTTATCTGTATTTTCGTTGTCGCTGTTATATGTCATTTTTTCCAAATTGGTATCATTGGTGTCTTTGTTTACATTGTTTGTGGTGGTGTTGTGTTATCAATGTGTGTTAATTTCGCTGTAGCGCTCCTCTCAAATTCTACGTCGTTGTCACTTGACAGCAGACATATCGCTGGGTGTCGTGGCTCAGCCATTTTTTTTTTCTCCGTAAATTTTTTAACATGTAAAAAAGTTCAAATATTTGGGCCAAAAGGCCCAGATATTATACTTTCCCCTTCACAGGGCAAAGTCCAAGTGTTTATATCCCTTACACAACAAAAAATATTTAACAACAAATAATTTTAACAGGCAAATAAAGCGACTTGATGTGAGCGAGCAAAATACGTCCGATTTGACCAATAATAATAATAATAATAATAATATACATATTTCGAAGAAGTATATGTAGTTCTATAACAACTGCCCTACTTGTTTTCTTCAGACAAAAATCACCACCAGATGTAAATATCCGTTCATACCAGTTATTCTCTTCGCCGATTAGGAAGCCTATGTCCGAAAATTATCCTCCAGTAGTTACCAGATTTGTCGTTTAATTTCTAGTGAGGAAAGCATGAACTGATATTATTTTTTTTTGTATGTTATACTAGATTTTATTCACTTAGATACTAAGTCTAAGTTTAGATATTTGTACTTTGATGCTGAATTTATAATGTATCTATATATTAGTGCATGTTGAATTACTTATGTGGTGGTCAGTTTAACATTATTTATGTTTGAATTGTATACTCTATGCTGCAGCATGCGACAGCGGCCACACCCCGGTAAACCGCCTTGGCTGGCTGGCCGAACTAGGTTGAGGGTAGCCGGACGGGTCTCAACGTCCCCTCACCCGGTGAGTTAGTTAGGGGATGCCTGCCCCTGCATTAGAAGACTGGACCAGGCGGAGTGAGTGGAGGAGGACAACATCGTTCCAACGGTGACAAAGGCGGCAACAGCAAGCGGTGTGGAGCGCTAGGGCACGGCAAGGCACTACAGACGTCGTGGCAATCGACTGCAAACAAGGAAGACCCTGGTCGTGTACGGTCGACCATAAAACCGGATTCTGGCTTCTGCGGCCGAGTGAGTGGGACCGTCACTGTGCACTGGCCCTCTCGCTATAAACCTTTACGGCACATGTTTCTTCTTTAGCGTGCACTCCCAAATCCATAAGGCGATGGGTGAGAGGTAGAGGTAAGAGGTACAGGTAGCCTCTTGGAGTTGCTAGTCTGACTTCGGTCTCTTCCCCAGCCCCACTGTCCCCGGACCTGCAAGTCAAGGATCGGCCTTCACAGCCACCTTCGTGCTCACGGCAGACGTGAACAACAATAAAGAAGATGTCATCATCGTTTACAATCGACGACCAATAATATACTCTATGAAATGTCTTATTAATTTTGTTTAAACATGAATTTAAAATTTGGGATCGTTTATTGAAATGTTATGTTTACTATTTATGATGTGGAGAGAATCTGTTGTACAGTGGTCACACCCTTTAGGTATATATTCGTTTATATATTGGAATCCATGTGAGAGATTTGACCAAGTAAGGGAGTGTTCAACTTATTTATCTTTTAGCCACTTGTTTATTTTCTAGCCTTGATCTAGAAATAGAAAATAACAATAGAATAACCAACTTCCATGACATAAAGTTAAACCCTAATTCTGGCCTATACTAACCATATCATAAATTGAATGAAAACCTCAATTATGTTAGCTACTTCTCAAACCACCCTAAATACGTTAAGAAGGCACAGATAATCTCTAGACTCTCAACTAACAGGAACATCTTTGATGGTAAGGCTAGATAACATAATAATGCATTAGTTAGAGCAGGTTACCAGAATAACATTGAGTACATGTATATACATAAAAATAATTGCAAACTCTCTGATCGACACAAACAAACCATAGACATAAACACTAACACACACACCATTAATGGTAATGGAAATAATAGGGATACCGGAACCCAAAACAATAGAGGCAGGACAAATCCGGTTCCAAATAGATATAACTAAATTACCACTAAAATACCACTATAAAGTCACACAATGGGGGGTTAGATCCCGTTCCGCTCTATTGTATAATCCCTTGGAATATAAATGAATATAGCTAGGCTTTTCTTTAACCCATTAACTAGGTATTTTCCTAGATCACATTAATGCAGGGAAAACTTTAAACGACAAACAATCAAACTTTCTTACTCGACTACCAAAAGCATACTCCAGAATATACCGAATATTAACAATAGAAATCTGGGAATTAAAGATAGGGAAATAACTCACGATAGCATACATAGACTCAACGTGCATAACAGGGATAACACAATTAACATAGAAGAGATAAACCACCGATCACACAGACACAGGGAGGGAACAATGAATGGTAACTGCAATTGCAGAAATCGTAATATTTGCAAATTGAATAATAATTGTTTAGAGGATAATAATGTGTATGAATGCGAAGTAAAAACGAGTAGTAAGTTGCACTAATATATCTACAAGCCTTACTACTCGTTTTTACTTCGCATTTATTTTGTGTTTATTCAACTAGAATCAGGAAAATGTGGTACAACCATCGCCACTCAATTAAAAGAGCTGATAAAAGATCTAGCACAACCCTGATGGAACTGATTTAGTCACTAAAATGTAAACAAGTTGAATACTCCATTTCTTGGTCAAATCTCACATGCTTTTCCATACATGAATGGATCTATATCCAAGGGGTGAGTCCTCTGTACTACATAGACTCTCCACATCATAAATAGTAGACATAAAATTATCAATGAACGCTCCAAAATTTAAAATGTTTGTTTACACATAATTAATAAGACCTTTCATAGACTATATAGTTCAAACTTAAATAACGTTAAATAGACCACCAAATAAGTTGTAAATAAGTTGTTCAACATCCATTAATATATAGACACATTATAACTTAAGCATCTAAGTATAAACATCTAAAATTAGAATTAGAATCTAAGAATCTAGTATGAAATAAAAAATTAAAATAGAAAATAGTCAGTTCATAACGTTTATAGTTAGCATGAATACCGAATTGAAGATAGTTAGTGTGGGTTTTACACTTACCTGCCTTCTGCTTACAGCATTATAATGCTGACGCATTTCTACACAAGCTCCTATAATTCTTGTGGCTTCCATCATTCATGAACAGGGCTCCAAGGTAGCTGAAGTCCTCCGTATACTTCAGTTGATCTCCATTCACTTCTAGAGTGCACTTCGGGGGCTACTTTCATAGGGCGAGTGTCTGACTTCGCAGCACTGACTTTCATTGCAGCCGTAAAGCACGCGGTATTAAATCTGTCATATGCAAGTCGGAGTTCACCGTTTGACGATGCCTTCTTCAAAATCCAGCCGTCTGATTCTACACCTCCCAGTTCCTAAACCATTTCCATCCCAGCTGTGCATGTCAATCATGTTCATAGATATAATGTACAGTAGAGGGAGCAATACGCACCCATGGCGGATTCTTACACCCACATTAAATGGTTTTGATTTAACACCATTTGTCCGAACAAGATTATTCGGTCTTTCGAATAGAAACATCAGAGCCACAAGAATCTGATATTCGATCCCAAATTCTAGTAAAACGTTTCACTTCAGGTCCCATGGAACGCAGTCACTGAATATACCAGATGGCAATATTCTCATGATTTCTGCTGCAACGTGAATATTTTGTTGGCTCTACTTCGTCCGGGGCGAAAACCACACCGTTCACCAGATAGCTTGCACTTGACAATTTGCTTTCATCTATTTTCCAGACTCTTAGCATAGACCTTACCGGGGAGGCTTAAGAAGGGGCTCCTTTATAATTTGGGCACTCTCGTGTCACTCTTTTTGAAAACTTGTATTACGGAGAAGCCTTTCCACAGATCTAGGCCAGCTGAATACCTTCTCTATTTAATGTTTTTGAACAGCCCCGGCTGAATTTCATCCTCCACATTAGCCTTTCCACACATTCAAGCCCTTTAATTTCTCTTGTGAACACAGCCTTCGAGAAATTATTCTTCGCTTCCAGAAGCACCTCGTGTACATCACAATATGCTGTTGTGATCGGGTTTAAGAGATCAGCAAAGTATTCTCATCTTATTCTTTCGAGGATGCACTTCTGTGTAGATAGGAAGAACCCGAACACGTTTTTAACGAAGTCGACGGATATTCTCCCAGAATAATTTATTTGATGATCTGATGTCGGATTCCAGCTTAACCCAAAATCCTCCCATGTCCTAACTCGAGACGTCTGTATAGATAGGAAAAAAACAGACACGTTTTTAACGAACTCAACGGCTGTTATCCCAGAATAATTTGTTTACTGATCTGATGCCAGATTCCAGCTAAACCCCAAATCCTCCCATGTCTTAACTTGAGACGCTTTTATATTCTCCGTTCTGATAGGTCGTCCCAACTTGTTCTACAAATACAAGGAGGTATTATTTCCAAGCCGAGATATGTAGGCTTCTTTCTTTACTTGGATGGTATATTAGACCACTTGATTGAACCAGCGGGGTCTTGCTACCATCTGTCGCAACACACAGTCTGTTAAACCATCAGCATTAAAGAGCGGAAGCAGAAACAATCACCACTCCATTTCAACATCCTCAGTCCACTCATTTAGTTTCCTGAATTTGTATGCAATAATATCATCATTCCTCTTCTTAGTTTCCTTATACGCCACCGCGTGCCACTTTATCCTCTAGGTCCACCTGGACCTGCCAATTTTGTGGACGGCTTCTTTGGATGTAGGTAGTTTCAATTTGCAGATAACATGATGCTGGTCGTTTCAAACTCCTATCTTCCCTTAAGTCAAAGACTCAGCACAGAATCGAAAAGATCAGAGACATTAACAACAACAATTATTGATTTCTATCCCTGATTACCCTTATAGAATGTATATTTATGGTTGTATATGTGTGGGAAGAAGCTGTTCGTAATACAGAACCCATTGCTAGAAGTCTATTAAGCCCCTTTTATTCGTTTGTAGATCGCGATCACCGTTCCTTCCAAACACACACGTATATGTCAGGTGCTCCATGCCGATATGTGCATTGAAGTATCCCATCATCTTATATAACTCTATATTATCTACATCTAACACTGCACTGACTACATCAAGGAAGGAGCTACATTTGGACTCCTTGTTTAGAACATACAGAAACCTATCTTTCAGCCTTAGCTTCAAGAGGCAACTACTCCTTCCTATAGGTATCCAGTCTATAACACATTCTCACAGCTATCGCCAGTTTTAATGCAATGAAATGGACACTGCAATGTATCTTGCGATAAGGCCCCTCCATCTAAGGCCCGAATTCGCCCCTTCTTATTTCCCACAAAGGACGAGAAGGTATGATTCTGTTCGTTATCTGTCACCATATTTTCGTTTTGGTGGACTTATTCAGGCCAGTCACCAATAGGGTAGATTCCCAAAACTACTACTATTACACTTTTTTAGAAGGGGCCTTTAATCGTCTTCTCACAGCTTAAGCCTTGGGTTGTGAGAGTTAATTTGGAGTTGCACGTGTCTCACATTGCTCCCTCTCCACTAGTAGCTTACGCCTGTCGGTCCGGGGTTATTTATTTCTCCGGCAGATGCTCCCTCATGTCGCAACTATCCATCAAATCTAGTGGCTGTATCGTTATCGGGCGCTTGCGACCCATTCTCAGCTCTGACAATATATATATATACTTGTATAAAACTAATAAAATATTCAGGTTTAAGTTACATTGGAATATGAATTGATTTACGATCGTTTCTATGAATACAGCAATACGTTCCAACATTCTCCTCTTCACTCATCTCTTTCAAATCAGTTAAGCAATATAAATACAATATCTACATTCGATGTCAGACATCTCGAATTAGAAATTATAAACTTGATTAAGATTCAGATGGTACGACGTTAAATCCTTTTGGAAGGCTAAACATAATAATTTTATTTTCTTAGTGATAAATTATAACTTGCAATAACTAACCAATATTTACTTCACTCAAAACATTTAAAGCAGGTGTATTCTATTCTAAAATAAAATTATCGGATCATAATCAAAGCTCGTATATTTAAATATACTTATTAATTAACGTAACAACATTTGCAAACATAATATACATAGTATATATTAAAAGAAATAAACAATGTATATGCTACAAATATTGTATTAATAGAATAACAAGAATTAGTCTACGCTAAGTAAAATGCATTCAACTACATACATTCACAATCATGTGCACATCTATGTATATATACACATGTATACTTACTACCATCCATACGTACATGTATGTCTCAAGATAAAAGTAAGTGTACATGTGTATATATACATAAATGTGCACATGATTGTGAATGTATGTAGTTGAATGCATTTTACTTAGCGTAGACTAATTCTTGTTATTCTATTAATACAATATTTGTAGCCTATTATTTTTTTATTTCTTTTAATATATACTATTTATATATACATATAATGTTTTATTTCTTTTAATATATACAATATATATATACATATGAATACATGCACACACATACACAATGAAGCACACACCCAAACACACATATATAACATAAATGTATATAAATATACCTCTACCTATATCAGCCGTTATATATACTAAATGTACATACGGTAAATTTTAATTCTAGTTTTCATTTGAGGCATTGTATACAGCTTCATATCCAAATGACACGAATCAGCCCAACTACAAAGGCGAAAAATCTATATTTGTTTCGCCTGGTTAGAGTTCCAGCCGAGAACAGGGGAAGCAATGTACTAACGAGAGACAAGCTCAAAGTGTGCATAGACAGTTGTCGCACACTGCTTCTGCTGGGACGTGATACAGTGTGCTGTCCATCCAAAGTTCAACATTCACAGATGGGCTTTCAAATTGCGTATCAATTAAACACACCGTTTATCATTTGATATACCATATGTTTAATTGATAAACAAACATATACATGTATATGTATGTATATATATATATATATATATATATATATATATATATATATATATATATATATATATATATACATATACATGTATATGTTTGTTTATCAATTAAACATATGGTATATCAAATGATAAACGGTATGTTTAATTGATAAGCAATTTGAAAGCCCAGCTGTGAATGTTATATCAGAGTTTATATATATATATATATATATATATATATATATATATATAAACTCTGATATAACACCTGCAACTCTGATAGTATCCAATGATGTTGACTTGTTCTTCTTTTTGGTAAATATCATCTTGGTTAAGAGGGTGGGACTGGCTTTGTGCAGTGCCTTTGCTCACTATAAAAGCTTAACGGCACAGGCATTGCTTTATATCTGGAGATCTCTCTGCACTTGTCGTCACATGGTACCATGGGCCCAGCACTATGTGTCAATAATTGTCACAGGTGTAGTGTTTGTACCAGAGTGTTCAAGTCGCTGGCTGGACTAAAAAGTCACACTCGTTCAGCGCATCGGTACGAGTTCTCCTACATGTATATAAAGTAGTGGCCGTATATTGAAGGTCGAGTGACGCCGTATATTTAAAGTCGAGTGATTAGCAGCCTTTAGACTCACCTGAACAATGAAACAATTGTCAATACTTGTAATAAAACCTTTTTTGTACAGCCCACCATGTTATTCTTCAATCTTTCACTACTATTACTCCAAGATTAACCTGCATAGGAGTTCTCGCGAATTCGCTGATTTCTCGCGAATTCGCTGTGTGTGTGTGTGTGTGTGTGTGTGTGTGTGTGTGTGTGCGCGTGCGTTAAGTATTTATGTAAAACAGGTAAAGGAAATAGGAGTGCTTTATGTATTGTGCAGCGATTTTTAATTTTATAATAAACAATACAATATAATTAATTCATTACCAAATGTTTCAAGAAACTATACGATTCTTACAGACACATTTTAACCCGTTCAATGTGTAGTTAATTATGTAATTAAATGATATATATATATATATATATATATATATATATAAAAATATATATGTATATATATATATATATTGGTAGAAAACTGGTGGGTTATATCCGTGGTAGTAACATAGCGATCAGTCCATGGGACTGAAGCGTGTCCCCTACAACAACAGCGCAATACACCGGCTGTAATTTCAGATGCTCTATTCAATCCTCACCGACCAAATCAATAACATAATCTACTGTATTCTGATTTTCGAAGTTGCCTTCCTTGCATCGATCTAACGTGATGTGCGCCCCCTTTGAGAATAAGCTCTTCTGCGCATTGGTGTAAACGCTTTCCTTTTCCATATCTCATTTAAACCGAGATGATGACCCGTCTGATGTGAAACAAATTGTTCTCGGGGAAATGGTGAATTAACTGTTGTGGGAGTACTTTTAAACACACAAACACACACACACTCACGAACTCACACACACACACTCATGCACACACACACACGCACATGCACACACACACATATATATATATATATATATATATATATATATATATCGTTTCTGAAATAAACAAAATATAGCTGAAACAGACAGTAACATAGGAGAAGGGATAAGTGAACACTGGCCAGAACACCGGGATGGTAAAACCTCATCAGTACTCTACCAACATTCCACAAGGGAACATTAGAACATAGGGGCACATTAGAGAACATAGAGATAAAATATTGTCCACACACAGAAAAGATGCAATGCTCAAACGAATCACAAAGGCGATAAATATAAACGAACTCCAACCAAAATTAAACAGAAAACATGGGAGGAATAACAACATGACAACTAGTCGTTAACGACAAAGTGAAGATATACAGACACACAAATTGCAAAGTAAAACAAATCAGACACGCAAAGATAGAAAAACAGCCAACTAGTGACAAGTAAATAAACACATAAATAACAAAATAAAAGCACACACACACATCCTGATATAACGCATGCGCAAACTAAGCACTCAACACACAACACACAAAAATAAGATGTTGCAGGACAGAACAAAAGAGAGTCACAAAATGAAATCCCAGTAACTGTGGGGGTCACAGAATGTGAGTCGAAAGAGCTTTGACAATATATAACCAACCATCCATTTATCGAACCACCAAACCAAACGGAAATGTATAATAAACGGAAGCAAAATCCAACAGGTGCATATGTCTTTATTGGCAGCATGACACTCCCAAAGTATAACACACACACACACACTCTCTCTCTCTCTCTCTCTCTCTCTCTCTCTCTCTCTATATATATATATATATATATATATATATATATATATATATATATATATATATATATATATATATATATGTAAATATGATAATAAGGGCGCTGCGGAGTTGCAAATGGGTTACAAATGAAAAAAGTTTGTCCTTCATCAGTGATCTTCCAACTATCATAGGCATTTCATCGCTTTAAAGACCATATACCTCCGGTTGGTGCGAGCAACGGGTAAAAAAAGTCGTTGGGACGCGTAAATAAAGGGGACGCGATGGTAAACAAACAAAATGGTGAGGCAACAGAAAGTGAGGAAAGGAGACAAGTCCCAGATTTCTATGAATTTAAGTTCGGTGAAATCGTGAACGAGAGAATAAAGACCATCAAACCTGGTTGAAATGTGAGCAAGGAAGGAATTTCGCACAGGTCTAACGGGTGGAAGAAGGGGTCTGGTCTGCGAATTCGGTAAACGTAAGTTCTGTGAAATCGTAGACGAGAGGGAAAAAAAATTCCGACCAGCTTAGCCGTGAATGTGAGAGAAAAGAGTTACTCACAGGTCTAACGGAAAGAAAGAGGAGGAGGAGGAGAGGTAGTGACAGAGAATGAGTGAGTGAAGGGTGCGGTGAGGAAGATGCTAACAGAGAGAGCGACTGCTAGAAAGGGTAAAGATACCAAGAACGAAAAAGACGGTGTAGCAGCAGAGGAAAAAATATGTGTAAATATGATAATAAGGGCGCTACGGAGTTGCAAATGGGTTACATATGAAAAATATATATATATATATATATATATCACCTTGATCACCTTGACCGACCAGTCTGTCGGGCGCCAATCGGAGCCGCTGGTCACAGCACGTCGTGCTGTTTTAGCCATAAGATAACGCCATCCCACTGGCTTGGCGGCCAGGCCGGTACTCATTTCTACAGCTGAGTAAACTGGAGCAACGTGAAATAAAGTGTCTTGCTCGAGGAAACACCACATCATACCGGTCCGAGAATTGAACTCACAACCTTTCGATTGCAATCCCAATGCTCTAACCACTAAGCCATGCGCCTTCACACACACACACATATATATATATATATAACGACGAAAATAATCCCCAGTCACTGAAGAGGTCACATAATGTGTGACGAAAGAACTTTGACAACATATGAACAATTGCCTGGTTGTGGAACCAACCAACCGGAAATTTATAAATTCCTACATTTATGAATTTAATTTATAATAAATTGAAGTGAAACATGTGGTGCGCGTGTTTTTATTGGCAACATGACTCTCCCTCCCAAAGCATAACAATATCGGTTTCAACACACGTTTTCAGATAAAGAATCTTGCTAAACAAATTCAGAAACGAAATATATATACATTTTGAGTATATGACTTTTTGACTGAGGAATGTTCTAACAACTGACCAATGAGAGGAGAAGAGGCCCTTTGACGCTTAAATTCGTTTGTTTGAATTCATATGATTCCAGTTCCTCATTGAAATAACAACCTAACCAGTAAGTGGACATATCAGAGTATTGACAAAGTTATACACCTCAACAACATGTGTACTCGTCTCTACCACACTTATTCGGACTGCCTGAAGAGGTCACAGCCAAAGATGGCCGTCACCGAAATATATATAGCAGTAATAAACGAAGCCAAATTTTAAACATTTGACTTATTTATTTTATTTTATTTTTTATATATATATATATATATATATATATATATATATATATATATATATATATAAAATAAAATAAAATAAATAAGTCAAATGTTTAAAATGTGCGTAATCTCTTTAGAATAGTTATTCGTTCGTCAATACATAAGCCACACGTCGTATTTCCCCTTGCGTATGGCTTGAACTTAGTGATGGCTTTCCATTGAATGGAGTAGTCTATACTTGAGTCCTTGAGGGGCCATACGTGGCTCGCGAGTTTCGTGGATGACCATCTGTCCGGGTACCTGAAGGTAGACTGGTGGTTCAGGAAACGTTCCTTCAATCGACCCTCCGTGTAATTTTATTTTCAACTAAAAACCTTTCGGACTTTCGAATTTATCTCCCTTACAACTCTCGTACGCATTCTAGTATTGCCTGTGTGAAGTGAACGGATTATAGCGCATTCGCGTTCGTACGGTTGTGCTTCCTGTTCCTGTAACCATGCCCATTCCGAACTGAGGATCGGCTAAGGTGAAACAATTATTCTCGATATGGTGAACAAACTGTTGTGTAACCATTTTATATATATATATATATATGTGTAGGAGGTGAGTTTTATTGTAGTACAATAAAGCAATGCAGATATCGGATAAGTAGCACTCTACAGTTTGTAGGACTGGAGTATATAATATATAAGATCAAAACATGGTTAAAAGAGTTCCATGTATTTTATTATGCGCATTTCAAAAATAAACATCATCATGCAATAACATTTGCGTTTTCGTCAGATAAAATAGGGAGACATGATATGAAGGTTAAAACACACTTGTGAATAGTGCAGTCTTAAATCAACATATCTTATATTATATGTTGATTTAAGACTGCACTATACACAAGTGTGTTGTAACCTTCATATCATGTCTCCCTATTTTATCTGACGAAAACGCAAATGTTATTGCATGATGATGTTTGTTTTTGAAATCCGCATAATAAAATACATGGAATTGTTTTAACCATCTTTTGATCTTATATATATATATATATATATATATATATATATATATATATATATATATATATATATATATATATATATATATATATATATATATATATATATATATATATATATATATATATATATATATTATATATGTGAATATACATATAATGTGTACATTGATTCTTCCTTAATATTTTAAAGTGTTACCCACAAAATTTAAAACTTGTTTATATTTTCGAACTGGAGATATCTGATTTTAAAGTAATTATGTTATTTATATTGTTTAATGGATTCTAAAGAAAGGAATACAGAGGAGATTGTTGTAACTTACTTCTGTATAGACAGAAACGTTTGTAAATTAATTAATCTTGTTCATTTAGTTTAATCCTGGTTATTTTAATCTTTATATATATATATATATATATATATATATATACAGATTAAAATAACCAGCATTAAACTAAATTAACATGATTAATTGATTTACAAACGTTTATATCTATACAGTAGTATATATGTATATACACCCACACACACGCACGCACACACACACACATATATATATATATATGTGTATATATATATATATATCTATCTATATATATATATATATCTATCTATATATATATCTATATATATATATATATATATATATATATATATATATATATATATATATATATATAGATAGATAGATAGATAGATAGATATGTATATATATATATATATATATATATATATATATATATATATATATATATAAATATATACACTTGGTAGATAGTGTATCGTCACGAATTTAGCGGAGAAGTATATTGGAGTGTTGTAATGTTGCCACGAGAAACCAGTTTTGGTTAAAAGATAAAATAGCAATATCGACAACGACTTTAGCTTGTTTTTACATTATTTATTAACAAAGGTTGAGCTGGCATGCCAAGAGAAATAAAACAAATCAATTAAGATTACAAGAGAAAATACGGTCGACTGGCTGAGGCGTTTGGCCAGGTCCGTATGTAATGTGTTGTCGTTACATATTGTTTGTGCTTACGGAGCAAAAGAACAAGTGGTGTTTACCTTAGCATGGTCAAGCTGCGAGTTTTTGATTTCTCAAATCTTTGCGGGCTATTTCTCCCTCAGAACGCGTAGGGATACATCCTCTTCTCCTGGCGCTGATTGGCTGAGCTGAGCCAGATCACGCACAGAGAATGTGTGAGCCCGCGGAATGTAGGTCACTACATCAACTCCGAGCAGATTTTTAGCCGAAAATCTTTAACGATGAAGCCAAGGACCCACAAAGTACAGTTTACACCACCCCACCCCACCCCGCTCTTCTAGACGGAAGTCGATACAGATTATTGAATCAGCAAGAACAAATGCTGAAAGAGCACATCAGTGAAAAATTAATTGAGCAGAAAGATGCATGCAAGAAAAAATATGAGGCGCTACGGGCCGTGTTGAGCCGCTGTCAAATGACTAGCTGTTTTGTAGTTTATACGTGACCACCAAAGGTCTAACAGAAAACAGATAAAGTCTGACATGGGCGAAGTTGCTGTTCTTGCATTAAATGTTAATGGTAAGTGTTGTACCAGTAGCTGTGGACGAAGCTATTATGGTAGTTTACCAGTGCTGGCAAGACGATTATGGGTAGGCGAGAAAATGTTGGCCTCCCATATGTATTGCCGAATGTGCTAGGGAGCCAGGAGAAAATGGCTGGTTGCTTTGAAAAGAAAAAAAAGCAAGTTGAATCTGTAGGTGGGTTGCAGTTCCATAATTCGGGCGAATCCACAGAAGTGGTGGAAAAGCTGACAAGTCCAGTTCTATTTGTTGTTTTCACGGTGAGTTCGGTAAGATAATAAGATAGAGGTTGTTATGGACGATGAATGTGCAACAAGATGCGAAACTGTTTGAGTTTAGCTGCAATTAGCATTCTCGTGTTGCGGTGCAGGTGTACTAAACTGCAAGTGTCGATAGCATGTTTTTGTACCTCTAGAAGGTGAAAAGGGATCTCGCAGAATATTACGACGCTTGAAGATCACATACTATAGATAACATGATGGTGTGTGTATATATGTAGGCATGTAATACAGCAAAGAAAATGTGTGCGTGCGGTCACATATAAAATGATAGAGAGAAATGAATTTTCATATAATAGTTTTTAAAAAAATAAATGTACAAAATAAATGCCTGAAAAAAAAGGAAGAAAGAAAGAATTGTTTCTTTTCTTTTAACAAAAAGTTCGCTTGTTTTTTCTTTGGGAACGCTCTTACTAGGGAGCTAGTGGAGTTGTTGTTGTTGTTAAAGCAAAGTCATAATGAATCTTCTGTAGAGTAGAAGTCGAGCGTTGAAGAACGCAGAGTCACCAATATGGCCGCCACGTCTGACGCTATAATGGTGAGAAAACTAATGTCTTAATTTCTCGAGTCCTTGTGGTAACGAGACAGAAGGTATGGTTGTTGCGTCGGTAAAGTTACAAGCCGTTCCCTGGTGTTGGTTAATAATTAGCCATGTGTTGCTGCCGATGGCTGGTACTTGGTGGTAGCCGTTTTGAAATTTCCTCGTGGCGAAAAGTTTTTGAAATACTGCTAATTTTTTCTTTTAAAAAAATATTCTAAAGAAAATTTGAACAATAAAAATAATCAGTTTCCATGGTAAGGAAATCCCAAGATGGCCGATTGAAAAATGTGTCCGTGATGAAGAAGCCGTCATGTGGCACGATGCAGCCAATCAGATTGCTGGGATTGCAGAAAACAAGCTGTACGCGGGAAAACAACATTTGTGAGTCTCCATTTTGTAACTTTAACTAAAGCAAAAGTTTATATCCAGAGAAATCCTTTTTTTTATAATTCATTTTTTTTTTGTTTTTAACAAACTATCCTTGCAAGGCAAGTTGTTCTTAGTCGGTGGTCACCGTACTCATTTTATCAACTAATTGAAATATACCAAACCCCCTCAACCGGATAGAAGACATCGCATAATTTTCAATCCAAAAGAGAAATTTTTTGTTAGTCGTCGAAAAAATTCTTTCTTTTGTGTTGTATTTTTGGGTTCGTCTGTATGCGTGAGTTACTAGTGTTACCATGAATGTTATGACAGAAATATTGTGCACGCCCCGTGCTTCAACAAATGGAATATTATGAATTTTATGGACTTACGCTAAGTGAGTCTAGCTACCCGATTCGAACATTCCAAATGTTAAGCCACTCCACATAGCCATTAAAACGAATGGCGAATTCAAATAGGCTGCGTTTTCATACTTAATCGTCGAGGGTCACGAATTTGGTGGAGAGGTTGTCACCAATTTAGCGGAGAAGTATATTGGAGAGTGTTGTAATGTTGCCACGAGGAACCAGTTTTGGTAGAAAGATAAAATAGCAATATCGACAACGACTTTAGCTTGTGTTTACATTATTTATTAAGAAAGGTTGAGCTGGCATCCCAAGAGAAATAAAACAAATCAATTAAGATTACAAGAGAAAATACGGTCGACTGGCTGAGGCGTTTGGCCAGGTCCGTATGTAATGTTTTGTCGTTACATATTGTTTGTACTTACGGAGCAAAAGAACAAGTGGTGTTTACCTTAGCATGGTTAAGCTACGAGTTTTTGATTTCTCAAATCTTTGCGGGCTATTTCTCCCTCAGAGCGCGTAGGGATACATCCTCTACTCCTGGCGCTGATTGGCTGAGCTGAGCCAAATCACGCACAGAGAATGTATGTGAGCCCGCGGAATGTAGGTCACTACATACATATATATATATATATATATATATATATATATATATATATATCATAAAATATGTCTTTAGAATCACTAGATATAATATATACCATTTCCTCTCCCAATTAGGATAATTAACCATATAAAAAAAATCAATTAGACCAAGTTTTAAGAATAAAGGATGTCTTAAAATACGGATGAAACCATGGTAGAGGTTATTAGGTATGTACGCAATTCTTCTAAGTCCAATTTTACACCTAATTGTGTTTAGTTGACACTATATCTGGTCCATTTTTACATGCTGTCGAAATGTTAGATAAATACTCTATCGTAGCCACCGTGAAGGGGGTGCTTTCGGTTATTTGTCGGAAATTTCTTCATAGGAGCTTTTATTCTCATAGCTTGGTCTAATTGATTTTTTATATGGTTAATTATGCTAATTGGGAGAGGAAATGGTATATATTATATCTAGTGATTCTAAAGACATATTTTAAGATATATAGCTCTGATTATTTAATTTATTAATTTTTCATTGAGCCACAACGTGACCTGTTGCAACACACATATATATCTATGACTTTATATATATATGTAAACCTTTATATATATATATATATATATATATATATATATATAAAGGTTTACATATATATATAAAGTCATAGATATATATGAGGATACATATATATCAAATATATAAGAAACAGAATATAGCCTCTCCCTCTTTCGCCGAAAATAAGTAAATGACATAGTCACTACTTTAAAACTTATAGCCTATGGTCTTCTAAATGTGTTTAATTAAACATGCGGTATATTGCAAAATATACTATACATATGTAAACACGGCTATTTCAAACCTAATTCCTAATTTCTGCTGGTAAAACCTAGAGGTAAAGTGTTAATGGTGGTGAGTTGTCCAGATCTGACATTGTCATATACTAGCAGCTAGTTCTGAAGTAGTGGAAAAAGTGTCGGTGGTAGTGTTGGCACATGGAAAACATTTCTGATTTTCTATTTAAGAGGTTTAGCTTAGAGTAGATTATAGTGCCGGTCTATAGAAGACATAGGTTACATAATTTATTCGGTAGTTTATAAGATGGGGCCATATATATTACTTCCCATTGAAGTGTATATGGTCTATTCTTAGTTTTCAGAGAGTGTATGTAGTTAAATAAAGATGTGGTGTTGGCTAGATTGCAATTTTTGAAAGTGTGGAGATGCGAGTTATATCTCGTCTTGAAGCAGTTCGAGGTAGAACCGATACAAGTTTTTGAAGTGTTGTTTGTATTGACTGTGCATGAGGAAATGATGTCTTTGATTAAGCAATTTTTTCGTAAGGGGCAAGTTCCATTTGTTCTACAGATACAGCTATTCTGGTTGTTTACTTGCTGGTTAATAGGGTGTGTAGATGCATGGTCGTTAGGGATAGCATTAGGTTAATGGTGATTATCATTCTCATTGTTATTAATTTCATTAGTGATATTACTATTATTGCTACTAGAATTCCCTGGTATTATGTTGTTATGTAAGTTCACTCCCTGTTGCGATTTAATTAGTTGGAAATAATTATTAGTCTTCCTTTTATTACTACTAGCTATATGGTACGCGATGTTATGTGTGGTAGAGTAAGAGATTTTAATGGTATTTTTATTGATAAGATTATGGTATTTGTGGCCAACTGGGAGTTTTTTTCTAAGATTGAGAAGAAAGCCTTAGGCAAGTTGGCAGAGACGTTTAGATTGAAAAATGTATTAGTACTTCTATTTTTGATTTTTGTAATGTTTGAGTTATTGATTATATTTATGTTTATATTATTATTGGGATGTTTATTCTGGTGCGAGTTAAGTTTGATATCACCCTTCGTTAGAGTTAGAGTGGCTAGTACATTTTTACCTTTCTTCATGGCCATATTGTGAGAAATAATGTCGTAACTAGGTGATTTTATAGGTAAAAATCTAATTTCATTGTTATGGCCTGATCGTGCTAAGGCCTCATTATAGTATTGGGAATTACTGTTAAATATAGTTTCATTATATGATAGAGTAGCGGTGGATTGGCAGTATCGGTAGAGAGTCGGACACCATACTTTGAAGCATAGAGTTACGTCCATTTATGATCTGAGTTCAAATCCCGCCGAGGATAACTTTGCCTTTCATCCTTACGGGGTCGATAAAATAAAGTACCAGTAACACACTGGGTAATTGCTGGCCTTGTGCCAAAAAGTAGAAATAATTATATGATAGAGTTGAAATTCTATTTGATACTCCTTTAGTAATTAAGTTTAATAGAGATTTAGAGTGGTTAGAGTTGGTATCTACATAAAGTAGTTTTTCGTTTGGTTTATGAAAGGGTGTATATATTTTAGAGTTCAGGCAAAGGGTAGCGTCAAGGTGGTTAACCCAACTCCACACTTTCAGAAATCGCAATCTAGCCAACTCCACTTTTTTATCTAACTACATACACTCTCTTATAACTAAGAATATACCATATACACTTCAATGGGAAGTAATCGATAAGGCCGCATCATATAAACCATCATTGGTATTTCTTCGCATTAAAGATCATATACCTCTGGTTGGTGCGAGCAATAACTAAAGAAAGTTATTGGAAGACATTAAATAGGGTGCGAGACATGTAAACAAACAGAGATTGTAATGCAACGGAAAGAGAGGAAGAGGAGAAACAAGTCCGTGATATCTATGAACTTTAAGTTCGTTGAAATCATAGACGATAGATACAGACCATCCGATCTGGGTGAGATATGAGCGAGAAAAGGATTTCACGCAGGTCAAACGGGAGGAAGTGAGAGAGAGTGAGTGGCAGGGAGTGAGTTAGTGCAAGTGTGAGGGAGAGGCCATCTAAGAGAGAGTGACTGGCAGAGGGGCTAAAAAGAAGGTGAGAGATACAGAGAAAGGAGAAGCAGTCAGAAAGAAACAGACAGGTCAAGAAACAGAAAAGGATTTCACAGAGGTCAAACGGGAGGAAGTGAGAGAGGATGCTCCCGTTTCACCTGTGTGAAATCCTTTTCTTGCTCACATCTCACCCAGGTCAGATGGTCTTTATCTCTCGTCTATGATTTCACCGAACTTAAGTTCATAGATATCACGGACTTGTTTCTCCTCTTCGTCTCTTTCCGTTGCATTACCATCTCTGTTTGTTTACATGTTTCGCTCGCTTCACCCTATATTTCGTGTCCCAAAACTTTCTTTAGTTATTGCTCGCACCAACCAGATGTATATGATATTTAATGCGGAGAAATACCAATGACGGTTGGAAGATCACTGATGAAGGACTAATGTTATTCATTTGTACCTAAGTTGCAACAACGCAGCACGCCGTTTTTCATATATTTATATTTTTCTTCCGATTTGACCTGTCTGTTTCTTTCTTACTGTTTCCCCTTTCTCTGTATCTCTCACCTTCTTTTTACCCCCTCTGCCAGTCACTCTCCCTCGGCTGGCCTCTTTCTTACACTTTAACTCACTCACTCTCTGCTACTTCCACTCTCTCACTTCCTACCGATTGACCTGTGTGAAATCCTTTTCTCGTTCACATCTCACCGTGGTCGGATGGTCTGTATCTCTCGTCTATGATTTCACCGAACTATTTTACGTGTCCCAATAACTTTCTTTAGTTATTGCTCGCACCAACCAGAGGTATATGATCTTTAACGCGAAGAAATACCAATGACGGTTGAAAGATCACTGATGAAGGACTATTTTTATTCATATGTACCCCATATGCAACAACTCAGCACGCCATTTTTCATATATTTATATATATATATATATATATATATATATATATATATATATATATATATATATATATATATATATATATATATATATATATATATATAAGGAATTTGTAGTTTACTTAAGCATTCGAAATTTTAATGACAGGACAATGCTTGTTTAGACGGAGAATAATTAAATCGTAAGAAACAGGGCTTCTCTTTTTTACCTTAACATATTCGTATGACCTGACATTTCGAGATTAATATCTCTTCTTCCGACGAATATCCATCTTCCGACGAATGTCCATCAAAACAAAAAACACTCCTTAAATCTTCGTGTGATGGAAGTGTTGGCAATTATGACTGGATCGGATCTATTGTACTCTCAACACAATATAATCTTTAACTGACTACACAAGGTTTTCAAATTATCGCTAAATATCACCGCGACTAACATAGGATTAGGTATTTTATGTCTTTGTACCCATTCTACAATAATCAACTTCCTCATTACACCATATTTTCTTTCACTGACTTCATTCGTTCTGGCGCTCGCTTGTCTCCTCTGTTGTTGGTTTCTGTTGCGATACCTACAAAATTGCCATTCAATGAAATTTATTGCTTTTCAATGAAATCTTATCATTTCTGGCCGTTTTATTTTTTCCTTTCTGTTTCTTTTTTTTCTTCTTTTCTCTTACCCTTCCCTATTCTACATTACCAATTTCTCTAAATGATAACAATAGGTTCCCTGATCATTATTCATCGTAAGTTGAACTGTTCTCCACTTACAACGCTACCAATCTTCTCATTGGTCATTTTGTATCTAATCACTTGACACACATAACAGTGAACGTCTATACATGGTATAATTGTTGTTATTCATTTATTTCTGTTTGATCTTTATATATTATATTTTGATTTCTTGCTGATACGAAAATTAAACACTATATATTAGTTTTATCAATAGATGTTGTCTATTGCAAAAATGCAGAACTCACTTAATGATAAATCAAATAATAAATTCTTCTCTCCACCTATTCCTGCCTACTTATTCCTAATTTCTTCATGGTACCATATTTATATATATATTATTTAATTTGTGAACTTCTCCTTGAAAATTATATCATAATAATTGAACATGGATATGTATTTTTCACAACTCTAACGAAAACACCAAGGAAAATATTAGGTGAAAAGACATTCCAGATTTTGTTACTCCATTCACCTCACACATTATTGATTTAGCCTAGATAACCGAAATTTAATTCATCGTCTCGTAACTTGCTCCTGGACGGACAAGCCAGATCGACTACTTACCAACTTATTATGGAAAAACACTACATAGAAATATCTTTAAAACATATATCATTTCCTCGTAATTAGAAATACCTCAGTAATCTAATTTAAAACAAAAATGCTATCCACGTATTCAAGAAAATGCAATCAATTTTGAAAATAAGAGAAACGTTCCTAACAGAAAACTAAATTCCGGGGAAAATACTAATTTGGGGATTAATTCATATAAAAATCCAGCACATAAGCAACAACTAGAAGCCTTTCGATATGATCAATAAAAATGTATTGTGTCAATAATTTTAGATTGAAGAAATACCGTATTGCAATAACTTCACCCGAAACCTATCCACCATGGATGAAGTGTGCAAAACGGAAGGAATACTCATTCGTGCCGATGAAACCGTCAATATCTATACCTGATATATCGACATTTGTAAGAAATGTATGCCTAAGTAATTGCATAAAACTGCATAATGATACCAATAAGAAGGGCTTACACAAGAAAATAAATTAGATATAGCTGACCTAAACGTATGTAGATCGACAACCGACTTCCAACTCAAAGGGCCTCAAAAATAACGTCGAGGTCAAACCCTCTTTTACACTAATGCATGCGAATGAACATGATTCAATGTAGTCAGCGGGTGCAGACAGTTATGTACCTGTACTAAAACATAGTAAAGCCAGATTAAATAACGAATTATTCTTCTGTCCATCACTTCCTGCTTAGTTTTCCTACTTTCTTGTACCATACACACACACAAACTCACACACACACACGCACATACACGCATACACATATACACACACATACACACAGACATGTAAATATATATATATATATATATATATTTATAATAATAATAATAATAATAATAATAATAATAATAATATATAAGATCAACATGTGACATAGACATGCTGATAGAAACAATGAAGCAAACAGTGTCGGCCAAAGCTGCTCGTATAAGGCGCTTTGAAAAACGATCTAGATTCTATAAGGACAATAATATGTTCAAAAACAACCAAAGAAACTTCTACAGAAAAATTGGTAAGTCAACAATAACTGCTAAATCAATACCACCCAAGGAGGAAGTGCAAGAATTCTGGGAAAAGATCTGGGCCGAAGAAAAAGTTCATAACATACATGCCCCATGGATAGACAGACAAATGAAAGAAACAGCTCACCTTGAAGAACAAACATGGGAAAATATAACAGTTGAACAGTTGCGCTTGGCTCTAAGAAAAACCAGCAAATGGAAATCCCCAGGAAAAGACAACATACAAAACTTTTGGATAAATGCCTTCACAGAGTCTCATGAGCTGTTAGCCCAACTTTAGAATGAAATACTTAAGGAGCCAGAAAAGATACCATCATGGCTAGTTAACGGCATTACATTCCTGCTACCGAAGAATGATGAGACAAACAATCCCCCAAATTACAGACCGATAACCTGCTTGACCACAATGTATAAAATGTTAACATCAGTCCTAACTGAATACACATATGACCACCTGATAACAAATGACCTATTTCCCATTAAGCAGAAAGGGTGTAAACGAGGCTCATATGGCTGTAAGGATCAGCTTCTGGTTAACAAAATGATACTGGAAGATTGTCATAATAGACACAAAAATCTATCGATTCCTTGGATAGATTATAAAAAAGCATTTGATGGTTTGCCACACAGTTGGATTGAAAAATGTTTAGAGATTTTCAAAATATCCCCCGTTGTCAGGAGGTTTTTGTCATTCAGTATGAAGACATGGAGAACGACGACACTCCTTCTGAATAGTGAAACAAAATCACTGGAAGCTGGAGAAGTTAATATTAATTGTGGAATTTTTCAGGGTGACTCTTTATCACCGCTTTTATTCTGCATCGCACTAATACCATTAAGTAAAATGCTCAATGAAACAAAACATGGATATAGAGTCTATGACAAAACCATTAATCACCTGTTCTACATGGATGACCTGAAACTATTTGCAAAAAATGATGAACAATTGCAAGGGCTATTATCCACTGTGAAGCAGTTCAGTGATGACATTAAAATGGAGTTTCGACTGGATAAATGCGCCAAAGCAACGTTCACCAGAGGAAAGCTGCTGAAGAGTTCAGACATTAATCTTGATCGGGGGAACGTGATAAAAGAGCTTGATCAAGAAAAAACTTACAAATATCTAGGTGTTTGTGAAGGAGACGGAATCAAGCACTCGACAATGAGGGAAAGGATAAGGAAGGAATGTTACCGCCGAGTCAGAGCAATCTTAAGAACGGAATTGAATGCAAGGAATAGGGTCGATGCCATAAACACGCTTGCCATACCAGTAGTAAACTACAGTTACAATGTCATCAACTGGTCAAGCACAGAGATCCGTAGGCTCGATGCAAAAATCCGAAAATTCTTAACCATGCACAGAATGCATCACCCTAAGGCAGTCAAAGATAGAATATATCTCCCTAGGAAAGAAGGAGGACGTGGGTTAATCCAGGTAGACATTGCGTTGAAAACTGCAACAATTGGATTATCCACATATCTAAGGGAATCACACGATTGGATGATCAAACTCGTCTTGAAACACGAAAGCACCAAAAGATCATATTCCATTACAAAAGATGCACAAAGATACAGTAATGGACTACAAATATCAGAAGTCCCATTTACTGCTGAAATGGAAAACACAGAAGAAGCAAAGCAGGTAAAAGTAACTGCAAAGAAAGAACTGCTACAGAAACTGGCTAAGAAATGGCAAGAAAAGCCTCTGTATGGAAAATACCCAGAGCGAGCTAACAATCCTGATGTTGACAAAACTTTAACCCATCAGTGGACTGAAATCGGAGACTGAAGGACTGATTATATCGGCACAAGATCAGTGTCTGCCAACAAAAAATTACCAAGCCAACATAATAAAAAATGGGTGCAGCCCATTATGCCGTGTATGCAAAAAACAACCAGAGACCATTGACCATATAATTTCAATGTGCAGTCCTATAGCTCCAACCGAATACCTAAACAGGCATGACAGAGCTGCACAATACATACATTGGATAATGTGTAAGCATTTTGACCTGCCCCATCAAAAGAATTGGTGGGAGCATCAACCACCTCCCATACTTGAAAAAGATCACATCTCAATCTTGTGGAACTTTAGCATCCAAACAGACCGAAAAATAGATGCAAATAGACCTGATATAATATTGAAGGACTTTCAAAGGAGGGTATGCCTGCTAATTGATATGTCTGTTCCAATAGACAAGAATGTATCTATAAAAACATTTGAAAAATTGAGCAAGTATAAGGACCTGGAGATAGAAATTGGAAAAATGTGGAAATTGAGAACTAAAACAATACCAGTGGTTGTAGGCGCTCTGGGAATGATACCTAAGGGGTCTAACGACAACTTATCGCAAATCCCAGGAAACCCGCGTATAGGAGAAATACAAAAGATAGTACTAATGGGAACTGCCCATATACTAAGGAAGATCCTGTCAATATAAGTACATCACAAGTCTAAACACTAAGGATGCATGTGTGAATATGTATGTTCTTTCTTGAACATGGCGGACCTTGTTGTCTCTTGAGGTCACTGGTTGTGACTTGGTGATAACTCGTATGAACATAAAGCAAGATAAATGCAAATAATAATAATAATGATTTCTTTATTAACCACAAGGGTTTACATAAAGTAGACATTAAGGACAGTGCAGGACAATACAGGACGGTACAAATGGGCATTTCTGCGTGTAAAAAACAAAAACAGAGGATGTAACAAAAAATAACAATGAAAAATTCCCCAATAGGGGGGAGACTTCAGAGGGACATTTGTGGAGAAAGCCCAGTAAAAAAGCCACAATGACCCTGACCACCAAGGCAAGTGCCCTCTCCCAGTTTTCCACCTTTAATTTACAGATATATACTCAGAGTAGACCCACTCACCCATCTTTCAACAAAATGCTGGGAAGAGAGCACTTCCCTCTCTACTCTGATTTTCCTTTTCAAATGAAATTTGAAAAAGTCAATCAGAGCATCACCGAAGAGGTAAGTGCTCGTCTTCAGCCCTTTCAAACGTGTACACTATACTATCTCTTTCGCCATAGCCACCAGACAGATAAAAACTGCCTGCCCTTCCCGGCTAAAGGAGGAGGGCGGGGCCTCCTCACGATGGACTCAGATGATAGCCGGATCCGTCCTAAACGCGACAGCAGGTGTTCGACATAAACCCACAAGTCAGTAATTTTCGGACACTGGACGAATGCGTGCAGGACGGTTTCGTCGCCCTGCGCGCATCTCGGACATGCCCGGCTGACGGCACCTCCATGCCTGTAGAGTTTATCCCGAACTGGCAAGGCTCCTCGGTAGCACTGCCAGGCCAGAGATTTCTGGAAGTTGTCTATAGGTTCCGGCCCGAAAGTTCTTCCGAAGAGATTGGCTAGTTGATTTTCGTCGACGCCTAGATTTTCCCCAAGTACGTCGTCGCTCTTCCCCTCCACTAATCCTCTATAGAACGCCGAGGTGGAGTTTCCACCGATCACATTGCCCGATTGGTCGAGGGCTGTGTGCGCCTGAAGACATTCCAGTCTCCAGGCGCTCCCTCTCGGTCTTCGCTTGACCCAGGATTGCAGCTCCGTCAAGGAAACGAGCTGGGGAAATACGCGTCTAGCAAACGGCGACCACACCTGATCACCGTCGAGGAAGAGGTGGAGATGTCGTAGCCTGAGCGCGTGCCTGCGCATCATCAGCCACGGCATGCCGAGCCCTCCACGTAGCGGGTGTTGACAACAGATGGAACGCCTGACCATCGGAGCGCGTCCCTTCCACAAAAAGCGAAAGAGCAAACGCTCCAGCGCAGTCAGGCGAGGCTTAGGACAAGGTACGACGGTCAGGCGGTAGCAGATGACAGACGCGATGTACGCGTTAGCCACCTCCGCTCGACCTTTCAGGGATATCTTCCTCTCCGCCCATTTCTGGGTGAGAGAAGCCACCCTGCTCGTCACCTCGTCCCAGTTTTTGTCCGTCTGGTGGTCCGGACCGAATCAGACCCCTAGCAATTTAACCGGTCCGTCCGTCCAGCGTCCGACGACGCTGTTGGACGGCATGGACCTGCCTCTCCAGGTGCCGAGCTGCAGGCCCACTGACTTTTCCTGGGTGATCATTGCTCCTGTCACCGCTTCGTATTCTCTTAGTGTAGTGCCGATCGCCTAGATGTGTTTGGCGTTCGACACCACTACGGTGACATCGTCCGCATATGGTGACATCGTCCGCATATGTTGACACGGATCTTCTGCAACCTAGTTCGCGCGGGACGCCCCTCAACGTCTCCAGTCTGTGCAGTAATAGCTCGAGAGTCAATACGTACAAGAGGGACGAGAGGGGACATCCTTGGCGAATCGAGCTCATGATGTTGAACGGTTCCGACAGGTGACCGTTCACTCTCACCACAGAGCAGATGTCGTTGTGCATGGCAGCGATCCAGCCTCTGAAGACGGGCCCAAAGCCAGCCGCCCTCAGGACTGCCGCTAGGTAAAGATGGTCGACCCTATCGAAAGCTTTCGACTGATCTAAATTGATCAAGGACCCACCCGTGCCAGGTTCCTTAGCTACCCTCTCTACGATGTATCGCATGAGGTGGAGGTTGTCGTTGATGGATCTGTGCCTCTCCCACCAGACCACCAACGACAAGCGCCAACCTCTTTGCTAGCACCTTGGCCAAAATCATGAACTCTGTGTTTAGCAGAGATATGGGCCGGAAATTATCTATGTTATCCCCCTTGTTCGGATCCTTTCTCAGCAGTGACACCGCTCCTCGGCTCACAGAACTGGGAATTCTCCCATTCTGTTGCCAGTTGCAGTAGACGTCCGCCAAGAGGCCTCCGAACAAGTCTGGCATCTGTACGTAAACTTCATAGGGCAGACCATCCAAACCAGGCGATTTACCGCTTGTGCAGCCAGTCATTGCCTCCCTTACTTCAGCGGCTGTTATCGGCTTTTCGCAACACTTCGCCTCAGTGGCCGAGAGCCGGGACAGTCCGTCGAGGTAGACACTAAAGTCCATCCCTCGACCCGGCCCACCGCTTCCCCCGAACAGCTGAGCGAAGTGTCGCTGAAAAGCTTCACACATTTGCCCGGGATCGAGTAGCATGCGCCCGTCGTGGTCCACCAAAGACCGGATCGTGGCTTTGTTGCCACGACGCGCCTCCGCCACTCGGGCCCATTGAACGGCTTTCGTCCCCTCGTGTCTGAGAGCACGCACCCTTGCTCTGACAACGCAGCCTTCGTGCTTTGCATTGAAGAATTGGTCAAGGGCCAATTTCGCCGCAAGCACGTCGGTCGCAATGCTTTTGCTAAGCGCCTCGTCTAATTTTCTGACTAGTTCTCCCTCTGCTCTATTTTTCTCTATTGCTAAAGCCTTACTAAACCTAATGGATTCTATTCTAATCGCTCTTTTCAGAGCAAACCACCACTTGTTGTTGACGATGGCCCCCGTCAACGCCCGCTTAACTAGTTGGCTAATCCGGTCTCTGTAGGCCTTGCGCGCTGGTAAGGACGCGTTTAGCTTCCAGTAGCAGGGTCCTCGTCTATGAAGCCTATCTAAGTCAAGCACACAGTTCATGAATTTGTGCTCCGTGTAGCTGACTATCTTGAATTGTGGACAGCCTATGCTAGACCTATCTATTTCCCTACAAAATACTCTATCTAGATATGATCTGGATGACCCTATGCGATTTGTCCAAGTCCCCATTGGCACATTCGGGAAATCCAATCGGTACCCGTCAGACAGTTCAAAACGCCTGAGCCGGTTGGTGAGGCTCTTGCACCCTCCACCCCTATCCGCTAATCCCACACAGTCCCAGCGTGCATCTAAGATCCCGTTCCAGTCGCCCACTAACACTAAAGAGCGGGACGTTCCAAGAAAGGTCTCCAGACGCCGGAAGAAATCAGGCCACCCTGCTCCTGTCGGGGCATAGACGGCCACTAGCCTGAAAGCTTGCCCGTCTCCGCTGGTCACGTCCAGCACCACCAGCTTACCCTCTGGGTCCAGGAAGATCACCCGTATGGCGAGATCCAAACCTCTCCGAAAAAGCACAGCAACTCCTCCCCCCGATCCAGGACGGCTGGGAGATGCGTACACATCGTAGCCGCCAAAGATCGGTGCGAAGACCCGTGCTTCGGAGATTCTGGTCTCGCTGATGGCCACTACATCTATGTTTAGTGACCTGAGGTCGTTGAGCAGGTGACCCTGCTTCCATGACGACCCCAAGCCACGCGCATTTATGCTGCCTATTCTGAGTGAGGTCATGTTTAAAATAGAGTGGAAAAGATGGGAAAGACCACTTACCGTACTTTCGTAGAGGAGGGATGGTTTTTACATCCCTTTTCACTTGATCGTCTGGTGAAGGGACCGTTGAATCGTCCCTTCAGCTGGTCGTCGGCTCTTCTAAGAGAATGTCTGAATATACTCTTCGATTGATAGTTCCTCCTAGGTCCCTGAAATCAACGACTGCGTTGGGGTATTTCGTTTTAATGTTTGTGTATTGTTTCTGTGCTATTTTTAGCAGTCTTATCTCAGTTGGCGTTTTGATTGGTGCTGGTATTATGTAGTCGTGTTGTGAAATGTCTGTGTGTTCAATTATGTAAGTCATTAGATTCTTGTTGTGTGTATGTATTGCCGTGCATTTGTTTTTCTGGGGGTGGTGTGTGGTTCTGCTATTTTCTTGTCGTTGTTGCTGGGTGTGTGTGTTTTGTTGTTGTGTTTGCGATGTTGGTGCTTGTGGTGGTGGTGTTGAATGTGTTGTTGAAGGTGGGGTTGTCACCGATGGTGATGGTGGTGCTAGTGTGGGTGGTGATGGTGTTGGTGGTGTTGCTGCTGTGGGTCTCTTTGCAGTAGACTTTACCCTTTTCTCATTTCTTTCCTCCCTTTTCAAAGGCGAAGATGCGCTGCTTCTGCGTTTGTGCCTTCTTACGACCTTTTGCCATCCCTCTCCCACCTCACACTCCATGTCTGATTCTGTGAGGTCGGGGAGGGGTACCAGCTCCACTCTTTCACTTGTTGTTGGTGATGTTTGCACTGGAGTCTCTGTTGCAGCTGCATTTGGTATTGCTGTTGTTGTTGTTAATATTTCCACTGCTGCTGCTGTTTTTAATTTCTGTGGCGTGGGTATGGGTGCCACGGACCTATCGTTCCTGGTTGCCGCTTGTCCTGTTGCTGGTAGCCGTGGAGCCAGTTTCGGAAGGAGGGGGGTTTTCTCCTTTCTCAGGGTCTTCTCGTTGCCGAAGGCCTTGAGGTGAGTCTTCGATCCACAGCGAAAGCATTTCGGGCGTTTGCCCTCAACACTTATGGGCAGTTGAGTGCCGTTATCGAAGTCTATCACATCCGGGATAGCTTCGATGCACTCCTGGTTGGTTTGGATTAGCATCTCAATGGAGGTGCCGACCCAATCTTCTCTTACTGTTTTCTGTACTTGCAGTACAGTTGTTTTGTCCTCGATTCCGACGAGGACAGACGCGGCCAGGCAAGAAGGGGCCATCCCGGGGGGGGGGGGGACGTGGGTCAGTTTGACCATCACAATTTTTTGCCCGGAGTAGGAGGGCACCAACACCATTTCCTCGCTCCTTAGGGTCACTACGGATTGAGCCTTTGCCTCCTGGGGTGTGGCAAAAGTACGTCTACGGTGGAATATTTTTTGCCTCGGGTGATGTGCGTTTTCCGCTGCCACACAGACCCCAAGGCTTTTTGTATGTGAGCCTCTGTGACTCTTTCCACCCTACGGGATTTTGTACTTACTGTACGGTACGTGACCGTACAGAGCTGTTGGGTTTCGAAAAACTTTTCCGCTGCCTTGCAGATTGCTCGGTGTCCAGTCTTTGTCACCATCTGCTTCGCTTCCTCTAATTCCTCATTTGTTATGAGGATTGTTTCCAGTTTTTTCGCAATACCTGCAAATGAGATTGGTTTTTCTTTGCTGCTGTTGTTGTTGTTGTCGTCAGAGCTGCTGTTACTTTTGTTGTTGCTGCAGGTACTACGACTACTGCCTCCGCCGCTGTTGCTGTGGTTGTTGTTGGTGTTGCTGCTGCTAATGCTGTTGTTGTTTATGCTGCTGGTGATGCTGTTGTGGCTGCTACTGTTGTTTTCATTGTCACTGTTGATGTTGTTATTACGGCTGCTACTGCTATTATTCCTGACGTCAGACGAATGAAGTGGGTTTTCGTATTTCCTGCACACCTGTTTCGTCGTTGTCGTCGTCGTCGTGGAGAAATCTTGCACGCTTTGCACGAGACTTTTCTTTTCTTTCGTCGCTTGCGAAAGAGAAGGAAGGGAGAGAGACACATTTAAAGAAGGGAGGGAGAGAGAAAATCTTCTCTCTGCTGTAGTGATGATTGAGGAAGAAGAAGACGGAATGAATGGGAGTGACCTATGAAAATTCTTTTTCGTAGCCATGTTGTTTTTTTTGTTTAAAATAAATATTGGGCACAAAACCCCAATAAGCAGTTATTTAACCCCGAAGGGCCAAATAACGGGCAGAAAGACCCCTCTCACGAGGAGGAGGGTGTTTTTGTCTACAAGTTCGTTAAAGTTTTAAACAATTTACAATTGTTATAGCGTTCAAAATTTACAATACCTTACAGAGCCGAGCCTCCGTCAACCATAGCATTCAATAATAATAATAATAATAATAATGGATGAATAATGATTTCTTTATTAACCACAAGGGTTTACATAAAGTAGACATTAAGGACAGTGCAGGACAATACAGGACGGTTTAAATGGGCATTTTTGCTTGTAAAAAACAAAAACAGATGATGTAACAAAAAAATAACAATGAAAAATTCCCCAATAGGGGGGAGACTTCGGAGGGACATTTGTGGAGAAAGCCCAGTAAAAAGCCACAGTGACCCTGACCATCAAGGCAAGTGCCCTCTCCCAGTTTTCCACCTTTAATTTACAGATACATACTCAGAGTAGGCCCATTCACTCGGGCCATTCTTGCTTCTCTCCCCCATCTTTCAACAAAATGCTGGGAAGAGAGCACTTCCCTCTCTACCCTGATTTTCCTTTTCAAATGAAATTTGAAAAAGTCAATCAGGGCATCACCGAAGTGCTCGTCTTCAGCCCTTTCAAACGTGTCCACCATACAATCTCTTTCGCCATGGCCACCAGACAGATAAAAACTGCCTGCCCTTCCCGGCTAAAGGAAGAGGGCGGGGCAATCCTCACGGTGAACTCAGATGATAGCCGGATCCGTCCTATACGCGACAGCACGTGTTCGATATAAACCCACAAGTCAGCAATTTAATAATAACAATAATAATAATAATTGTTTCTACTTTTGGCACACGGCCAGCAATTATCCCAGTACATTACTTGTACTTTATTTTATCAACCCCATAAGGATGAAAGGCAAAGTTAACCTCGGCAGGATTTGAACTCAGATCGTAAAGGGAAGTAACTATGCTAGAAATCATGTACGACCCTCTACCGATACTGCCAATTCACCGCCCAACAATAATAATAATAATAATTGTTTCTACGTTAGGCACAAGGCCAGCAATTACCCAGTGCATTACTGGTACTTTATTTAATCGACCCTGTAAGGATGAAAGGCAAAGTTAACCTCGGCGGGATTTGAACTCAGAATGGCAAGGACCGTAACTCTATACGTCAAGCATGGCGTCGGACCCTCTTCCAATACTGCCAATCCACCGTCCTTAATAATGATAATAATAATAATAATAATAATAATAATAATAATAATAATAATAATAATAATAATAATAATAATAATAATAACAGACAAGAAAGAGCAGAGCCGTGGTGGAAAAAACAACTGAGTGGTCAAATCGGGGAAATGAGAAATGACATAGGAAAGCTTGAGTCACTACTGAATGGGACACTAAAAAACATAGGCACTAAAAATAGACTGGAAATAAAATACAAAACTAGGAGTAAAAAGCTAAATATTATCATAGAGGAATTGAAGCAACGCATTGTAGCAAAGAGTGCAAAAATCAGGCGATACGAGAACAGAGTCAGTCAGTATAAACAGAACCGCATGTTCGACAACAACCAGAAGATGCTGTTTGGACAGCTTGAGGGGAAAGAAAGAGGCAACGACTTGATCCCTGGGGCGGAACAAGCTAAAACATTCTGGAGAGGAATATGGGAGCAGGATGTTAGACATAAAATGTTAGACATAAAATCGGCCCCTTCACGCTTTTTGGAACGCTTCAAAAGGCATGCTTGCTTGGAACAGCAAGAACCCTCCGATACGTCCTGAATATCTGAGGCTGCAGGTAGTGGCTTGATATTCAATCCAACGGACTTTCCAGTTAACCAACATCAATGACTGAGATTAAAGGAATAACAATAACAATAATAATAATAATAATAATAACATATTTAAATCAATTGTGAAAGAACAATTCTTAGCACAAATGTTGCATAAATGCACCGAATGAGGTCCCATAAAGTTTCGGATCCATATTATATTGTTGTATCGCTCAAATATTCAATTTTGTATTATATATTTTGTATTCAAAAAAAGAAAATGGTTATAAATGGAACAAAACACCCTCTGTCTACACTATATAGAACAGCCAAATAGCAGCAATTTCAATTTCACCAACACCATAAACTTGATACACTACCTATCCCATCACACTAAATATAACAGCCAGATAACGGCAATTTCACCAGCATCATAATAATAATTACTATTATTATCGTCTCAAATTTTAAAAAATGTTTAATTCAAATTTTACGGGAATATGTCAACACAAAATATAATAAAAATATATATTAAACATTCGAACACAAACTCATAGATACTATATCAGTAACCACAACACCACCGCTGCCACCACTCCACCGCATCCATCATCGCCGCCACCACACATTCAATGCTACCGACACTATTCCCCTGTTAACTTGAGAGAGAAAAGGGAAGGTGGTGGTATCACTAGACAAGAGAGAGGCTAGCAAAAGATATAAATAGATTGACTTGGTGACTTTGCCACCGGCCAAACGTCTACATCAACAATTATGGGACTGCTGGCTCACCCCTTCCTCACCAACAATATAAAAAGCCCCGGCACCACCACCGACATAGCCAACAACAATAACAGCCAACTACAACAAAAAGTGTATTATATTATTGTAATGCACTGGGTGATTGCTGGCCTAGTGCCTGGAGTGGAGACAATTATTAATAATTTCATTCTTAAGCCACGCAATGCTCACATTAAGGAACCACTCATGATAATAACAATTTAAAAAAAAAAACAACAAAAAGAAAACCCCGTGACCAAGAAATACCGGGATGGCGGCCGGCGGGGAATAGCCATGTCTCTAGGGGAGAACGACACCTCTAGTCTTGGTTGACACTCGTTCTAGAAGTGGTAACACGAAATGATTACCACTTGGCGAATAAGGATAAAACGCGACAAAATAAAGTAAATGTCTAATGATAAAATCTCATACCGGATCGGCCGTCACCCGGGTAAAAAAGGGCCGCGTCCCTCAGAGAGGAACCAGACTGGGGTCGAAAAGTCAGCTAATGGTTCAAACCTTCCCATCACTTCGGAGCTGGAGACCTCCCATAAACGGAATACTCCTACTGTTGGCCCTCCATGCTCACCACCAAAAAATCCAAAGAAAAAGAGAGAAAAATGGTCAAGGGAAGATAATAAAGAAGTCCTTGAGGCTTTCTAAACTGCCATGTACTACCCATCAAATACATCGAATACAGAACAAACATATATCAACTGGAAAAAGAAAAATCCCGAAAACAGAGGCTATATTGACAATAACAAACTAGCCAATATACGAAGAAATATTGTAAGAAAAAAGTTACTAACTGATATAGAAATTGATCAGATCAAGCTAGTAGCACAAAGTCAGCGAAGGGAAAATGAAGCATGTGTCAGTGAAAACGAGGTAAACTGTAACACTTCGAAACCCAGGGTTGGGGCGGAATCACTGGCAACAGAACAAATTAAAGAAAGGAGCGAAAAAGTGGAGGGAGTGCATGCTCAGGATGAAACTCCAAATGAAAATAATGAGATCGTAAATGATAAAGAAATGAATGAGAATGAACTTGCCAACTTGAAGGATGAAATTATGATCGAATGAATGAAAATGAAAGAATCTGACATGGGGCAACGAGACACCCTCCCTAAGATCCAGAACTCCAAACAGAACCTAAAGATAATACACAAGACTAACATAATTCTCAAAAACATTATCATCACAAACAAACTAAACATTACTGACTTAAATCATCTCTATTATGCATCGGCTAAAGTCACCACTCACTTATGTGGAGTGAAGATGAAAAAACAAAGGAATTCCCACAAGAAATCTACTTGGCAAGATAACATCAATCGCCAAATAAACCTTCTCCGATCTGACATAGAAATTTTAACAAACTATAAAGTAGGTGAACATGTTAAACAAACTAAACTTAGAAAATTGAAAAAAAAGTACAGTATAAGATCAACATGTGACATAGACATGCTGATAGAAACAATGAAGCAAAAAGTGTCGGCCAAAGCTGCTCGTATAAGGCGCTTTGAAAAACGATCTAGATTCCATAAGGACAATAATATGTTCAAAAACAACCAAAGAAACTTCTACAGAAAAATTGGTATGTCAACAATAACTGCTAAATCAATACCACCCAAGGAGGAAGTGCAAGAATTCTGGGAAAAGATCTGGGCCGAAGAAAAAGTTCATAACATACATGCCCCATGGATAGACAGACAAATGAAAGATACAGCTCACCGTCAGGAACAAATATGGGAAGATATAACAGTTGAACAGTTGCGCTTGGCTCTAGGAAAAACCAGCAAATGGAAATCCCCAGGAAAAGACAAAATACAAAACTTTTGGATAAATGCCTTCACAGAGTCTCATGAGCTGTTAGCCCAACTTTACAATGAAATACTTAAGGAGCCAGAAAAGATACCATCATGGCTAGTTAACGGCATTACATTCCTGCTACCGAAGAATGATGAGACAAACAATCCCCAAAATTACAGACCGATAACCTGCTTGACCACAATGTATAAAATGTTAACATCAGTCCTAACTGAATACACATATGACCACCTGATAACAAATTACCTATTTCCCATTGAGCAGAAAGGGTGTAAACGAGGCTCATATGGCTGTAAGGATCAGCTTCTGGTTAACAAAATGATACTGGAATATTGTCATAATAGACACAAAAATCTATCGATTGCTTGGATAGATTATAAAAAAGCATTCGATAGTTTGCCACATAGTTGGATTGAAAAATGTTTAGAAGTTTTCAAAATATCCCCCGTTGTCAGGGGGTTTTTGTCATTCAGTATGAAGACATGGAGAACGACGACACTCCTTCTGAATAGTGAAACAAAATCACTGGAAGCTGGAGAAGTTAATATTAATTGTGGAATTTTTCAGGGTGACTCTTTATCACCGCTTTTATTCTGCATCGCACTTATACCATTAAGTAAAATGCTCAATGAAACAAAACATGGATATAGAGTCTATGACAAAACCATTAATCACCTGTTCTACATGGATGACCTGAAACTATTTGCAAAAAATGATGAACAATTGCAAGGGCTATTATCCACTGTGAAGCAGTTCAGTGATGATATTAAAATGGAGTTTCGACTGGATAAATGCGCCAAAGCAACGTTCACCAGAGGAAAGCTGCTGAAGAGTTCAGACATTAATCTTGATCGGGGGAACGTGATAAGAGAGCTTGATCAAGAAAAAACTTACAAATATCTAGGTGTTTGTGAAGGAGACGGAATCAAACACTCGACAATGAGGGAAAGGATAAGGAAGGAATGTTACCGCAGAGTCAGAGCAATCTTAAGAACGGAATTGAATGCAATGGATAGGATCGATGCCATAAACACGCTTGCCATACCAGTAGTAACCTACAGTTACAATGTCATCAACTGGTCAAGCACAGAGATCCGTAGGCTCGATACAAAAATCCGAAAATTCTTAACCATGCACAGAATGCATCACCCTAAGGCAGACATAGATAGAATATATCTCCCTATGAAAGAAGGAGGACTGGGTTAATCCAGTTAGACATTGCGTTGAAAACTGCAACAATTGGATTATCCACATATCTAAGGGAATCACATGATTGGATGATCAAACTCGTTTTGAAACACGAAAGCACCAAAAGATCATATTCCATTACAAAAGATGCACAAAGATACAGTAATGGACTACACATTTCAGAAGTCCCATTTACTGCTGAAATGGAAAACACAGAAAAAGCAAAGCAGGTAAAAGTAACTGCAAAGAAAGAACTGCTACAGAAACTGGCTAAGAAATGGCAAGAAAAGCCTCTGTATGGAAAATACCCAGAGCGAGCTAACAATCCTGATGTCGACAAAACTTTAACCCATCAGTGGTTGGCATCCTCTGGACTGAAATCGGAGACTGAAGGACTGATTATATCGGCACAAGATCAGTGTCTGCCAACAAAAAATTACCAAGCCAACATAATAAAAAATGGGTGCAGCCCATTATGCCGTGTATGCAAAAAACAACCAGAGACCATTGACCATATAATTTCAATGTGCAGTCCTATAGCTCCAACCGAATACCTAAACAGGCATGACAGAGCTGCACAATACATACATTGGATAATGTGTAAGCATTTTGACCTGCCCCATCAAAAGAATTGGTGGGAGCATCAACCACCTCCCATACTTGAAAAATATCACATCTCAATCTTGTGGAACTTTAGCATCCAAACAGACCGAAAAATAGATGCAAATAGACATGATATAATATTGAAGGACTTTCAAAGGAGGGTATGCCTGCTAATTGATATGTCTGTTCCAATAGACAAGAATGTATCTATAAAAACATTTGAAAAATTGAGCAAGTATAAGGACCTGGAGATAGAAATTGGAAAAATGTGGAAATTGAGAACTAAAACAATACCAGTGGTTGTGGGCGCTCTGGGAATGATACCTAAGGGGTCTAACGACTACTTATCGCAAATCCCAGGAAACCCGCGTATAGGAGAAATACAAAAGATAGTACTAATGGGAACTGCCCATATACTAAGGAAGATCCTATCAATATAAGTACATCACAAGTCTAAACACTAAGGATGCATGTGTGAATATGTATGTTCTTTCTTGAACATGGCGGACCTTGTTGTCTCTTAAGGTCACTGGTTGTGACTTGGTGATAACTCGTATGAACATAAAGCAAGATAAATGCAAATAATAATAATAATAATAACATTAATGAAGATGCTGATGTTACATGAATCGTTTATTCATTATAATTATTTCAACGGTTCTCCCATGCAATCAACATTTGTTGTTGATTTGAGAACGGTATCCTGAGATGAAATTCGATTTCGTGATATGCTGCCGGCAGGAAAAAACACACTACCCTCTACTCGTGCGTCCAGCAGACATTTGAGTTTCTGAAAGGCTGTCCCAACCGTCGTGTTTACTGGAGTAAAGTGCTATCCACGTGTCAATTAGGAAATCCCCCCCCACGGAATTGAGGTCGTAAATCAGCAGAAAGGTAAACCCTCAATTTGATCTGTATCAAACGATAGTCTATTGGTAGCCAGAATCAAATAGATACTGGAAGCAATAAACGGAACTCTGAGGGAGGGTGAAGTATATATTTTCTTGATAGCCATGTGCAAGATAACAGCTCCAACAATAGCAACATCAACAATAACAGCAACGACAAAAACAGCAAACACCGACCAACGTGACCTATACTGGCCGCAGTAGTCGCAGGGATATTATTACCCCGCTGACCACAACAACGACGACAACATCCACAGCTATAAATGGAACTCTGAGGTAGGGCCATAAACATACTTGATGACATCCATCCTCAAGACAACATCAACAACAACGGTAACAATAGCAATACCGCCTATCGCCCATACTATAGCAATACCGCCTATCGTCGCAGTAGTAGTGATATTAATGACATTAATACCCACTTTATGGCAGCGAGTACACACTAACCGAGAGCCAGGCAGCGGCAACACTAACAACAATAACAACAACACTAGTAATTAACCCATCACGGCGACAACGACAACAAAAATTACTGGTGGTGCGGGTCATTCTAAACAAATTCTCAAATTAATAATAGTGCTAAGATGCAATCCTCGCTTCCACCCTATGACACAATGCCAACAATAACTACAGTATAGAATAATAATTAACCAGAATAACAGCCAGTTGTACCTACATTGGTATTAATACTATCAACGCTGGCAACCATGTCCGACAAAACGGGCTGCTACACTTTGGAAATGAGCTGTAGAAAGCGAATATATGGTGAGAAAAAACATATATATAAATCCGGGTACACATATGGAGAACATAGGAACAAATGGAACAAATATTATACATAAATACAAAAGTAGTATACACACGGACAACATAGTACAAGGAACAAACACTCCGCAAAACAAACCTAAATAATATCTAACGATTTATGTAGCATCAGCATCATTATTAATGTTATTATTCTAATGAATCTCCATCGTAACCACAGACGATTGTCGAAACTTTCGGCTGATTGCTCCTGTTTTTACCAAAACAATCTCTCTCTCTCTCTCTCTCTCTCTCTCTCTCCCTATATATATATATATATATATATATATATATATATATATATATATATAATATATATAAAAGTACAAGAAACGAAGCGAGCTGTGTGGTTACTGTAAACAAAGTTTAAGATGGTGATATGGACGAAACAAGAGAAGAAATCTTTCATCAGCTGTTAACCGCAGATCATAGATGTCTCGGCGCTTAACACAAGACATCAAAAGCGATCAGCGGCGCGCCCAAGGCTTTTTACCGATCAAAGGGTCACGAGAAAAAGAAAAGAAAAATGTAAAAGTAGTGAAGAGAAAGAAAAAAAAAACGAAGTAAATAGACTGAATGGAGGGGGACACAAGGAAATTATAACATGCAAGTGAGCAACCGAGGAAAAGATACAATAGAATAAGTTACAACGAAACGATTAGTCTTAAGACTGGTGGTGCAATAACTAGGAGCGTGGTAGTTCCGAGCGAACTCAACAAAGTGAGGGGAGAGAGAGAGAGAGAGGGAGCAGCCGGAAGTAAGAGGGAGAAGGGAAATGGAGATACTCCAAACGAATTTCATGACAGTTGTAAAACGTGTCGTAAACGATCGAAACCAGAAGAGTGTTACATGTGTGAAACATGTCATAAACGATCGGAAACGAGCAGATGGATATATATATATATATATATATATATATATATATATATATATATAGAGAGAGAGAGAGAGAGAGAGAGAGAGAGAGAGAGAGAGAGAGAGAGAGAGAGAGAGAGAGAGAGAGAGAACGAGAGAGAGAAAAAAAGGGAAGTAAGGCTAGTCGAAACTGCCGAGTTTACGGTAGATTCTCTGAATCTGTTTATATATCCACTCTGCATCTTACCATGTATCTAATACTTCTTTGATTTGTAGTTTACCCGCTCCCATATACATGCCATATATATATACCCGATATATATCCAGGGAGTGTAACTTTGAGTTACTGTAGGTTCACCCGGGTGAGCACTCGATGTTTAGGTTCACTTCAGTGTCGAGGTGTAGAGCTAGACAGAGTGTAGTATAGTGAAATAAGATAACAAGGACGATTGGTTACTCCTTCATTACGTTTATTGGTTGGTGACGCCCGTTTCGCCACTGATCAGCTCAAGGTTCGATCTGTATCAATCTGGCCCGACTCTGCGATCCGCGGCTCTTCAGACACCTTGTAATGTTAATATATATATATATATGTGTGTGTGTGTGTGTCGTTTCGGTGCCTGTTCTAATCCGCTACTTCATACACGAGAAGGCAAACATAAGAAATAGGAAGTAGTTTCGTCTGACAATTTCTGCGGAGATTCTTATTGGAAACAAGGGAGGTAAATAAGGCTTGAATTAGCGGTCTGTAGTCGAATTATTTAAGCCATTGGTTCCCTTGCGTGATCAAATTATCAATTAAGGTAACGTTTGACTTTTCAGTTATTTTGTAAAAGCTAAATCATTTAAGGTAAAATTATATCAGATAAAATTACAAATAATTATATATACTCACACACACGCACAAATATCTATATAAATAAAAGTTGAATCTTGTCCGCCCGTATGTGTCAGTCCAATTAGTTAAAACAAAGGAAGGCGGGTGGTGAAAATCAAACGGCGTTTCAAATGTTGCACAAAGCTCTGTGTGAATATATGTGTGTATGTGTGTGTGAAGGTATGTGTTTGTAAATGGGACGAAGATGGATTGTAAAAGAACTACGGCAAAAACAGCCGACAGAATGCCAACATTTTCCACGCTCTCCCTGAGTATATGTCTGTTGCTTTTACGGGAATGTATATGTGTGTATTTGTGTGTGTGTATATCTGCATGTGTGTATGCGTTGTATTTGTGTGAGTTTATTGGTGTTTGTGGCTTATATTTATATGCACAAATATATATAATACTAAATATACCAATTCAAATGTAAATACAGGTGCATATAACGATTCGTATGTAAACGATATATTCAATAAATTTGTGTGTATAAGAATATGTGATTAAATATATATATACTCATTCTCCCAGTGAAGAGTTTGTTTATATACATATGCCAACATGTATAAGCACGCACACACATACACACACACATGCGCATGCAAACACACAAACACACACATTTTAACTGTGTAAAAATATATATAATATTTGCAGATATCAGTGTATTTATATGTCTGTTGTACAATGCCAATGAGTGAATGAGAGGGGGAGAAAGAAAGAGAAAGGCAAAGTGAGAAAGTGGTTGTTTACTTCTCCTCCACCCCTTCTTTTGCATTACAACTTCGCCGTCTGTATGAAGCATTTCGATAGAGAGAGTAATGTAAATATTAGGAAAGAGCATATATGTGACTGTGTTAGTGAGCTAGAAAGGGAGAGAATGAAAGAAACAGACAGCAACTAAAAGAGAGGAAGTGTTACAGAAGGTGAGAGAGAATATGTGTGTGAGAGAGAAACACAGAATGAGAAAGAGATAAAGATAGAGAGAGAAGAATTCTGTATTGTAGTAGAACACATTGAAAGGGAGCACATACAAAGAGAGAGTGATAGTGGGAGGGAGGGATACTGTATGTGTATGTTGTGTCTGGGAAGATACGTGCGTGTGTGTGAGAGACAACGCTTTGTTAGTGTAGCAGTGATCATGGAAGTGAGAGGAGACTAAGTAGAATAAGAGAAAGAGATCTACTTTTCTAACTCTGACTCCCTCACTCCCTCATGAAAAATTACTTCGTAATTCCAAAACAAACGAACGCCAGTTTATACTTCTAAATGTTTAACGAAGAGAGTCATTGCGTTTGCTTATGTGTGCATGTGTTCGTCTGAGTTTATATGTGTATGTGTGTGTTTGTATGCGTGTGTGAGTGTGTGTTGTGTGTTTGTTGTGTGTGTGTTAGAGTGTGTTACTGTGATACGTTCGCGTTCCGCAAACGCCATTTATTTATATCTCCCTGGTGAAGATATTCACGTAACTTTCACTCATTTTTCAATAAATACCAATTTCAATTTTCAAAAGAGAAGCCAAGGAGAAAAAATGTTTCCAGTCTCCATAAGCTTTTCAGAATTTTCTAACGAGTTAATAAGAGGGCATGATGCAGAATAACATAATCCTCCAGTCCAACAATGGCACAGGTAACCAGAACAATGGCACAAGGGTCTCTTGCACAACCACAGCAACGGTATGAAAACGACCAAAGTTGGGCTGCTGCACTCATGGCCAATGAGTCTCAAACGGCAAGGGGAAAACAGTCAAAACAATTACGTCAACAAAATACATCCCGCAGCAGTCAAGAATCAAAAGAGGAAACATACAAATGTTTAAAGGATGCAAGACAAAGACAAGCTGCCAGAAGTTCTAATGGGACAATACTTCAGTGATTGATTAGACAAAGTTTCTGCAGAACTTCTCGAATCCCGCGAGGAGAGACGTAAGCCTCTTTATCAAGATAGGTTGATACGTTTGACAAAATGTAGCAACTTTCAATAGGACTTTGAAAAGATCAGCTTTCAAATATAATCCAAAGCATGATTATTCTACAGAGAAATTGACTGTTATGTGTGTAATGTCAAAAGAGTGCAGCTTTTGTAAAGGAAAAAAAATGAGAAAGAGAAGCCTCACCATGTGTTGTGGAGGAGGAAGGTTGTTCTACCGGTGTTCCGTACAACCACTTATTATTTGAAGGCATTGCTTTTGAGGAACACACCAAAGACCATGCACTTCTTGAAAAACATTAAAAAGGAACTTCAAGCCAACCATTAAAGTTTACGATAAATTATACCATCTTATTGGATCAGGTTTTGCAGTTATATTTTGTGGAAAATTTCAGGTAGCAGGCTTTGAAAGGGTCATTGAACCTTCCAAAATTTGAAAGATGAGTTAATCTTTGATTTGCAATATACGTTCCATGTGATCAAAAGCCGCATCAGAAAATGGTAATATGCATTAGAATCGGCGCCAATCACTGAGTACAATGTAATCATTGATACAGACAAAAAGCCTCTTTGGAAACTCAACCGCTATAATGTCCCTGCTGCAAATGAAGTAGCAGCAATTATCACTGGCGAAGAGTATGGGAGGAGGGATATTGTTATTCAAGGTAGAGGAAATAAGTTTAGCGCATAAATGCAACCCACTGATCATATGATGCACTCCAGTATCCATTAATCTGTGTAGTTGGCCAAGATGGATATCACGTTTGTATCAGACAAACAGATCTTAAAACAAGAGCTCCTGCACTGACAAAAGCAGTAAGCTGCATGGAATTCTATGCTTGCTTGTTCATATTAACAGAGCAAGACTTTTATATTCGTCATCGTTCCCGTGAACTCTTCCAGAAATTGGCACTTCATATATCATACACAAATTCAAGGAGAAGGCTTCTTTACATTATAACACATCAGAACGATCTGCGGACATCATACCTCATTCATCTGAGAGATTCAATCTGTAATAAAGGAGGATTGGCTGCTGATAACATTGGACAGCTTTGTCATTCTTCCATCAAGCTTCACAGGAAGTCTACAATATATGCATGAGCGTACCCAAGATGCACTTGTACATGCCAGACACTATGGTCGTTCAGACCTCTTCATTACATTCACATATAAGCTAGCATCACAGGAAATAAAGAGTCAACTTTATTAGCATCAATAAAGAACACACAGATCGTCATAATATTATAGCTTGGGTGTTCAGACTTAAAGTCATAAAGCCTATGGATCTCTTAAAAAAGGCGAAGACTTTGAACCAGTCTAATATAACACGTACACAATTGAATGGCAAAAACGAGAATTGCCACATGACCACATTTTGATTTGGCTAGATATCATCCTTTGCTGCTTAAAATTGTCACAGATGATTCATCGGCCCTATGGTTCAATTAATCCATCCTACCCATGTATGAGGGATACAAAGTGTACTAAGTACTACCCCCATCCTCCTATACAATAAACCAAAACTGAAGAAGATGGCTACTTCATTTAAAGGAGAAGAAAACATGGGCAAGGTTGATTCACTTCCAAAAAAAAAGAGAGAAATGGGCAATAATTCATCATTGACATTCGGTGGATTGTACCCGTCTGAGCTCTTCTTACAAAAACATTCAAAGCCCCTATTAATGTTGAATTCTGTAACTCTCTTAAATCTATTAAGTATGCTTGAAATATGAATACAAAGGTTTAGCTGTTGCAACATTCATTCTTTTGCGGTATGTCAGTCGGCATATGAAAATAATGACGAAGTTGCACACTATGAGAAAGGAAGACACATCGGTAGCAATTAGGCTTTTTGGCACATCTTCAATTTTTCCATTCATGAAAGGAACCCCGCCATTATTCAACTGATCATTTTGCATAACGTACGTGTTTCCAAATCATTCCAAGATTTAAGAAGAGTAAATGTGTCCAATATTAAGGTAGCATGCTATCAAAAAGGTTTGTTAGAAAATGATCAATGGGTCTTGCAATGATTGAAGCATCGGTGTCATATTCTCCAAAGAAACTCCGTAACCTTTTGTCCCATTATGCTGATCATGTATCAACTTAGCAGGCCCTGACAATTTTTGATGAAATATCGAGAGGATATGGCTGGGAAATTAAAGTATGCAGTTCAACATGCAAATCTAGTGATCAATATTCAGTTCTGCGAAGAAAATTTCAATCAGCATTGATTCAAATTGGGGACCACTTTTGGTCATGTTTCGGGACAAAATCAAAGTGATTTAACTTTAAGAAGGTTTGCAAGAGAGACAAAGTTGGCTGCATTTGAGAATGGGCATGAGCCTAAACGACTTCCAGAAATGTTGCGCCAATATCACCTGGTCATTTGAGATGAATGCACCATGTCACATACAGGAACAATGGAAGCTCCTGATAAGACCTTGCGGGGCATAAGAGGCAACAATATCTCTATGGGAGGAGTTACATTATTTTAACCAGGAGACTTCAGATAGATATTATCAGTAATTTTGGAGATGAACAAAAGCTTATGAAATAAAAGCATGCATTAATTCTTCGCAGCTATGGAATGAAGTACGGAATTTCTCCTTCAATACTAACGTGCGGGCTTTATTACGCTTTATTCTCAACCCGATACCTTCAATTAGAAATTGGGGCAGTACAGATTGTACCGTTTGGTGGGTATGGTTATATCAACTTGGCTCATGTTATAATCATGGCGGATTCGCTAGATGAATTGAAGAAAAGGGTATTTCCAGACTTAAATAATCATTATAATTCATTATAATTTGTTGTATGACAGGGAAATTATTGCTAAAAAGAAAATGAGACAGTAGCAAGGATTAACCATGAGATGATAAATAAGATTCTAACAGTAATTCTAACAGTAATTAAGGAGTACAAATCAGTTCATTCAGTCCTTGATGAAAATCAAGCAGTCCACTACCCAACAGAGTTTGGTAATACTCTTTAGCCAACTGGAACTCCTCCACAAAAGCTTTTCCTGTAGTTTGGAGTCCCAATAATGCTTCTAAGAAATGTATATCTCCCTAAATTATGCAATGGGACAAGGTTGATTGTGAAAACATTACCACCTAATGTGATTTAAGATACCGTCATTACTTGGTGTACCTCTCGGGAAGATATTTCCAATACAATAATTCCAATAATGTAATTTGAATTATAATTCCCAGTACGACTTTGCTTCGCAATGTATATCTATAAGACTTTGAAATCTACTGACTTCCACTTAAATTAGTCCTTCATTTCTCGTGGTCAACTTTACGTTTGTTGCTCTAGGGTAGTTTGTTGCTCTAGGGAGTGTAGTTTACAAGACAAATTTGTCTCTGCTCCGAAACAGATACATTGTGTATTTTCATTTTTTTTAAAATTAAATTCGGTATTATGAATTCAGAATTGATTTCATCATGTACCTCAATTGAAGAATAAATGGAATTTAGAATGACAAATTCCTATACAATTTTGCTTTTTTCTAATATATAAGGAACACTTTCGTTCCCGAGCAACGCCGGGTGCGTCTTTTAGAAGGCCTGCGGTTGGCACTTTATTGATTTGTCTCTGTGCCTCTCTGTCGTACATGGTGCAAAGAGCTTTGTTGTGGTAACTTGTCTTGCTAGAAATGACAGCGAAATAAAAGCTTAGGTACTACCACCACGCGCGCGCGCAGACATAAATATACACACAAACACAGATTAAGTTGTATCTATTTATTGATTACTCTCTCTGTATATTTGTATTCCGGTTTATCTATCTAACAGTATTTTTGTAACTGGTTTGTATTCCGGTTTATCTATCTAACAGTATTTTTGTAACTGGTTTCGCTAGAAATGACAGCGAAATAAAATACAAGATTCTAGAGCACAAACACATTGATTTGTATCTCTCTATGTATTACTATTTTTCTCTCTATGTATTCCTATCTATCTACAGAAAACATTCTTCAAAGGAAATGGACTGGATTGGTTTTGTATAAAATAAAATTAAAAGTTTATAATCATATTTTAAAATGTTTGAAAATAGACATACGCACATATTGTTTATACATGTATACATATGCACTTATCCATACATGCACGCACACGCACACACACACACACACACACACACACACACACACACACACACACACACACACACACACACACACACACACATACACACACACACACACACACACATATATATATATATATATATATAAATATGGATATTCACTCAAAATGCTTGTGCCTTGACTAGTGTTTCCCCAATATTAAACTTTGAGATGTAAAATATTGAATGTATGCATGATCGTTGATTACAATGTTATGTTGTAATTGTACCTTCTCTTTCAACAAGGCGTTAATTTGTATGAGAGCGGTACACTCCTTGAATGCTACTAGGCGTGGTTAGTGTCCTGGAGGATTCAGCAGGTATGGTTGACTGCTATTGTGTGTTTCTAGTTCGATAGATATTGGCCCTTTTGATGGAAGTATGTTCTGAAAATCTCTGTCCGGTGAGTATAAAACCTGTAAGATCCTGAATTTCAAATTTACGCATTGCGGGCATTTATTGCTTCTGTTCTTTGAGACATGGACATTTCAAGCACTTTCCAAGTGATGTCATTTGGTATTCCCTTTTCCTTCAGTTGCCAGACACTTTTTGCCAGTTTTCATATTGGGATATCTAAATGAAGAGAGATGCAAGTAGAATTTATGCTTTATATCGAATATACCTCCATATTGTTCCCGCATCCCTCGCTTGTTGACGTTTATGTTTTTGATCTCTGCGTCGTATTTTGAGGCTTTAACATTACAGTTTGGCTTTTATGGAAACTGTATTCCTGTAAGAGCTTAATCGATGCTCATCTAGTTTGATTTTTGCAGTCATTTTCGACTTCATGGAATGGGTTCAAGAATAGCAAACTCTCACTGAACGTCGAATCTATATAAATATTTTATTTCGTGGGGTAAAGTGCTTTTCGAATAGGTCCAAGAATGTCTTACCTATAATAGTTTCTATATTTAGTGAGAAAGGAGGCATGAACTAGATTATTTTTCTTTTCCTATTCTTTTTTTTCGGTGGGTGTTTATTAAGTATGTATTTGAACTGTAACTTAAGTCCACTCAGAAGGCCTTGTAGTACGGCATTGCATTTTCAAATTTGTCTCTGCTGGATGACAATCTCGGGATTGTACGGCTAATATTGGGAACTAGATTCTTAAAACACCGTAGCTTTACTTCACGTTACTCCAGTTCATTCAGCTGGGAAAAATAAGTTTTACCTGTAATTCGAATGGCCACCGTTGCCTCATTATGTGTGAAGCTGAATCTCACCGAGACCAAAGTTTACGAGCAAGATTTTCCGCTGATCAAATGAACGACGGAGTTCCAGTTAAATATATTTATGTAATTTATGTATGTATCAATGTAGGCGCAAAACTGATTTCAAATACAGATCGTTCCTTGGAAAATTAATGGCATCGTTCGATGAACTTACAAGAGAGATATTAATGCACTCGTTGGCACTGAACACCTGATATGGAAATGAAAGATAGGCTGGAAGTATCACCCAAACTTTATGCCAATGGAGATGCTTTATAAGAATTATTCTCTAGTGATTGGTTCACGAACATGAACAGATTTTCCAGTGATCATATAAACAAAATTATACTTGATTTAAAAGAAACAAGGGTGGATGTCAGCAATGATAGTTCGTGTCAAGTATAGGTTGAGCAGTTTATTAATAACAAAACAGGCAAATCCAGCTCTGCCATTATATATATATATATAGATATAACAATCTTTGTCTTTCTGATGAAGTGCAATAATTTATTACGTAAAGAATGGGATTTGCAATCAGCGCTGATACACCGTTATTGTATACAAACATACTTAAAGGAATAAACGCTAAATAAATTGCTCCGTCTGAGTGTTTTTCCTGTCTTGTATATTCCTGTTCTTCCTCGTACCATACAGTGGATGTGCAATATCGGTAGATGGTCGGACGCTATGCTTTACAGCATAGAATTACTGTCATTTAAGGTAAGTGTTCAAATCATGTGAAGGTTAACTTTGTCATTCATCCTTACGTGGTCGATAAAATAAAGTATCACTGGGGTAATTGCTGGGCTTGTGCCAAGAAGTAGAAACAATTATTATTACGGTGGATTGGCAGTATCGCTAGAGGGTCGGACGCCATGCTTTGACGTATAGAGTTACGGCCCTTGCCATTCTGAGTTCAAATCCCGCTGAGGTTAACTTTGCCTTTCATCCTTACGGGGTCGATAAAATAAAGTACCAGTAATGCACTGGGTAATTGCTGGCCTTGTGCCAAAAGTAGAAACAATTATTATCAAAACTGTTATAATTATTATTGTTTTACTTTTCTTTCAGTATTGTTTCCGTTATATGCCGTGTGTCGTCCTGACATGTAGTGAAAAAGAAAATTCACTGTATATATTAGTAAGCCAGTTAACACAGCAAATTGATTATTATTTTGTGATAGTATTCTTCTAAATACGTGTGCAGTAGCAGTTAAACAATTTTGTAACTGCAGCGATGGTAAACCAGGGACCATTCTCAAATACTGTTGTCTTCCTATCTTGAGCATTCACAATATCACTGGTATTGTAACGACCTTGCCGACATATTTTTCTATTTCAATTAGCAGACCTTTATATTTTCTTGGCAAAAGAGTTTGCCTCGATATTGTGTTCTCGTGAGATGCTCATGTCAATCAATAAATATAATTTGCTATGTTGGACTTTTCCATTGATATCTAACATTTATGGGCAGATCATTGTATAGAGGAATGTCCCAGACTATTGTTACTTTTTTTCTCATTCAGTTACAGCTTCTGGGTCCTGATTGTATGACTTGTCAGTTGCTTAGATTTTATAATGCCGACACAGTGTAGATATTGGTCAACACTGTCATGTCTATATTTGTACTCTACAGAGGCTAAAACTTTACATCCAGAAAGTAATTGGTCCACTGTTTCTCCCTCATCATTGCAGAAACGGCACGTTGGATTTACTCCATTTTTCCTCACTTTGGTCTTGTAATTACATGCCAATCAGATGAAGCCTTCTATCTCTCCTTTTAGCCCTGAGATACGTAGACACTGATGGTTGTGCTTCTGGTCAACATCATCTTGTTTACTAAGGGCCACATTTGCCATGCTGATGTTTCTTTTCCCACTTTGATGCTAATTGTTCTTGCAATTTTGCTCTTACCATTCATTGTATATGCCTAGCGGCATCATTTGCATCAGTTCACTTTAGTATCAAATATGAGATCTATTGCATATTCTCTCGAGATAAAATAAAGCTTCTTACTTATCTCATGTTTTTTTACGAGTTTCACCATACAGTCGCTTGTGGTTTCATGGTATTTGGCCAAACTAATAGTGGCTGTGTTGAAGATAGTTCAAATTGGACCAGGCCCATCCGCCTTGAGGTTTAGGAAGCTGGACATGATCAACATTTGCCTTCGGGTGGTGCATCCTATTAAAAGTCAGTAATTTAATGATTTTGATGTCGATTCTTTTAATTTCACCTATATTCTAGTTTGGCACACCGAAATTATAAGTGACTTGTACTGCCAAAGAATTGTTGGCTAACATCTTGTTATGAGCATTTAGTTCTGATTTCAGAACTGCGTGCGCTCTACTCTAACATATATTCATTCCTTATTTTCTCTTTTATACTTACATGTATGTTGAATGCCAGAACATTCATTAATCCTTAAGTATTTAGAGATTTGTTCCTTCTCAATTTCTTTCATCACTATGTCAGCATCTAATTCAAATGAGTTTTACTTGATAAGCTTCCCTTTCTTGAACATGGTTTTGGCACATTTATCAAGTCCAAACGCCATCATGATTTCATCGTTAAATGTTTTTATTGTTCGCAAAAAGCCTCCCAGCTCGTCATTGTCTTTGCAATATCGCTTTAAATCATCCATGTAAAATAGGTGGCTTATTTTCTTGTTTGCAATTTTGAATCCAAATCCTGTTCTATTAAGTTCAGTTGTAAGGGGTGTTAAAGCCTGCCAAATGAGAAACGGGGACAGCGAGTCGCCTTGGAAAATTCCACAGTCAATGTACATATTCTTAGTACTTAGTACCCCTTTGGAATAATATAATTGTCTTCCGCAATGACATATGTTTCAAGAATTTTGAAATTTTATGTGAGACTTTAAAGATGTCCAGTTATTTCAGGATCCAAGAATGCGTGAAATGCTTTTATCTAATCGATCTATATAGCACTGAGATTTCTCCGCTCATTGTGACAGTTCTCAAGTATCACACAATTAATCCTTACAACCATATGAACCTCGTCGGCACACTTTTTGATCAATGGGGAAAATATTTTTCTCCTCCATAAACACATATGCATTCTCTGTGAGAATAGAAGTCAATTGTTTATAAGTGGTGCACAAGCAGGTTTTTGGCCGGTAATATTCTATCCTTAGTTTCATTGTTCTTTTGGAGAAGGTAAGAAATACCATTTGCTATCCAATCATGTGTTAATTTCATCTTTTTTTTTTATTTTTCATAATGTCGTTGAACAGCTTGACAAATATTCAGTGTGTGCACGGGAGCGACACCTTGTCTCTACCAGCAAATTTCAACTCATGAGCTTTATTGAGTACCATCAATAAGCCTGCTATTAAGATGTATTACCATGCTTGTTCTTGTAAATTTGTGTACGATTTTTCCATGCGACTTATCCAATCTAAATTAGCATTATATGAATTCTCATCATTCCAAATCTTTCTCCAAACCTTTTCAAATTTATCAATGGAAGGCTGGTCTTCAATAATTATTTTCTCCTCTATTTCTTTATAAAATGATTTGGTATGGAATGTGGACATCTTTTATTGCCTGTAGAAGTTTGTTTCGTTACGCGAATCTACGAATTCGTTGGGCATTTACTTGTACTTTTTGTTTCAGAGATTCCTTTGTTGATATACTTCTCGAGAAGAAAATCTACATTTCCTCTTTAGTTTTCTTCCCTTCCAGGATCTTACATCTTTTCCAAACTATGGTGTACATCTATTAACGGGGGCCCATGAATGCAACGGAAAATGAAATATCTGGATCAAGACTGCAATGGGTCGTCCGTTTTAGAAGCCTAGAATGTTATCGTAAATTCAATAATTATGTTACGTGCCTTAAAATAGGCACACACAGTCGCACAAAAATGTTATCACATACACACAGTTACACACATACTACACACATTTGTATACGTGCTTATAAATATCTATATATATATATATATCTATATATATCTATATCTATATATATATATATATATATATATATGTGTGTGTGTGTGTGTGTATATATATACATATATTCTCAGGAAAATGAGAAAACACAGCTATGGAAGCTGTTAGTACAGCAACATTCTATTGAAGCAGTATTGGATAACATATTACCTCGAGGGACAGAGATCAGCGGCTCGGTGTGAGTTGACTCGAAGCAAGGAAGAGAAGATAGGATGGAGGAAAAAGAATGGATGAAATCGATCAGGTCACAAATATTATATTATAATATTAATATAATGCCCTTCCGATCTCAACCCCCTTGCTCATTGGAAGAATTAAGGAATCAACTCTCACCGAGCCGCTGATCTCTGTCCTTCAAGGTAATATTTTACTCAACGCCGCTTAGACGGTATAACAGCTCCCATACGCCAAGTTTTCCCATTTTCCTGATAATCCAAATAAACTCGTGCCTCAAAGCTCTATTTTCAAGTTAATTTGTTTGTATGTATATATATCTATATATCAGATGTGAGAAAAACCACAGACCCTGCATCTCAACTCTACTTTTGAAAAGCAGAAGAACTGCGAAACCGGTAAAGGAACCAAATAAATATATATATTTTAATAAAAAATAAGACTCCAGTTGCATTTTCGATTTCATCTCTTTTTCTTTATACATTCACTCGTGTAGGACACCTCGGTTATTTTTCATTTTGTAAAAAAAACCTCACTTTCTAATATATATATATATATATATATATATATATATATATATATATATATATATATATATATATATATATATATATATATATAGTTATATAATAAACAACATAAGATAATTCATTCATTTTCCAGTGGTTTCTTGAAGACAGATATAAATATATCTCTTCAAGAAACCACTGGTAAATGAATTAATTATCTTTATGTTGTTTATTGCATAACTAAAAAGATATGTAGCCTACATAGAACACTCACCTTTCCTTTACCTTTCCTACGGAAATATTTCATTTACACACACACACACACAAACACACATATATATATATATATATATATATATATATATATATATATATATATACATACATAAAGGAGTAAAGCGTAAAACGGATCGGCTATAGAGTAGGGTTTATTCCAAGTATTAAGAAATGTTTCATTGCTCCGGTGTATCTAAAAAACACCTATATGCAATGTGTCATGTCAATCGATTTTAAGTACAGTTTTCACCAATGAAATTCTCAAAATACTATTACGGTTTAGTTGCTACAACGTGTTTATAATTACAGTAACATGAAAGCATATTGACGAGGAATGTCCCAATGCGAACTATGCAATATGGAATTACTTCATATCTTGCAATATAAGAAGGCGCTACTAAATAACAAAATCGAACGAACAATCTACTGTAGTCACAAAGCCGCCAGCAAGTTTTCGAAATATAAATCAAGATAAACCGGTTTCGATCCAGCAACCTCAATATCTATATTAACAACACAATTCCCCGGACTTCTAGCGTCAGCAAAATTGGCGCCACCAAACCACTATGACATCTCCTTATCACAATTAACGTTAAACCACCTTACGAATGCAGAATATCTATAACACTTCAAAAGTTACACCATTAACCAATATAATGCAACACCCCCCCCCCCCCCGAAAACCTGACCAATCGGATAGAAGAGTAGCTAACATTCCCTCAGTGATTAAGTATTCCTCCTTTCCCTCACATATGGTATCAATCACCAATTATAGCTACTGTCACCATCAATCTACACCACTACCCATTAATCATCTATTTTTCAAAACATCTCCCATTCAAATTGTTCGTTTGTTATCAATATTTGTTAATACAATTCGTTGGATTTTCTGATTGTTAGATTTTTACCTCGAAACTGGAAACCAACCCGGAGTACATCTGAACTTCCACCAGGAAAGCTTTCGTATCTTTGAAATTTTCTTTGCTTCCTGCATTAAATATTCTACGACACTCTACCCCTTTCCCTGTACTACATTCTTCTCAGCCGTCTATTTTTCACTCACACCCTAGTACCTTCAATATGCCCAATCTTAAAACTTTTCTCCGCCAGCTCCATTCTACTCTGAAGCGCTTCCTCCAACCGCCCCCCTCTATGCATCGAATCCTCCCTGCATCTCTCCAACCCTATCTTCACCAAAACACGCTACATCAGTCACATCAGATTTTTAAGTCGCTGTCTCCACCACCACCTCATTCTCCGCGGTTTCCGCCTCAAGTTTCACCCCACTTCTTACTCTGCTACCACCACTGAGTCCTTCCATACCCGCCCCTCTCGCCAGTTCATGCGGGCCTAAATTCGTTCTCTCAACGGAGATCCCCACAAGGCCTACCTCCATCTCTACTCCCCTTGCCAGCCTTTCCTTGCCCAATCCCATATACAATTTATCCTTTACCTAAATCGCCTGCTTTTCAATTTCCTCACTTCCGCAAAAATACCATAAACTCGACTCTCTCTGTTCCTGTCTGCCGTCATCACCCATACTTATATCACCTCCAGCCCTCACCCCTCTATCTCGTCACCTACCACTGAATCTACGCAAGCTTTGCCCAACCACATTGACCTGCCTCTTTCACCCCCTCACGTCCCTGCACTGTAGTTACCATACCCCAGGACCTACCACTCCCCGAAGCTGTGCGCTCCCTCCTCACCCGTGGTTTGCGTTTTATACCAACCACATCTACCTGCGATGTGTTCCGCACACGTGCCGAGATTGAAGGGTTCTTCCGTCGATTAAAGCTGAAAGCTTTTTTTAACGACACGCCATCATCAACACAGACGGATGACTTCACTCGTCTCAGTCGCCGGCAATCACATTGGACGCTGAGCTCAGGCCGGTAAGGACCCTGGACTCCTTTATCGACATTTGCCGGCGTACTGTGATCGGTTCCGTTTCCAGCAGCATTCTTGTCGCTCTAATATCATGCGACCTACGCTCTCTCCCTGCTCCACCTACAACCCCTCACACACGCATCCCACTAATACCTCCACTAATATACACCATCCCCCCACACCATCACCTTCTCCCTCACACTTTCACACCAACCCCTCTTCGCAGCTGTCCACCGCACCTCCGCACACACAGACACAGAGTCCACACACAATACATACCCTTTCTTTACCTGTCATCATCCTCTACTGCTATCTCTTCACCCTGCCTTGACCCTCTGACCACTTCCTGTTGCGTGCGCACCCCACATCTCTCCACTTCCCCACTATCACACCAGGATTTCACACGACCAGTCATCGTTCCAGCTATCCTTTCTACGACACGCGAAATCTCCAACATCTTGTCACACTCCATGGCAATACTTTAGGAACATACACACGAACAAACACTTACATCATTTTCGAACCACGCCACCTACATCCACACCACATATGAACCTAAACACACACGTGCGTATCCGCACATGTACACACTCACCCTCCGGACTCCACACGCCAACATCCCCATGTCCCACTCCTCTCCATCCACACTCACGCACAAACCGACTTACGCCCCACCCCATGTACACATCGGATTCCCTTTTACCTGAACATGGAACCTCGTTCTTCCCCCAACTCTCACATTCACATACAAACACACACACACACAAACGTACACCTACACCTATACACAAACACCGACTTCAGCCCTACGCGCTCTGAGCCCCGCCCCCTCTCCCCTCACCACCCAATCCCCCCCCACACACACACACCACACCACCACCACCACTCACCATGACCCTTAAACGCCTCACACACTTTCAACACTTGTTTATTTTTATTTTTATTTTATTTGTATATGTACTTTTAAAAAAATTACCTTTACTCTCTAAAGCGATTGATTTTCCTCCGTTACTACCCCCCCCCCCCTTTTAAATGTATTCCACCACTCCCCCACACTCCCTCGGAACTCTCTTCCTACCAACAGTAATCCTGATGAAGGGCTTATGCCCGAACGTCGTCCCCCACCCCCAACTCGCAAGCGTGAAACTAAAAACAATATCATTAGTATTGCCTCTCTGTTTTTTGTTCTCTGTGCATTTATTAAACTACACACACACACACACACACACACACACATATATATATATATATATATATATATATATATATATATATATATATATATATGTATATATGAAATATAAGAATCAAAGAACTGTTCAAAACATTATTGTGCTTACAGCTGTTTCCTCCAAACCGAGGTTTGGATTCTTCGGAGCAATTTATTAATGCATGGACAGTTATATGACCTCCTTTTCAGCCGAGAGACATACCAATACATATTCAAACATTGATACATATTCAAACATTGTGGGTCAACATTCATTACAGAATTTAGAGTGGCAGTACACACTTCGAGATTACATTTATATTAATAGGTACAATCAAAAATCAAAGATATAGGTTAAAGTACAACATGAAGATAAGTGGTTATATAGTGCAAATGTTATATGTGTGGCACGCATGTGCGTCTTGTTTATATAGTGTGGCAGAGAGATATGTGTGGTAGAGGCACTTAGGTAGGTAAATAAGAGTGTTAGGTTGGTAGATCTGGTGGCAAAGTCTTTATATGATTGATATAGTCTGTGTGTGGAGAAATATTATAAGCATTAAAGATAGTGCAAGCATTAAAAGTGTTATAAGTATTGGAGATGCACAGCGCAGGGATGTCAAGTTATTCATGTACTTCGGCATTTTCATGGTCAAGGGAGTGTATATTTCGATTATATGCCTTTCACATAATCCACGACAATCCAGTTAGAGATCGTAGCCTGGTGTTCTTTAGTTCGATACAGGAGGTTGTTACGTTTCGAGAAACGCCATTGAATACCGGAAGTGTGTGGCTAAGGGGAGTTAATGCATGCGGGGAGGTAACTCTGGGGTTTCTATATCTAGTCATTAAAATGTGTCCCAATATAGACCCTAAATTCTATGGTGAGGTGCACCTTCCAAGAGAGACTTTTAAAGCATAAAGTGTACTAACTATAGAGTAGTTTAACTAAATTATGCTGAAGGTGATCATATTATTATTAAGGTGGATTAACCCATCTTAAGGTGCTACAAATGGAAATTATAGATGATGAGCGAGGATTCTAAATTAATGATCTCTGTGGTTGTAGTCTGCTCATATGACCAGGCGCGGTGTCTCTCGGCTGAAAAGGAGGTCATATAACTGTCCATGCATTAATAAATTGCTCCGAAGAATCCAAACCTCGGTTTGGAGGAAACAGCTGTAAGCACAATAATGTTTTGAACAGTTCTTTGATTCTTATATTTCATATAACTGCTCTGTAAATCATCTGATGTTTTTACATTGAGCTACTTAACTTACTGGTAATAAGGTAGTAATACATTACTGCCTACCACTATTTAGGGTGTGTGTAAAATATTTACAACTGCTTAAGGTTTTGTGTTTACATAACCATAAATAGTATAACTAATACTATATATATATATATATATATATATATATATATATATATATATATATATATATATATATATATATATATATATATATATATATATATATATATATATATATATATATAATTATTTAATGTATAATAATCAATATAATATAATTACCTCATTACCAAAGGTTTCCCGAATAATACGAATACAGAAACGTCCGCTTTCGTTCGTCAGACAAGGCAATTTAAAACATAGTGAAATATTTGAAAAATTTCCTCACGGAAATGCTAAAAGAAATGTATAAAAAATAAAAATGAAGAAATATAGTAAGGGGATGCGTGTAAATGTGTGTATATGCACATACATGTGTACATGTGTGTGTATGTACAACTATATGTGTATAGTGAACAAATGTGTGCGTAAGTACATACATGAGGGCAAACATATTAGTGTATGTGTGACCACAAAAAAACATATATATGTTGAAAATAGAAATTGTAAGATAATGGAGTTAGCGTACATACAGACTCAGCGACTAAGGGATGAAATGTATACACATACAAGGATGAAAGGACGCATACACACACGCGCAACCACATACATGTATCTGATATGTACAGTGACGGGAGTGTATAAATTCAACGCAGTGTCAGACGGAACGTCGATACAAATATAAAATAGGATGAATAAATGAAATAATATATAAGATAAGAAAAAAATTAAGGCAGCGAGAAAATAAGTGGGAGGGTTGTAATATATAAAGTAACACTAGAAAAAATAAATAAAAAAGTAGAAAACATGCATATACGCGAACAAGCTCATACACACACAGACATGCACACATACACACACACGTACGAATGCGTTCTTATACATATACAACACGTATACGCATACATGCACGCATACCCATACATACATATATAAAAAACAACCGTATGAATACAAAATATACGCAAGTATACATACATAAAAGAGGCTGAGGGACAACGGAAAATATGTGGAGTTAAAAAAACAAGTGACGTTTGATGTCTGGTAGTGAAAGAAAAGGGGGGAGTAAAATAAATATAAATAATGTATAATTGTTAAGGTATAAAGTTAATGAATCAAATAGCAGGGGGGGGGGTCACTAGTGGATGTAAAGTAAAAATAAAAGAGAAGTAAAACTGAATGAGAAGTCTATAAAGAAGGTAAGTTAAGTGAAGAACAAGAGTTTATGGAGGATAAATGTCTGAAAGTGAGTTAAGTTTATATGAGCCGGAAAGCACGTGTGCTTTCATGTGTGGGCAACGGGTGAAAATTTCTGTTTTTCCATTTAGGCAGGTTTTTGTTGATTTAAAGTTCTGTAAAATCCAATATTTTTCAGTTATGCATAGTGCACATCTTCTTGTTCCTCTTGCGTATTCTTTAGATTGGTTAAAAATTGAACAATATAATTTATATTGGATATCTTTCTCCTTCAAATCTCATATTCTGCTAGCCAGAGCTGTTGTAAATCTCTTTTCAGGATGTCGGAAAGATACGACATGTGAGTAATAACGCATTTTTAATTTGTCTTGTATCATTCCCACCTATCGTTCGCTGGTTGCTGGTATGTTGTTGCTGGTGGTTGTCACTTTGGCCTCATATACAATGGCTTTGGTGTTGCATTTACCTTGTAATGGACATTCACTTTTGACTCTACAGGAGCAATTTTGATATTATCTGGGTGTTTTCTTATTAAGGATATAATATTTAATAGAGAGACAGGAGGAGTAGCTGGTTTTGACACAGTTTCTATTGAAAATCTTAGAGTAACTATGTGTTCTAGGGAAATGTTTATCTATATATATGTTTTAGGTATATTATCTTTAATTTGTAGATTAAATGGAGCATTATACCAAGTAACTCGTCTATTACGGTTTCGATATTGTTTTTTTATATTTATACGATGTATCCTAATGTTTACTAAGAGAATTAGTATTAGTGATTTTATTACACATATTTTTAGTTAGATTCACTGATTTAGGTGTTTTAGCCTGATTATTATGAATTTTGTTAGTAATGTTATTAATATATATTGGAAT
>OZ024742.1:270982449-270984949 GCA_964016885.1 Eledone cirrhosa | reverse complement strand
ATATATACACATACATGCACGCACGCGCGCGCACATACGTAGTCACTCATGTACATATATAAAAAAAGTATACACACATTAAGGCGTTCAGCCATATTGAAATGTGGATAAATAAATACAAATATAAAATTGTAGGATAGGCTGCGCAAAAATAAAATAAAAATAAAAATGAAAAATATATCTGGATTGAAAAACACAAAAGACAAGTATAATCAGTTAGTAGAGGAAAAAGGGAAGTAAAAGAAGGGGAAGTAAAAAATAGAAAATAGGAAGTGGATCGGAGAATAAAGGGGGGGGGGGGTGAAGTAAAAATAAATAAAAAATAAATAAAAGTGAAAATAAATGAAATTATTGACAAGGATAAGAATGAAAGTAAGTCAGAAAGGGTAATTAAAAAGAGAATAATCAGAGTTTATGGAGGATAAGTGTCTGAAAGTGTGTTAAGTTTATATGAGCTGGAAAGCAGGTGTGATTTCATGTGTGGGCAACTGGTAAACATTTCCGTCTTTGTGTTCAGGCAGGTCTTTGGTGATTTGAGATTTTGCAATATCCAAAATTTTTCATTTATGCAGAGCGTGCATTTTCTTGTTCCTCTAGCATATTTTTTAGATTGGTTCAAAATTGACCAATCTAGTTTATATTGGATGCCTTGGTCTTTCAAATCCCAGATTCTGCTAGCCAGAGCTGTTGTAAATCTTTTTTCTGGATGTCGAAAGGATGCGACATGTGAGTAATAACGCGTTTTGAATCTGTCTTGCGTCATACCCACATATCGTTCACTGGTGACTGGATGGTTGTTGCTGATGGTTGTCACATTAACCGCATATACAATGGCTTTGGTGTTGCATTTACCTTGTAATGGGCATTCACTTTTGATTCTACAGGAGCAAGTTTGATTTTCTCTAGGTGATGTTTTGTTGAGGATATAGGACTTAATAGGGGGACCGCAGGAATAGCTAATTTTAACACAGTTTCTGTTAAAGAACTTATAGTATCTATGTGTTCTAGGGAAATGTTTATCTAGGAGTTCTAGGAATTTGTTGCCTACATTAGTTTTAACTGCTTGAGAGTAGGGGGGTGTGGACCAGAATATTTTTCTTTTCCTATTTTTATGTTTAATAGAGTTAGTGTAGTTAGGTATGTATTTAATCGGTTCGCTAAAGCCGCTATTTTGGAGGGCTTTATTATAGTAGGTGGATGCCTTATTGAAAATAGCTTCTGATGAAGAGAGGGTGGAGATCCTACGGCTAATATTAGGGATAAGGTTTTTAAAAACTATAGGTGGATGGCAAGATCCTTTATTTATATATTTTAAGTTTTCATTAGGTTTATGGTATGGTTTATAAGAAGCAGTAGGCAAATCTAAGTTTATATCTAGGAAATCTACGTTGGAAAGGTTAGTATCAATAGTAATTTTAAGATTAAAACTAGCAAAGGTTTTTATTAAGTCTTTCCTTAATCTATATAAGTTATGGCCTATGGTGGTATGGGAAAGTATTAGACCATCATCGCGATAAAGCCCAAAAATATGGTTAGGACATTTTTCTTTAAGTGTATGTAAGAGGAATAGGCCGACCAGATCACAAACTTCGGCACTGTCATAAGAGCCCATTGAGACATCGAATGGGTTCTCTGGGTTAGATATTTTTACCCAAGTGTCATTATCATTAAAAAGTAGAGTGTTCCTAGCATGCAAGATTACATCCTCTTCAATATCGGAGATATTAGTAAACCCTCTAGCGAAATTTAAAGCTTTCACTAAAAGGGTCTGAGTAATAGATGGGTAGAAATCTACGATATCGAATTGGGTGAATCTAGAACTGATTTTGTTTTTAATATTATTAAACCAATGTACTACGGAAGAGCTATTTATCCATTGGAGTAATTCAGACTTACTTCTAATGTGTGTATTTAATTTATTTAAAAATTTTTTACTGGCAAGACCCTTATCAGTCTTAGCAGGGTTGATTAATTTACAACTAGGGCGATTAATAAAGTCGGGTTTATGATCTTTAAGGGTGATATACGCAGAACGTTTAGCAAGTTTTTCTGTCCTATTATCTATTTTTAAAGAAAAAGCTAATTCTTTAGCTTCCTTATTTATATTATTTATATTATTGGGTCTCGGGATACGGAACCTTTGAGCATTCATCCTACGTCTCCCAGGATAGATCGTGAGGCCAGTTTGTAAGTGATGAAATGAAGACTACTTTATATTATGAACACTGTCTTCTCGCACAGAGTCATTTATAAATAAACATGGTATAAGGGGATCCATGAGATCAATAATTGATTTTGTTATTATCTCTGTTCTCTTTGATCCTGTGCTGGATGTTCGTGATAAAAGAGGAGCTGAGCTATCAACTGATCACGATTTGCTTACCCGCAGCTTCAGACTACATAAAGCCAAAGATGCCCAGAAAAATTGCAGGTCCAGTTCGACCTACGGGATAAAGTTGGAAGCATTGGTGGATAAGAAAGACAGGAACATTTATGCAGA